>QEYC01000227.1:0-375054 GCA_009935795.1 Pholiota adiposa | reverse complement strand
CACCCTCTCCTCTACCTGCTTCATCGCTCAAGCTTGGCAATATGGACGTTGGCCCCTTCAGCTCCTCGACGGTCTTGTATATATGCACTGTACCCGTCATTGATTTCAATCGTCTCACGCAGCTATCAATTCGTTCACTGCTCGTCAGAGACCTCGAAGCCGCGTTCCACTTCATCAGCCATTGCACGCAGCTCAACAGTCTGTCCCTATACAACGCAGGTGCGAACCCTACCCAATTTCAATGCCCACTCTCTGATTATTCTCCAGAGAACTGGACACCCGAATTAAAATTAAACGGGCTCTCCCACTACCTAGCGTCCTCCTCGCAGACTCTCAAACACCTCGAAGTGCACATGCTTTACGACGACGACGTCAGCGAGGACCAATTCTGCGGCCTCTCCGACGAGCTCGAGAAAATAGCCCACAAGAACGTCATCGAGCAAGTCATTATCGAAGTCTGCATCCAGTACACTTCCGGGTGCGATCGAGGGAATGAGTGGGGCGGTGGGATAGGGCGATGGGGCTGGGTGGGCGTGCCTGCGTCAATTTGTGCTGATTGGGGACTTTTCGGGGATAGCCCGATGGCTAGTGGGCTCGAGGAGGCGTTGAAGAGGGTGCGAGAGACGCAGTTTCCGAGGCTGTCGGCAAACAAATCGCTGGATTTTAATTTCGTCATTCAGGATAGATCCATTGCCCGCAATATTGAATAGAACATGATAATGTGGCTGTTCGCGAAATATTCGCTCCGTAAACCCGTAACTTGTTACCTTTGAATGACACCATGGAAATTTAGAATGATCTCTCAGTATCTCTGATCAAATTCAAGGACATCCAAGCTGGCGACAACTCGACGAAGCAGATGAACTCCGAAATTTATCAACTCAAACGTACTACACCCTTCAAAGTTCAAGCTCAAGCATGGGTACCGAAAGATATGAAAAAAATCACGATTTAGTGCAGAGAGAATTTAGTGCTCTCGTTTCATGCTCGATGCATAGGCCTGCATTTGGCGTCGATGGAGGAGTGCGGAGTGCAGAGAGAGGAAGAGCAGCTGGATAAATGTGGCGGTGCTGGCTCTCCCGGCCGAATTCCGTTAGCCGGACTTTGAATACAACAAGTCGCCGCTCGTCGCCGCCTTCAATTTTCACATCCATACCACATCGATATCACGCAACGGTTCAGTCAGAATTTCTCTAGAACGCATGACGGTATCATACTCAGAGGAAGAAACAAGTACGCACATTTACAGATGTTGAAAGAAACGCTGAGCTCCACAGACCGCGTCTACTTGACACTTCGCTCGAGAGGCTCGTTTCTGAACACGACGATTTATAAACTGAATCTTCTAGACAGAATGAAAGGGACTGTAGCTCCCTATATCCTAACCAAAAAACGACTGGCATATACAAGGTAAGTACGTATCTAAATTTACATTTGGTGTTTTCTCACTTCACATAGACGTGATGCACGATGAATCACATCTTTTGACGCTAGACTTCTAAAGACTGTTGTCTCTGGTACTTCACTGGACTTCTTCGACAAGAGGCAAGAACCCACGCTGTCTACATCCATTTCATCACCGCGCAATCGACAAATCAAGCTCGGTCTCTAGTTCACGCTCCGAGAAGATGCTCGTAATCCTGCTCATCTTCACTTCAATACGCGTGCTATATGGCGTCCCTCTTTCCTCTCCTACGGAAGTCCTCTCGAATTCGCACAACCTCTCCCTCCAACCTCCAGCATTTCGGCGAGCGCGGCGTAAACGATATCATTGTCAGTTGCTTCGCCACTATCTTCGCGTGTACCTGGTCTGCAGTTCATCCGAACATCCCTGCGACGACGGATTGCTGGTGGACGCGCTTCAAACGACAAGTGCTTACGATGATATATGCAATACTTGCTCCAGAGGCGATAACGGCATGGGCGCTGAGACAGAGGCTCGATGCGAGAAAGATCGTGGATGAGTACAATAGGGATGTGGCAGCTGGGAAAGGTGGTAAGCTGGATCTCGTCTCATTTTGGGAGAGACAACTCTAACTCAAAAACAATGTGACAGACAAACCTGAAATCCAGCTTAAAGAAGCGTCCAAACTAAACTCGATATTCAACCATGTTCAAGAATATTCCATGACTCATCTCTACCAAGGGCAATAAACGATGGCGAGATCCCAAAATGGACGTTGACGCACGGATTCTTCGCCCAAATGGGCGGGTTCATGCTCAGCAAAGGCGGCCGCCCTGTCCAAACTCTGTCAGCTGAACGTCACGGAAAGAAAAATTCAGTGCCAACTTGAAACGAAGTCAGTATCCAGTGGTACATTGAGCAAGGCATCATCGACCCGCCGCTACTTACGGAAGAGGACATCCATGACCGCAGCAAGGGCGACACCATCTCGAAAACGCTGATCATATTGCAATCGACGTGATTTGTCGCCCAATGCATCGCGCGATGGGCGAGTGGGCTCCCAGTTACCGAACTCGAGGTGGTGACTCTGGGCTTCGCTATGCTAAACGGTATTACTTACGGGCTTTGGTGGCAAAAACCGCAGAATGTTGGTCGACCGGTCTTTCTTGAGATCAAGAGCAGCCAAAATCTGAAGGAGATTCCGCGACACAGTGCTTTACTATCCAATACCACATCTAATTCAAGCTCGGAAGTTAGGACTACCTCGGAACAGTGGGAGTGGATTACAGAACATCCATCCCGGAACGAGAGAGAGATCCCTTCCGTCTTCCCGTCTTCTGACATTGCAGAGCCCGAGTTGGAGCTAGCTGTATTGGGATCCCGGGATCTGCAAGTCAAGCGCGGAAGCTACCTACGCCGAAATTTACGCAAAGAATTCGAGAACTATCCACCCCCTTACCGTTGGAAACTCGTTTACCGCATTCCCCTCCACCTCATTGCTGCCCCGCTTCATCCCCTAGCTAAGCTCGCTGCATACAGGGGTTCGGGTGTTGAGCACGGAACACTGCGTATCCCAATGTTCGAATCATACTACGTCCAGGAATTCCATGTGTACCGGATGACAGCAATTATCGGCGCCCTGTTCGGGTGGTCCACTTTGTTTCGAGCTGGTTTCTTGACTTTACTTCCATGCAAGAGAAGTGGACATGGCGGGCTTCCACGATCATCATTACCGTCGAACCCATTTTCTTGGGTCTTTGGGAATATGCATCTGCGTATTCCTGGCGCACTGAATTTGCCGTTGCAGGAATTATAGGGTCGCCTCTTTACGTCGTTGCGCGTATCGTATTGTTGACGCTTTCACTTACCTCTCTTCGTGCGTTACCTGCTGGTGCTCTTCAGGAGATTGAGTGGATTACTTTCATTCCGCAAGAATCCGCATATCTAAAGAGCTTCCAATATTACTATTTTCTACTTCGCGATTGCCAACTTGTGTTTACTCAATCACATGATACGTCACAGAAAACCTTCGCCTGCGGCGCCTTCTGAATCTGAAATTCGTATCGAACACCTTGGCTCCCGCACTCCCCACCCACATCTGTCAAACACACATGTAGCACATGATGATGCACATCCATCGCCTTTCGAAACACGGCCTCGTCATGCTGTTGTATTACAGTGTTACGTAACACGATCGCTTTCCGTCCTGCATCGAGCATAACGGCATAACACGTTCTGCAGCAGCTCGATTAATAGATGCACTGGGGGTGTCCTGGACTCCGCTTCGCTGCCTGTCGGAGAAACTGAGCACACCTTTTAGGACGCGTAAGCGTGGCTATATGCGAGGACAAGGACGTGCGAATATCACTCACCCTTCCGACAACGCTCGTCAACCGATCAATACCCATCTTCCTGTGTACACCAGTCAGAAATCGCCCCTAAGTATTAATAGCGCATGTGGGATTTCAGTCGATATCTTTGGGCGTACATGCGTGGTCTGAGTAGATTGAACACAGCTTTTCCGTCGAATTAGAAATGAAGTTATATAGGATGCGCTTCTTGAACCGACCCCAAGCCGTTCATGCTCCTCATTCTATTACTCCTCGCATTAAGTCGCACTCTTGGCATTAATGGTGCGACACTATCCACACAATCACAAACTCAGAACGACCCTCTAGTTCGTGAGGTCCTTAATATGCAGGCTCGCTTTGGTCAGCGCAGCGTCAACGACATCATTATTAGCTGCATCGCAACTATCTTCGCATGTACCTGGTCCGCAATTCACCCCAACATCCCTTCGCCAATGGATTGCGCGTGGACTCGCTTCAAACGTCGATTTGTGACGGTGTTGTACGCCCTACTTGCACCGGAGGTCACGACTGTTTGGGCATTTAGGCAGCATCGTGCAGCCAGACAGTTCGTGGATACATACAATAAAATCATGAGTAAATGTGAGTTCGTACAATCATTCCTTTTCAGGAATTGGAATTGACGTTATCATATAGATATCGCTACGGAACCAATCTCAAGAGAATTTTCAAGACTCAACGCTTCCCGCCTACATGCTACAGGAAGGAATGGGTCCTCGGTGGACGTTGTCACATGGTTTTTTCCTTCAGATGGGAGGCTTCGTACTTTGCGAAGGTGGAAGGCCAATTCAGACTTTGCATAATGGCCGCGACGAATCCCCAACCGGAATTATATATCACATCCAAAATGGAATCATCGCCCCGCCAAAAGTAGCAGAAGAAGACATCCAAGACAGGAGTAAAGGCGACGCCATCTCTAAGGCATTAATTGCCTTACAAACAACATGGTTTATTGCTCAGTGCATTGCGCGCTGGACGCAACAGCTCCCCGTCACAGAACTAGAAGTCGTAACTCTGGCATATGCTGCGCTCAACGGACTGACTTATGCGCTGTGGTGGAAGAAGCCTCAAAGCGTCAACCGGCCTATTTTTCTGGAATGCAGAAAACCATCGCCACTTACAGGAGAAGCAGTTGCCGTCCTTCTCGTTAATAGTAGACTTTCAGATGACATGCCCGACGATTTGCATCATAACAGCGGTGGGACAGATTCCCGGCTGACGCGCATGGTCCAGACGGAAAAACATAGTGGGCACTCCAGGCTGGCGCTGCTCTGGCGCGTACCACTGATATCACTCAGAATTCTTATTCACCCTCTTACCAAGTTTTCCGTCGATTTATTCGAGCATGAAAAGCGCCGTGGGCTGCGGGTAGGTATGTTTTACTCATCAGGAGACCATTCAAGGGGGGAATTCGGTATAGCTACTCTGGCAATGTTCATCATGGCAGCAATTGGATCCCTTCATGGTTGTGTACATCTGATTCCGAGCTGGTTCCTTGAATTTTCGTCGCGTCAAGAAATGTGGCTTTGGCGAGTTTCAGCAATTATTATCACTGCAGAGCCTGTAGGTTTGGGACTCGTAACCTATTTTTTTCCATGAAAACCCCATTTTCCGTTATGATGTTACGAATGCTTCCTCTAATGCTATCCCTCTTTACATAATTTCGCGTATTATACTTTTAACCCTCGCCCTCACTTCCCTCCCCTACTTGCCTCCCGCTGCCCTCCGAACTATCGAATGGACTATATTCATTCCGCACATATAGGCTTCATTTCTAGACATTCAAATGGTCTGCCAATTCCAACTACTTAAATCCTGTGTTCTTTATATCAAAACCTTTTGGAAGCATAAACCTCAAAACATCGGATAACTAATCTATATTGATATTGAGCGCAGGAAGACGCAAGAAGATTGGAGGCGAACGGAGCATCGCTCGTTCTCTGAGAGTAAGCAGCTAGGAGGCCCGCGGACAGTGTTATTCCGCTCCTCTGGAAAGCTACGTTTACAAATGTTTTACTGAGATCCTAACAGCCTGCTCGAAGTTTGGGGGCCCACAGCCGCCATTGGGTCACCTTTGGCTCGCCTGATCGCGAGCCGGTTCCTCGACTTCTCAACCCGGGAAGAGATGCTGCTCTAGAGAGTATGTACGACGATTATCACGGTGCAGCTGCTGATGCTCGGCTTGTTGGGCAGTTGGTGATAACTGATTGGCCGCGGATTAAGAGCGAGGTCGTGGGGTTGCATATTGGAGCGCATCTTGAGCTTCTGGCGCTGCCGTTCCTTTCTTGAGGACGTTACCACCGGCGCAGTCCAAACCGTGCAGTGGACATCGTTCATTCCTCATATATAGATATTGGACCTAGATCATAGATATTCGATTAGAGCACGCAGATAACGTAGAAAGATCATAACGTTACCAGTTCATTCAACCGTTCAAGCCACCCGTGTCCTGAAAGGCCTCTATTCCTATAATACAGCATCTAAAGCGCGCCCGTTATCGGCCAATATCGTCCTAATTCCTTAGGTCCCATTCATCATGACTTACGGTCGCGTGGCGAATTTGACTCGCACGACGAGTGAATGCGCAGTAACATAACGCAAGCAGCGGGGAACTAGAAGCCAATAATCATTGATGGCGCTTTGCTTCCTGAAGGCAGAAATGGTGAGCAATGACAAGAAGAATGGATGGACGACACACGTGCGAACGACGTCTTGGAGCGTTATTAATATGGTGGCACGCAGCGAATCGTAGGGCTCGCAGTAAATGTATATCCGCATCTTGTAAGTAACTGTAGGGAAGGATTAAGGAGACTAAGAAGTAGAAACAGTCAGTGTCATGCAGATATACGAATAAGGAGCAAAATACTCACCTTAAAGGTCAAAGAAACACGGTGAGAGCGTGGTAATCGTTTCAACGCGATTCTGTCAACATTGGCTTCGGTGTTGACAAACAAGGCGCGAGGAAGCCCCGTGATGTGCTCTAAAAATAATGGAACTGTCGAAAAGAGGAATTGTGCTGGAGAGCGTAAAAAGAGACCAAAATGGTGCTAAACCGAATGCCAAAATCGGTCAAGAAATCAAAGAGCGGATTGGATTGAGGATGGATATCAGAAGATAATACAGTGAATAAGTAGCAACACAGACAACAAGATCAAGACGAGGATGACGATAAACAGGCAGGGAGTCAGATATATAGAGATAATCCATGATCCATATAGCGCAAAACGCCATAAGCTGTATAGGTGTGCAAGGAACAACCAAAGGAGGGAAAAGCAAGAAGCAAGAAAAACAAAGATGGGTATGCGGATACAGATACCATGTACGCAGCAGCAAAATATAGAACAAAATAAACAAGGGTTTCGTGATGAAGGGATGCATCGTCGACGATGTAACGTGGCAGTGATGCCGGCGCTTATGCCTTCGCTGCGGCCTCCGGATGGATGGTGGGCTTCACAATTGAGACCGGCTTTTTTGACGGTGAGACGTTCTTGACCACTGGCTCGGCGTCGGGGTCGGGCACGCTTTCTGCATCTGCGTCCTCCCCGTCGCCTGAAGACGAAGCAATATCAGACGCTTCATCGACAGTGGTCGCTGGTAGCTCGTCTTTGGCAGCCTCCGCCTGTTCCATAATATTCTCGTCGGGCGACGCAGTGCTTTGCGGAGGCGTCGGTCCAGATACGAAGTCTCCGGGAGTATCCTCGGGGAGTGGGACGCTCTCTGGTGCCACGGGAAGTTCTGGTGCGATGTTGACTTGAGTACACTTTCCTCTGCATGCCCTGAGACAACCCTTTCGTCTTTGACATCGAGGGTTACCTCATCTACACCCTTTGTGACCTCCTTCACCTCCTTGGTATCAGCCTGCGGGGAGGGGTCCAACGCGAGCCCGTCGGAGGCCGCATCGTCCTCTCCGCGCGATTTCTTCGCGCTTGCCCGCTTCTCCTCCTCATCAGCTAATTCACGCTCAACCTCACTCAGGCGGCGTTTACGTTTCGTGTTTGGGGCGTTCGAAGTGGCTGGAGGCGAAAGAAGTCAGATCAAAGCATAAACGCGTAAGAGGTCAGCAACATGTCCTGAGCCACAAAAGAGATACAGGAGACTCACGATCCTCCTCCCAAGGTCTATCTGCACGAGGAATTACGCCGTAGGAAATGCGTCTGATAAGCTTGAACATGGTGGATGGTGGTGGATGTGGGGATTCGGGAAGAGGGCGATCATCTCACTGGACGCGACCGTGATCCGACCCTGTTGGCCTATTTGTTTCTATTTGGCACTTTCCATATTAGTTCCTCCCCTTTTCATTGGTCGAACTTCAACGAAGCAACACTGGAACGCTCAGCGTTCAGCGCTCAAGCGCTCAACCCTCGAGTTAAATTTTGTTTTAGTTCTAGAGAAACCATCACAATCTATGCGCGAAATGTTATTCTAAAACCGTGCTACGCCAATTTTTCTGTTGTTTTTCACCAGTATTATACCTCCAACTCTCAATCGTTCTACTCTGGCACCCGCAAGCATTTAGCAACAGCCATTGCAGCAGCTTAAGTAAAAAAGTAATTAGACTGATAAGATAGACCATCTATGCTGCAGATAAAATCAATGCTTACCAGACGTCGTTGCCACATTTGACGGAGCAACATCTCTGAGAAAACATAACGGCAGCTTCATGCGGGGACATATCGCGTTGAACAAGCTCTTCTCCGGCGGTCGTGTATACAATAACTAGACAGAAAATTGTTTAATGGGTCAAGACTGTATGTCTGAAGAGGCGCTTGCGTTCGGCTTCCTGCGTGATTTCCAACAGCACGAGCAACAGGTATCCCCCAGGAAAGTACTATGTAAAGTCCAGGTAAGTGAATCTAAGTCATGCTTTGAAAAAATCAAACGAGTACGTACACGCGCTCTGAGAGCATTGTAATCCACCCCCTTGGAATCTTTAGAGGCGGTGACCAAACCAAAGACAGCAAAGAGGAGAATGCTAGCTAGTAATCTCATGTCTGGGCAGATACGGGGGAAATGCGCTATGGTTGGAGCTACATATCTTGGGGAGTTTATATGATTCCGGCAAGGAAGCAAAGTCTAGATAGAAGGTGATCGAAATGAGCCCGGTCTTTGCTCCACTAGCTGTAGCACAGTACAAGTACATCTGATGTCCCTCGTTCTATTATATTGGATTATCGAAGCTCGAAAGCCCCTTGATTGAGTATTCAATCACCAACATATCTCCTACGTCGATAACATCACTATATACAACCAGCTGATAGAAGGTGAACGTGAGGTAATGAACTTTCTTACATGAAAACGATTGTAGACAAAAGGAAAAAGAAAGCAAATGCGGATGGCATGAATGTGCCGAAAGCACAATCACCATCTCTCGTATGAAAACATAAGAAGCAAAATACTATAGCGAGGACAAAATGCAACCAAGAAAGACAACAGACGAAAAAATACATCAAGAAACAACTTCTGAAAGACATAATATACCACAAAAATGTTATGATAGGAGAGCAAGAAATTACAAAGCAAAAGAAGAAGAAAAAAGCGAAATTCAAGCCAAAAATATTGAGGTTTTCTTGTGTAGAATGGGTATCGCGGCCTAAGGCTCCAAGTCCCCAACCCTAGTGAGCGCGACCTTCTCTTTTTCTTCGGTGGCTCCTGCACCGACGGCGCATTCTCAGCCGCCCCTGTCGCAGTTTCCGCCCAGCACCGCTCGCGGCAGCCCCGAACCCGACCCGAAGCAGCCTGAGTCCCAGAGAAATAGGACGCCCCATCCGAGCCATCTACGCTGGCCGCGGGCGTCAAAGGGGGCTCATTCCTCTTCTTGGGGTTCACATGTGGGGTATTCTGAGAAGCCGTGCTAACGAGGGGGAGCGAGACGCTAGGCAAGGAAGGTGTTGCGGCGGGCGTAGCCTGCGCCGAAGCGGAGGTACCATGTGTGGACATGGATGGGTATGAGAGCGGGACATAGTTATTGTGCGCAATCGATTGGAGCTGCATCGTGTGTTGTTGTATATGGTAGGCAGGGAGGATGTCATCGAACACGATAAGGGTGCAATAGCCATCGCGAGAAGAAAGAATCAAAGTTTGACCATCGGGAGACCTTCAGAAGAAGCGAAGGTTCATCAGAGTTATACGCAAGCCTTTGCAGATAGGTACTTACCAAGTCATATCGGTAAACTCATCATAATGCAACTTCGTGAGCAAGCACAGCGGCGTCGCCTGCTGTGTATCGTAGATCGCCACCGTGTCCATAGTCACAACCGCAAACAACATTCGGTAGGGCAATGCAAACACCGAGCCTGTTTGTACCGCCGAATGACTTTGGCTATGACCATATGTATGCGACCCAGAATGTCCCTGCGAATGCGTGTGTGAAGGAGTAGACGGCTTCGACGCCACCGGGGTTGGCGGTCTCAAGTCCATAGGAGATACTGTTGGCTCCGCTGAAACGCCACCACCGCCGACTCCCGCCGTCGAGATCGCAGGCCGCGGGTGGGCGTCGCAATGGTTGTCGCAGGTAAAGCAGGCGTACGTTGTGGTGTGAGCAGTGCACTACTGCCTGTGCTCGATGACGTCGCTACTGACGCCGGTTGCGCTTCGACACCGTGCAAAGGACCCACGACGTCAACATCCATGCTACCATCCATTCCCAATTCCAGGATGGCCGTGGGCGGCTTTGATTCCTTGGCAGCACTCTTACCGGTCTTGTGCTCGGTGCCTGTACTTCCAGGAAGCGCTACCCCAGGACGAAGCTCGTACAGAATCGGCGAGAAGCGCACCGCGACGCTGGCCTTCTTGTGCCCAGGTAGTTGGGCTATGGGCGGCCGTGCAAAATTGGCGCGAGAGTAGATATATACTGATGAACTAGACCCCGAAGTGGTCGCCGAGGGCGCCTCTGAGGGATGTCCTTTCCTCCCTCGCACGGGTGTGGTATTTTCATCCCCGGCCTTCGAAAGAGACGATGATCCCGGCATAACTGAGGGGTCCTCAAACTGGCCTGCTGGCGTGAGCAGGAGGCCACCGTCGGGGCTAAAAGTAAGCCTCCTGAAAAAGTTCGTGTAGCTTTCATCCCCATAAAGCTTTACATTTGTCCAAAGTGCGGTCGTTGCTGCTTGTGATGACGATGGTAATGAGCGGATTGCGGGAAGTGGGGCCATTGGGGATGGGGACCGACCATAGCGGCTGTTGTTTCCTGTGCAGAGGTGGAAGAGCCGCAGGATTGATGAAGGGAGACGGAGAACCAGGAGCATTGGAGCTGAAAGATGAGCGGCGGGATGAGCCCTCGATAGGTGGTGGGGGAAACATGAATGCAGGAGTGCTGCTCACGGACGTGGCAGGCGTCATGGTGCACCGGATGTTGCGCTTTGCGAATCCTCCGGGAGATCTAGTGCAAATGCTGAAGAAGACTCGGCATCGCTTGTTGTCGATGCACGACGCCCGAAACGAGGTCTTCCTCCCCCTTGGGCACTTGGTGTACGTGTTTGTGAATGGGAGTGACTATGGGAGTGACGATGAGGCATGCGTGTATTCTTGCCCACAGCGTGTGCTTCAAAAGCACCGCCGGGTTTGGTAGAGATTCGGTAGATATGCATCGAACGGTCGCTGCTTTGTGTTGCAATGTATTCATTCAAGGGATCCCAAGCAACGCCTTGGACGTAATGCAGGTGTTCAGCGATTTCGTAAACACATTTTCCTAAATGAATTCAGGTTCGGAAGGGGTTAGAAAAAGGCAGAAGAGACGCACCATCCGCCGCTGCGAACACACGAGCAGTGTTATCAGTGCTCCCCGCGATAATATACTCTCCGGTTGGACTCCAGGCTAGATCGTATACTTGCATCGTTGTACACCTGATGGCAGAGCATCAATTGAGACGCGTCGGTCTAAACGTGCAGTATGAGACTCACCGGAATGTTGTCCGTGGTTTCCAATATTCTTTCTCATGTTGCAGATCTTCTGGGCTCAGATCACTTCCATAGGTAGCAGCTTGTGGTGTTGATGAAGGTGCCCAGATAATGATCATGCCGTCTTTGCGCTGATTTCAGCATGCGACGCCAATTTAAATGAACTCGAATGAGACGCACCATCCCCCGCAGAAGCTATGAGCTCGCCTGAAATACGCGCAGAACGTTCGATCAAATCTCGAAAACGTCGTAACTGTGGCATAGACATACCATTCGGAGAGAACCGTACGACATTGACCGCTGCTGAATGTCGGCTCAGGGTGGCCAGATACTCCACCCTTGGTGGCCGAGGCGCGTTTGCAGTGGTCGCATCTGACTCTACTACCACGGCAGGCGGTCTCAGATGTGGATGTACCATCCATACCTTAGTGATAAGGCCAGCAGGTGAGCAAACAAGGATGATGAACGTTCAACAGAGTGGGCACACCGACGCGCCGACTTACCCTAACATGGTTATCCTCACCGCCAGTTGCGAGCCTATACGCCTGCGTTGCGTAATTCTTCTCCTGTCCCGCTGGAGGACGTGCCTTTTTGAATGAGAGAGGCTGGAAGTCGCACGTCGAGATGGGTTTGCTGTCGTGCCACCTGATTTCGAGCGTTCGAAAGCGCATTTCGACCCGTTGAGACACTGTGTTTCAAACGCTGGAGTACAAGCGCGAGTTTTGAATCCCTGGGAGTCTGAGCTTTAGGATAAATGAGACGCAACGGCGATGGTGGTCGCTGAAGAAGAGGAAAAGGCGGATGTTGCGGTCACGTACGGTCTAATTTATCACCGTTGATGACAACGTTCACAGGCTCCTTTTATTTGATTGAACACGAAGACAGAACAATGCAATTCGAAACTGGCTGCAAATTCAATCATTATGCTCGGACTTCTGAATCTGATATTTTCTTGGCCGCAGAAATTTTGTCCAAAATTATTACATTAATGTAGCATTGGTGAACGGCCGCGTAGTAAAGTCCCTGGAACTTTGAGGAATCATGATACTCATGACGAGCCGATGACGATTCAGAGAGTCTGCACTATTTGAACCAGTACTTGAGCTTGAGCTTGAGTACTTGAGTAGCTATGTACTTATATGACTATCGCTGGACTGTGCAGGATTGTACTTAGTTAACCAAAATCTATCCTAGGCATACTTCAAACCTATTGGAGCAGATCAGATGAGCAACTAGAAGGATCGCAAGACAGGCACGATAAACAGAAGTTGACATCAACAGTTCATAGAGGGTTACAATGAGATTATCATATACGGAGCAAATGGTAGGACCATGTGCGGTGAGTTTTGAATATCTTCGAAACTTCTTGAAGGAGTATAGTAGGTGTCATCTATGTCCGATAACATAATAAGTTACAAAGTAGCATCCGCGAGAACAAAAAAAAAATCAGCCCAAAAATCACCTATGCCGCAACTCCCTCGACAACCTCCAGCACAGCACGAACGCGAACGACGCCGCGATTCCACCAATCCTAAAAATGCAACCGGTGAGAAATACTCAACAGAAGCTAACCGCACAAAAACCTCACCTAAAAATGTATACAACAGAGTTCGAATGCTCACTCCCTTCCACCTCCTTCGCGCGCTGAAGCAACTGCGGAAGCTCATGCAGCAGATTGCTGCTCTTCGATACGATAGCAGAGGTGAGGTTGGCAGCAGCCACAGTTCCGTTAATGATGGGCCCTGGCGCGACAGGTCCACGGTGGGCAGGCAGCGCCGGCTTTTGGGGGTCGAAAAGAGCGAACAGAATTGCTGAGAATCCGGTAACGAGAAATTGCGGGATGACGATAAAGATATTGTGGATACCCTGACAATCAACGGTCAGATTTCGTTTGTCGACGCAAGATAATCAAGCAGACGCACCAGAATAATACCTGCCTTCGCACTCAACGTGTTCGTACTTCCTCCGCTCGCACTACCCACACCACCGTCGGCTCCAGGAACAATCTCATACCCATCCTCATCACTCCCTGCACTCCGAATATCGATTCGGCTGAGTTGGGCGCCTGAGTTGCTCAGCACACGCGTCCTCTCTTCGCGTAGTGCTTCTGCGTCTTCTTCCTCGTCGCTGTCATCATTGGCTAGGAAAACGGCAGTTTCTGGTACATCACCGCTTAGCCGCTGCCGTGTACGAGTATCTGCGAGATGAATTGACCCGGCGTCGTCTGTGGTAAGTGCAGCGGGTTCAGTGAGGATGGCTTCAGCGAGCTGGGTTCTCGGTAAGGCTTAAATAATCTCGGAGATAAAAGTGCTCACCAATGAAAATGGAGCCCATTGAGTGACGGCCCATGGAAACCCAGTGACAGAAATAATGAGAGTCGAGCCCCATACACTATGCGTAAAACTGTCGTCCATGTCAGTAAATTTCGGTAGAACGGACACAACGGCATTACGCACAAAGTAGCAAACATACATCCTGCGAATACAAGGTGACTTACAGCCCACAATGTCGAGAGATGAATCTGCAGCAGCAGCGGCACACTACATATCCTCTTTAAAAATGAAGGAGCGTGTTTTGGTGTTCCAGGCCCACTGCCGCCTGCCGCCTCTGGTACGAAGGCAGGCAGAGTGAGATTAACGAACAGAGATAGAAGGGACGAGTAGAAGAGAGCCCTTGAGCCTAGTCGCGTTGCTTCGCCATCAAGGGAGATTCTTTCCGCATCGGTGGTTGCTTGTGGGACGGATCGTTTGTAGAGGTCACCAACGTAGAGCGTGCTGTAGAAGAGAACAGGAAACCACGCTATCCATGCGCTGTAAAGGTTCAGTCGAACCAATCGTTTCGCCAAAATAAAGTACCCACAAAAATTGTATAATACACTAGCCAAAATGAATGAGCCAAAGTCTGCGAGAAGTGGTGAGAACGTACAATTTGTTTAATAACCCGCGGAAGAGTTCGCATATTGGTCCATATATCCTTCATTTCTTGTAAAAAAGATTTACCGTGCGATTTGCTAGCATAGAATGAGTAAACACATTAAATCTCGCCGTGACTGAAGACCTGCCCAGTTGCCGGATGTATCTTGAGCAGAACTTTCTCTTTAACGAGAGCTGCCATTATTGTATGCCCCAAAAGAAGAAGCAAAGACACCACGACGGAGAGGACTTGTAGTTGAGTATTGCCGAGAATAGGAAGGAGGAGGGGAAGGTTGACATTGCCACTGTTATGACGTCAAAAAATAAATCCTACAAGGTCAAGTGGAATACGCACATGAAGAATCCAATGACACTTCCAACCGCTAACATACGAGCAGCCCATGCATTCCCTGCCGCTTGATCAGATGATGGTAATGTGTCGACGAGGAGGGCGCGATCAACCGCCTGCACTGCACTATTGTAAAATTGGCTTTAATTTCCTCGAAGCGATGCTAACTCACCAGCATTTATTGAAAAATCGATAAGATAGATGGATAGAACAGCGAGTCCGATCGTCAGGCTGTCATTCTGATAGTGTATGTTAGTTGGCATACGACGGGAACGAATGACATCATACCGCCGCCGAGTTCCAAGTCGTGAATATTGAAGCCACAGGGCGCGTGAATCCTAGTAGAAGCATTGCAAACATGCAAATCACTGTTCCGAGCATCATATAAGGTCTCCTGCGACCGAATCGCGAGGTGCAATTGTCGGCCAGTACCCCTTGTCGCTACATCAGCCAAAATAAGGACACATTGGACATTGAAACTTACCAATAAGAGGTTGCATTATCAATCCTGAAAGTGGGCCCGCAACAAACACCACAGCCATATTCGACTTCGATAAACCGAGCGACAAAAGATATGGCGAAGCTATGTCCCCAGATTAGTTAGCCCTATAGTTGGGGGATGATACACATACCATAAGACATCTCTACGCTCCAGAATATCTGCACTCCCAGAAGCCCTATCGTAATTGCAGGCAGACGAGCCCATGCAGGCCCAGCGATATTTGAAACGCCCTTGAATTGTTGGGTTTGCGGTGTATGTTCTGCCACGGGCAGAGCAGAGAAGCCTGTCATTGGTCCAGTGTTAAGCTTTGGGAAGATGGAAGACTCCCGTCGCTGCTCCTCTTAGCGCAACGAAAGCCGTGGTATAGCAGAGTGTTGGTAAAGTGCATCTCTGGCGCGCCGTCGTCAGTTCAAGTCGACTGCGCTGTAACGTCACGTGCGAGATTGGATCAAAGCGAGATATGATCGATTGATCACGGGCCGTGAACTCAAGCTCTCCTTGGCGCATTTTCATGCATCGATGATCACGTAAGTAAACAAATGATTATGCGCATCAGGCTCAGTGCTTAAATTCACACGCCAGCGCTAGTAGTAGTACGCTCCAAGTACGCTCTTCACTTTTGCTTCACTTTTGCTTCACTTACTTGGCGCTTACAATCAACGACAACTTCAGAGTATTTAGTGTAGGATGCTGCATACCATGTCGACTCTGCGATCTTGAGGCTCGGTTGATGACGCTACATCAGGAGTTTCACATTTTACTTTTTTCGACTTGTGCAAGTCGAAAAAGCGGCCTAAAAGCCGAAAAGCTCCTTTTAGAAAAAGCTAGGTCCGAATCAGCAAAAAGTTACATAAATTTCCCTCCTTTTCCCCTAAAATGCGCTAAAAATACCCACAAATCGGGCCGCAGGGAATCTATTTTGGGACAACAGTCAGAACCTCGACAATTCGTGAATTTCTACATGTTATCGTATACTACCTATGTACGTAGAAATCCGCAATAATAAGATTAATTTTACATCAACTTTTGACAAGTCAAAAAGCGGGAAAAAGGTGACAAGCAAATTGCGATCTTGCTGATGTACTATGTATTTTCAACTTTCAAGTCCGAGTCGCGATGGAATAGTTTTATCTGGATGCACAAAAATAGTGACGTATGCAGCAGGAGAGTCTTTAAAACCTCATGTCGAGCCGCAGCGCTACATCTCAGGCAAATTGCAGAAGAGCCATAGCTCTAGCTTGCATTTTTACGGGAGCTGAACAAATTTCTTCATTGATATCATATACGGTTTTCTATCGAACAGTTGCGCTTGCCCACAAGAGATAAAGCACGCTCTGGAACTCAGAAACTAGTTATTTTATAACAAGTAACTGAAGAGTCAGCCATACCTTTGGAGGCCAAAACTGCGCGGTACATGTAGCACTGATTTTGATGCGAAAGAATCATGTTATCCGAGAATGAATTACACAAAAAGGAATGGTGCATTCATTATCGATGGTGCTACATTCAAATCTGCGAAGTCTGCCGTGGTTTTCCGTGGCTTTCGCTGGCCACTTCTATAAATGCGTCACCCAAGCGAGCACAAGACAAGCCTCATTGTCATCGTCATGGCGAAGGAGATATGAAAAGCCTGATCCGGAGCGAAAGCATTGATGGCATATTGTTTTATTCATGAGATTTCGCACCGGCGATTACTCTTATTTTGTATACAACTCCTTTTATGGGTCGTCTATGTTCACTTTCACCGCAGGCGCGACACGACAACGGGACCCTTCATTGCTTCCTTTCATAACATACATAATTCTCTCCCTTTCTTCGCTTCCTTCATTTTCTTTCCCACTGGTTCAGTCATACGCCAGCGTTCATCATGTCGACTTCAGAGAGCAGCAGCAGTACGCCTCGAACCCCACAAGGACGAAAAGCATGCGCGACCTCAATACTACTACACCTCTGGGAGGACGACCAAAGACGAGTGGGCCTATTGCGCGGGCGCAATTTCTCTACAGCCTCCAACAAGGAGCAGTCCAGGGCGTGGCTTGACGCTACAGATCGAGGACAATATGACGGACTTTAGCAAGGCGAAAGCCATCCATAGCGCGCCGTTAAGGCCAATCCGACGACTGCCTGCAATTCCCCACCACCACCTCTTCCCGCCTCAACGATTGACGAGGCGCCGTCAACGATGTTCGCGACGGCGGTTTTGAAAACGGACACGACCCCGCGCGCAAAACGCGCCCTCCCCTGTCCTCCAACTCCTGTGACAGAACCGCCACATAAAATTCAGGACGCTGCTGTGGAGCGCCGTCGACCACTCCCTATACCTATCCCACCAACGCAAAAAATCGACCCCCTACTCCCAGCAATTCTTCTCCACCCATTGGTATTTCCAAATCCCTGCCAGCCTCAAATTCTGTTACGAAGCCATCGACGAAGATACCAAGTCCATCATTGATCGCTACCTTTCCCGACCCAGACACCTTCACACCGAAGAAACGGAGGCATCACCATTCTGCAAGCGAGAAAATACCCGGCAAGAGGACCGCGGCAGGCTCGCCTTGGAAACTGCACGCAAGCGGCAGCAATATCGACCTTAGTACGCTGGATGTCGTGCAGCTACATAGGCAGTACGTCGTTGATCGTTCGCCAGTATGCATAAGTCTTGACTGCGACACCGCGAGCGAAGACGAGTACAGCGAGGAGATTCGTAGTACTGCGGTGTTTATTCGGGACGCGCCGGCGGGTCAGAAGGAGAATCGGAAGAGCGGCAGCGACGCTAACGAGAAGGAGCTCCACGCGGACTACTCGTGGCTCCTTTCCAACCGCATTCTTCATCACCCAAAACCAGCGGAGGGTCGCGTTACGAGCAAGTGGATGCGCGAGAAGAAAGGGAAACGATACACGGAGGAGGACTTCGGGAATATCATCAATGCACTGCGGAATCTCTAAAGTCTAGCTACACAATCTTTGCATGGGTTTACATTTTTTTCTTCTTCATCTTCTCTGTATTTGTATAGTTTCATCTCTCTTCATTAGCATTGGAATACTGTTCATTTGCATATATTCTCGGCCTTCCTTTCCATTTGTACTGCTAGTTCTACCTGTCGCCTTCAAAGTTCCAACAAAATAATAGATAGTAGATTTTTTGCAACTCATCTCAAGGTCCAGGCCTATATGCCCAATTGCTCAATTCATTCTTTCATCCATTGTGCTCGATTTGTCGTAACAACGCGCGCGCTCAACTTGTTGTTCACTGTTCTATTTTTATCGACGTGTAGAACTACGCAAATGCCTTAATCGAGTTGAAAACATTCAGGCCTTGCCAACGATATCTTTCAACTGTGTTTTGGGAATAGCAGCAGGGAACGCCTTCCGAGCGAGTCGGGTTTTGGTTTTCTGCTCGTAGGCAAATCCGAAGCTGATGAGATCAAATTCAGAAAACGCCGTCCCGAGAAAGGAGAGCCCAAAAGGCACTCCAGGTGCTGGATAGACAGTGATAGGACCAGCTCTTCCGATGGTTTGGTTGGCAGGGTAGAAACCGAGAGGCACTAGATGACGAAGGTTAGTTGAAACGATACAGTTTGCACAAGACTACATTACCAGTTATAATAGGATATCCTGCAATAGCTGCAAATCCACGCGGTTAGATCACTATTCACGGTCTTGTAAATCGTCTAACGTACCGGCTGGGACAGTTGTGAATCCAGTAGCTGGTAAAACAAGAGCATCCAGCCTATGCTCCTTCAACACAGCATCAATACCCCGAGTCGCGCCAAGCTCTTTATCAAATGCAAGCGATTGGAAAAAAGTAGCGTTGCGACCAGTAGTTGCTTCAGACGCAATTAGCCTGCGGCGACGATTGATCAGGAACAAACGCAACCGCGCAGCAAAAATAGACTCACTCCGACTGAGACGTGAAGTTGACCGGTTTCTCTAGAGCTGGATTGGCATTGTTAAAAGCGATCAACTCAGCAAGACTGCGAACACCAGATGGGTTCTTCAGCAATCCTTCATAGTACGCGTTGAGCTGGATCTGATCATTGACGTTTTTGAGAAATGAAGTGACAATAATGGGATATGAGGAAAACGCACTTTGAAATCGACGTCAAGGACGAAAGTTTCATTATTTGAGTTTGCAATTTCGTCTGCCGAAGGCAAATCTGCTGGATCGACGATGGTCGCTCCCAAACCCTTGATAGTCTTTAAGGCCTCTTCAAAAACGACGTTGACAAACGGATCATTCCCGTTGATGCTATCATCCAAAAAGACACGCCGAGGGACTCCAATTCGTTTCCCCCTAAGCGCGTTCTTGTTCAGCGCTTTCGCGAAGTCCGGCACAATTCGCGGCTGGGCCAGAGTAAAATTATCATTGGGGTCCTTGCCTGCAATCACAGAAAGTACGATGGCGGCATCAGTGAGCGACCTGGTCATTGGACCAATCGTATCCTGGTGCTCCGAAATCGGGATAACTAATTATTGCTCATAAGAGAATGAAACGGGGAGGAAAATGAGACAGCGTACCTCCAGCACGAGAAGTAAGACCGACTGTTGGTTTAATTCCTGCTAAATTATTATTGCTGGTAGGACAGGTAATGCTACCGTCGGTTTCCGAGCCCAGAGTCACGGCCGCTAGTCCAATAGATGCGGCAACACCAGACCCAGAGGACGACCCACACGGATCCGCATTGGGAAAATATGCATTCGTGCACTGTCCACCGCGCCCAGACCATCCTGACGCCAGATTACCTCTGAAGTGAGCAAACTCTGAAAGGTTGGCCTTGCCTACGGGAAGAAATTTTATGAATAAGGTTGAGGGGAGGTATCATTGGAAGAACGTACCCAAAATGATGGCGCCAGCTTTGCGGAGCCGCTTCACGACTCCGGCGTCCTCTGGAACTATCGATCCGAGGAGGCTGAACGAACCAGCCGTAGTGTTCATCCCTGCAAGTTGACGTTGATATGTGAGATTGAATAAATGATTTAAGTCGCGATGTACCCTCAGATGCAACAGTCGCAATGTTATCCTGTGAGAAAGGGATGATGAGACCATCGGTTGTACTGCAAAAGCCGATGAATATTGACGACCAAAGACACATACCTTCAGAAGGATGGGAATGCCATGCATCTCTGAGCGTTTTCCTTTCAGTTTTCTTTCCCTGTCCAGCGCGGCAGCTTGACTTAGTGCCGAAGGATTCAGCTCGAGGACTGCGCGTAGAGAAGGCCCTTTCAAATTAACCTCATCAATACGAGCGAAATAGGCCTAAGGAGGAAGAGTGATTAGACAGTTTTTCCGACATCTGATCCCCAAACACTCACCTTGACCAAATCAACGCTTGAAAAATGTCCTGCATCAAGTCCTTCTTGTAGTTCAGGAATGGACGCTTCGTATAGATCCGGGAATTTCACAGAGGGTGCAGGATGGGAAGAAAGGGCACTCGCTATGTGCAAGCACGCGAGAATAGCCAGCACAGCGGAAATTCGCCATTTAGACAGCATCTTCGGTAGGAGGGCCTCTGTACTGCGACGAGATGGTGGTGGCAGAGAGCGCTGCGTGCACTAGTCAGCTTGCTGGACGAAAGAATTTATTCCTAACTTACCCCATCTTTATATACCACAGCGTCAACGACCTTTGGATTCTCCATGATATAATTCCAACATATGGACGGTGCAACTCGCTATAGATAAGGGGGTAATTTCAGCAAGAATAGGTTCCAAGTCCCCACGCACTGCGCATAACCGCATGCGCATGAGAATAATAACAAGAAAAAGAAAGAAAGAAGAGACTAGACGCGATTAAAAAGCGCTGCACGTGTTCATTCGTGAGTACTTGAGTAGTAGTATACGGTATACTATACGCATGCTGCAGTGGGTTTGGCGGCTTTTCGGGTGGATTCCGAGAGCTGTATCAGGATGACGTTCTGCACGCATCCAACCTAGAACTTGTTGAATCAGCCGTGTACTCATGTACTGCTCACGATCATCTAAGCGCCAGTTTTATTTGAATACTTGAATATTTTCATTCGGAACTGCGAAAAACTTCTTCTGCGGCGCGTGCCAAAGTGCAGAGAGATACAACGGGGAAATCTAAAAAAAAATATTTAAAGGAGAACACCTAGACAACTTTAAAATAAATCAACGTAGAAAACTACAATATGTATCAAAATCTCACCTCGTGAACCAAATAGACCTATCCTGCAACTTCTTCGGGAGTGCAACTTCCGTTTCCTCACAAATCCTATACTTGTAAAAGTACTGGGTTGTATGATAGACATCACAGATGGTGGAAGGGTAGGAATCGGATCCGGAACCGTAAATGTAGTCGTATAGTATAAATCCAATATTGACTTGATTTGCGACGTTGGACTGGGTAGCGAAACCGTGAATGGCGCGGGAGGAGCAGGGAAGGTGTTACCAACTGTATGAGTGGGTATCGAATCCGCTTCGCCGTTCGTATTGATGCCATCGCAGTGTTGGGAAGTTTCCGAAACGTATATATAGTTTCGCAAAGTGTATATAATGTCGAATCTATTGTTATCGCACTCGAAAATCAGCAACGGATTATTGCCAGATACACCGACAAGGAAGACACTGACTGATCCTGGGAGAGACTACGCAGTCCGAACTCCGTGCGCAAATCGGATAGATGATTTTCGTCCTGTTCATGTTCAGATAATCAGAACGTATGTGCACCACGCTGAATCAGTCCAATCTGAATCTTACCCAGATGAGAAGAACGGCGCTGTCACTCCCAGCAGCGAAAGTCGAGATGGTGTTTTTTATACAATGCTTCGATGAACTTTCTCCGGAGGTACTAATGTATGCCGGGCTTGAGCTTTGACGAATCTGCCAAATAATAGTATTTGCGCACCAAGTTGTGTCCACCGTAAGTCCAAGGAAAGCAGCGATTGGTTGTGCAGTCGCAAACGAGGTCTGGCAAGCACCAGAGTCGGGGTCTGGTGTGCATGTTATGATTAGCCCAATGCTGTAGTTCGACGCGGGGCCAAATAGCTATAAAATTATATTTATTTAGTACGCCGAACTTATAGAACAGGAATGCAGATACGCACCTGCGGAAGGCATTGGGTCGCTCGCTCGACCCCGGCACCAGAGAGGCTATCGGAGCTGACAGCTTCTGCATTTCTGATAATATAAAGTGAGTTCTTAGCTGTTTGACAGACAGAAACAGATATCATATTAAAGAACAACGAGATAGAGATCCATTTGGAGAACATGGCAGTAAGGACAGTGTTGAAGGAGTGGACGTGAGTTGGCTAGAATTCTCTGATAAGTAATGGGGCGACAACAACGGCAAAAAGACTGTATCATCAGTATATGTATTCTAAAAACCTTTTGACCTTCTTTAACTCCCTTCGATGTTCGCGGCGTTAAAATCATAGTGGACTTTGTGTAGCGGAATTAAGCCTTGCAATCCTATAATTTCCCATGTGTTGACAAAGGAGATGGGACAATGTGCTTTGATTTGGATGAAACATCGAATCGAAAGAGTCATACTGTGGACTTCGCAGCAGTTTTGCAGGACAGAATCGGTCAGGAGCAGAGGAAAGTTCGGACAGAGCAGGGACTGACTCCGATTGCAATTGCCACCGTTCTTTCAACTTGTTTGTCAGGATTTGGTCCGAATTTTCCAACCAAAACAATTGATTCCAAGTTACAATATCTAACGACTCTTCAACGTTTCAACGCCGCAACCTCGAGTTCGAGCAGCAATTACCGCCAAATTTACTCTGAAGATCAAGCTCCTTTTTTCTTCGCTTCGCCTTTCGCAATAAGAGACGATCTAAATGGTTAATAAATAGTTGCGGGCGGGCCGCTCACACTTATCCGTCAAGCCCTGATGTCAGACCTCTCTATCTTATCCATTTTGACTCGGACGCCCCTAAGAACGATAAGTACACCGATATCTTATCACAAACGTTCAAAATTCCCCTTTATCCTATACCACAACCACGATGAATCTAGGAGGAATTGTACCAGCGTCTCAAACAGCTACGTACCTACGAACTTTGCCCGCCATTCGTGAGCGATGCGGACGCGTTCATCAACTGGCGAAGGAGGGGAAGCTGGACTACTTTGACTACCACCCGGACAAAGAGATAGACGTGGCAAAATTTTGCATACAGCTCATGAAAGTGCGTTGCAATATTCTCTTGATTAATCTCTAACTAACGTCATCAATCAGCGAGACTACGGTGACGATTTTACCAGCGTAAGTGAGCATGCATGGATGACACAAAGTACTTATGAATTGCTCAGATACCACCTCATGGACGTTGGCGCCATATCGATGCAGGAGTAGAGCGTGTAAAGCCTCTCCTCACTGCATGGTCAGCACATCCTACAAATGCACCTGACGAAAAGGAGCAGGCGAGACGAACCATCGATCTCTTCGTGGTTTCCGTCTTGCTCGATGCTGGCGCTGGAAATGCATGGAAATACGTCGAGGAGCGCTCAGGGCTGACCTTCACGCGCTCCGAAGGTCTTGGAGTCGCGAGTGTACACATGTTCGAGTCAGGTCTTTTCTCGAGTGATCCTGAGCAGCCATTCCAGGTAGACGGTATGTTTAAACACCATTCCGATGTAATCAACAAGCTTATTCATTCTCCAGCCGATGGGTTGGCCAAGGTGACTGTCGAGAAAACGGCGGCTGCGATGCAGGTCAGCGATTCGAACCCCATGGTTGGCATCGAGGGACGCACGTCGCTCCTATTCAACCTCAGTAAAGCGCTCAAAGCAAGCCCTGTGTTCTTTGGGTCAGACGGGCGCCCAGGAAAAATCATCGATTTCTTGGAGACCGAGTCAAAGGTAGAGGGCACAACGCGCATTGTCC
Organism: Pholiota adiposa; assembly: GCA_009935795.1. Taxonomy (NCBI): domain Eukaryota; kingdom Fungi; phylum Basidiomycota; class Agaricomycetes; order Agaricales; family Strophariaceae; genus Pholiota; species Pholiota adiposa. The sequence continues at coordinate 350,776 of QEYC01000227.1, read as the reverse complement.
CCATCGCCGCTCTGTGGTCTGCTCTCGTCGACGGCCTGAACCCGATCTGGCCGTCGCGCCTATCTCTGGGCGGCATCTCGCTGGGCGATGTGTGGCCATGCCCGTCCCTCAAAGCCTCCATCACCAGCCCTCAGGAAGGCGACGATCTGGTTCCATTCCACAAACTTACAATGTGGTTAACGTACAGTCTCGTTGAGGTTCTTGAGAAGAATCTGAAGTGGCGCGTGGATGGCGTCGAAGACATGACCGGTCTCCCAGAATACAGGAACGGTATGCGTTCATTCCATTTGTAGTAGATATGATTGGTGTTAAACCTGATTTCTAGGAGGACTACTCGTGGACTTTGGCGTCCTCTCCCTTAAACCCAACGTTCTCCCAACCGATCTCAAATCGGGTCTTCCGCACGCCGTCCCTTCCCACCCTGCAATTGTAGAATGGCGCGCCATGACCGTTATTGAGCTGTATGTTTTTTTTCCGCTTCAGGATAACTGCGATTGAATGCTGATAAAATACCCAGGGACCGCATCGCGGACCTCATCCGCAAGGAACTTGGTCTCACTGCGTCGCAGCTCACGCTGGCGCAGGTGCTGGAAGGCGCTACTTGGAAGGGAGGCCGTGAAATTGCGAAGCAGAAGCGCCCTGAAACCGGTGGACCACCTATCGAGATTGAGAGTGACGGGACCATATTCTGAAAAGTGCTATTCTACGGATAAGCCTGAGGCATATTCACGCGATGTGGCTCATTGGAAAAATAAATTATTCTGCAAGCGTTCACAAGCTTCAGTTCTTAGTTATGATCAGGCAGGTTTTTGTTAAGAGGCACATGAGTGCGTGAAATTTCCAGACAGAACAATGTAAGGAGGTATCAAGTGTGAGTGAAGTATGCGTGTGATCCGTGTTCCGATGAATCCAGTAAAGAGCAATCCGATGAGAACCAATGTGCATGCGAATGTAATGAAAGAAAGTGTGTGCGGAGTAGTGACGAAAATGGTGAATGGGGATGGATGAGAACCAGAATGAGACCAAAAATACTGCTACTGGTCAAGAAACAGAGTGAGCGTAGTATATGTTAATAAGAAGAATAATATGCATAGAGAAAAGTGTCAGTCGTAAATGTCGTGAAAGGTAATCGACCATTAGGGTCCATAACAGAACAACAAGGCGCATCAGAGGTGAAAGTAAAACTTTCACTTTCTATCTACAACTAAGCACAGAAGAGGGACAGAAATCGAAAACGTCAAAGACACTTAGAAATCACCTCCAGCAACGCTGACCAACAGCCAGCCATAGACCGCCATTAAGAAGCGGACCATCCAGGCCGGATCTGCGCCTGCGCCCAACCCGGGGCGCATCTGCATCGCCAGGGCGATGTCCAGCGGCGAGCGCACAATATTGCGCGCCGATGGCAGCCACGCAGCCCGAGCAGTAAGTGACGCACGCCGAATGCGTTGGCCGACAGTGCTAGAAGAATTTGAAGCCGCAGGGGCGGGGGTAGATTCGGCGGGAGATGCGGGGAAGGAAACGCTGGACGACGCTGCTGGTGATGAAACGACGATAGTCGGCGGAGCGGTGTCGGGGAAAGAGCCTGGGAGAGAGGTAGTTGGTTCGAGACGAGGAGCAACGATGTCCGCCTTTTCGGAGGGAAGGACGTCCTTTGATTCATCTTGCTCTTCCCGCATCTTCGCCACCTCCTTATCCTGGGGTTCCTCGGAGATTTTGACCGTCTCCGCTTGCGATTCTTTGGGCTTCTCTTCAACGACCGCTTGCTTATCTTCGACTGGAGTCCAGTTCACATCCTCAAGTGCCTTCCTCCTTCCGCGTGGACTAGCACCCAACGTATTGCCAGAACTGGGTAAACCAAGTGCAGGTGCATCAGATGCACGCAATGACCATGCTGGGCGTTGCTGAGAGGATGTTGGTGTCAATGCAGCGTTTTCCTTGTCTTCTTCCACCGTTGGGAATACGATGGGGAACACAGTTGTCGGGTTGACAGTGGATGTTGGCGATGGCACTCGCGACGTGCCACGGCTCTTCGTTGGGCGCAGAAGGGTAGGTACGGTACTGATGGGGTGCAACGGCGGTGGCGACGCAGGCGGTGTGGGAGTCTGCGATAGCGTAGGCGTGCTCGGCCGCCCTTTGTCGGCGATGGCAAGCAGCTGGCTGCGCACCTCGGCGAGTGCGTCTTGCGCACTTTCCTTTTCTGCGACGTTGTCCACTGGGAGGGGTAGGAGGTCGGGATCCGGGAACTCTTCCTCTTCCCGTACCACAATAACGTCGCTCTCAGGAGGCGCGCCCTCAACGCTCGATGGCGTCCAGGCGTTTTCGAGCTCCAGGAGCTCTGGGTCAGGGTAGAACACTTCCGCAGGCCTGTCGAAGACCTGTTGCGCTTCCGCGCCAGCCGACGCGCCTTCTGGTACTGACACAGGCGGCAACTCTGCATGGCTCGACGCAGGCGTTGGAGTGGGCGTAACCTCCTCCTCGTCGCCTTGCGCTTGAACATCTTGTGGCAGTTGCTCACCAGTGCCGACTTCTTCGGCCATCTCGAACGGTACAGACGCCTCTAAATCCAAAGGCTCCAGATCGAATTTCGGAACAGCCTCGTTGTCATCGTCCTCATCCAATACGGTAGCCTTCAAAAGACCTGCCGGACTGCTCTCGATAACGATTTCTTCTTCAAGAACTTCTGTACCGCTGACGTGATGAACGTTGGTCTCTGATGTACACGCGTCTTCTTCTCTCTCCGCCCCAACCATTGTTCCTACGTTGAACTCAACGAGTTCGCTAATCTGGACACCATCTGCGTTGTTCGCATCGACAGAAGCAAGGTGGCCATTCCAGGGGTCGTCCCAAGTCCATGTCGGATCGCTGGCTACCTGCTCTCGTGAGTCATTGACAGAGATGGGAGCCACAACGGCATCAACAGGCTCTGGCACTGGTGCAAGGGAATTGCGGTCGTCAGCGTCGTATCTGGGTCTGTCGTAATGAATGGCGCCCTGTCTCGAGGCGTCAACGCGATCTTGTTCTTTGGACTGCACTAGCTGCAAAGGATACGACTGCTTCGCCCAGTGTTCTTCATCCTCGCTTCCGTCGCCGAAACCAACATCGACCAACACACCTTCTCTATCGTCAGCAGCATCGAGTTCGACAAGCGGCATATCCTTCCTACTGTCCAAGCTCACAGTCATATTCTCGCGCGTTACCGTCGCCTGTACGTCGGAGACCAGCTCTGATGCCTGAAGCGCGTCGTCGATGTCCACTAGCTTCTCGGTTTCCGCTCTAGGCTTTGCGACCGCGACTGAAGCCTGGAAAGCAGAGGAGGTAATAGAACGGTCCGTATCAGTTCCTGCACCATTCCCAAACCACTTCCACCCGTCCTCATCGAAGCTGGAAGTTGTTGTCAAAGTGCGCGTTTTGCTCTCAGAGTCATTCGACTCGGAGAGATCCACAAGCGGCACGTGACGCCCAACTTGACGCGCGTCGACGCGTAGCACAGCTGCTCCAGACAACACAGAAGGGGCAACTTTATAACCAGAATGCGCGTATGGGCCAGAAGAGGCGTACGGGGCGTATACGGATGGAGATGTGAGCGGGTTCGACTTGTTCAACGATAGGACGCCAATGTCCGACGCTGCCGGAGAAACGCGCGGGTCGTCATCCTCTCCAGAACCAGAAGATGAAGGCGAAAAGTCAATCAGAAGCTCCTCTTCGCCTGTTTTCTTCTTTCCCAATACACCCATCTCGACATCACCGTCTTCCATTTCTACCGCATTGCGCAGAGATGACCCTGCTCCACTCGACAAGCGCCGCACGGGCACGCCACCCAAGCTTCGGCTCCGTTTATGCTTCGTCGGCGGAGTAGTCGTAAGCAGGGACCGAGGTGAAGGCGAGCGCGAATACGAAGGGTGCGGAGTGTAGACAGCCTTTGGAAGGTGTCCGTGAAGCGTGAGCTGCGGCGGTGATGGCGAGCGTGGAGAACCGGAAAAGCTTGAGCCTGACGCGGCAGTGGAGGCGGCGGTGAGTGCTGGTGTCGAGGGTCTTGAGCTGACATCGATAAGCTGCTGGGTATGAGCCTGGTTCTGCTGATGCGACTGCAGAGCAGGTGTAGTAGCTCGGGTCGGCGTTGGCGAGAATATCGGCGCACTGGAAGGTGGCGGTGGAAGGCCAGTGGTAGGCAGCAACTCAATTGCTAGGTTCTTCGAATTCTTCGTCTTCACACCAGCACCTACATCGTCCACGATACTTTCACTGAAACTCGGTATCCTAACCCACGGTACGCGGACCTGGGGAAGGTGCGGGAGAGGCAGAGACTGAGACCATTGGCGCCAGCTCGACGCCGTACTCCGAGCACCTCTTAGAAGGGTTACGTTTTTGGATTTGGGGCCAGAGACCGGCTTTGGCAAGGCAGAAGACTGTCGGGACTTGAGGTACCGTACATGGCGCAGGCCGAGGTAAATAATGATGAGGGAGGTCAAGGCATATGCAAGCATTGGAAGGACACCGAACGGGGCAGTTCTAGGGTGCGAAGGGTCAGGAAAGGAGAAGATTCAAAGGTCCAGAAACAAAACGTACATCGCAGCCATCGTATATTCCAAGATGCACTGACCTACGCAGATATCTGACGACACGGAGATAGGAGAAGTAAGGAAGTCGGGAGTGGGTGAAAAGGAGATGGAGGAAGAGAAGGAGGAGAGAAATACGGAATAGAGACCAGTGGGGAGGAGGCCAGCAGGCGGTGGAACCGTGCCAACGTTGCAGCAAAGTTCCAGCGAAACCCAAACACGCGCAGAACACGAGGTATATTTTTAGGTTTCGTCTCGTCATCAGCTGATTCTGTCGCAGGAAATACGATGCCGAGCTGGTATTTAGTGGCACGAATTTTGTTCGCCGAGTCAACATTGACGGTTGTTCTGACTTCACCTCGACCACTTTCAAATTCGACGCATTTTTTGTTTCTGATCTATCGCTCGAGCTCCGCGGTGCTGCGATTTTCTCTAACCTGCTTCAAGGACTCGTAGATGTTCGAAACGGTCACCGTTCGAGACATTAAAGGACGCAAGAGCCAACCGAAGACGTGGCTAGGGGAACCACTATCACAATTAATCAACGACAAGAGATCAAGTCAGACGGCGAGAGAGATCTAGCATCCGAAAGCAGCTGGAGGCCGAAGTTAAGGATATACATACGTGCGTGGCTACTTTACATCAGTTATGAGATCGCGAGTACGCGGCGACGCTAACCACCGACTCAACATTCTAGTCTGAAGGTTTAACTTGGGTGGAGTCCTCAGAACCCATTGGAATACGAGACACAACCCCTCGGAGCACTACAACAAGTGAAAATCTTCGTAATCGCCCTCCAAGTTTGGATGATTACCAAGGATCATACAACTCGAACGTAACTTCACGCATCGATTCCCGCTCGCCTTGGAAATCTTCAAGTCTCTGAGCATGGTCGTGCTGTCCACTGGCGGCAAAGAATCTCTGGACGCTCTTGTAGTGCGCAATATTTGCTCGCCTATCTCTTCTGGACCCCTCTCATCAGGCGTGGCACATTAGGCAAAGGTCGTGGAAGATGGGAAGTTCTCCGGGTTCGTCTTTGGAGCTACTTCCGCTGATGAGGAGATATACTTCAACGGAGGAGGTTACCACAACGTCAACGATCTGTCTAGTGGCGAAATAAATGCGGACAGTCTCTTCTGGCTTTGCAGTCAAACAAAATTGATCACACATGTAAGTCAAACTCCCCACTTTCTCTACACCTCCGCCTCATGAGCTCACACCTAGTACACTAGATCTCAGCTCTGATGCTTCTTGAGCAAGGAATGATGGATCTCGAAACGCCTGCAGCCAATTATTTACCAGAACTCGCGAATCCGATAATTGTCGATGATGAACTCGCTGAACCGATCTCATATAGACCGGCTGTCAATGCTATAAAAATCAAACATCTGCTCAATTCTACAAGCGGGATGTTCTACCCTATGAAGGGCGCTGCTCCCGACAAACAACTAGACGCATATGCAGCCCCCCATAGCAAATCCAATCCTATATCTCAATTCTTGTCTCTGATCAAGGTGCGTCGGCGAAAGCTGTTGAAAGCGATCTCCAAAATTCCCTCATGCAGCAGTTTCTTTCATTTATAGGGTGATCTCCCTTGAATTCCGTTGAAATTTGAACCAGGAACAGATTGTTGAGTTCTTACTAGTTCTCAGATCAATTATAATTGACTTTTCCGATCTTCAGTCGTGTACGGTTGGGGTTCCGATATCTTTGGTTTTATAATTGAGAAAGTCTCCGGTCAGAGCTTAGAAATATACTTGTAAGCCCTGGTTTTGCATACAACACTAGAGTACAATCCAACTCATCGCCATTCTCTAGCCAAATCAAAATCTTCGATCCATTGGGAATCAAGATGACATTTTATCTCACTCCAGAAATGAAACAACGCTATGTGAATCTCACTCTACGACGCGAAGGAGTGCTCAAACCGTGGGCCGGAACTCCGATACTTGGGGAACGGGACCCTGAAAAAAGTTTGTCGCCTCCATCTCGATGGTCGCAAGTCTTTAATAATATAAATGTCTCCAGTGACACGGCTTCTGGGAGGGGCAGGGCTGTACTCTTCGATGAAGGATTACCTTACACTCCTGCGTCACCTGCTTCAAATACACGGTAACCGCTTTTGATAGATGAAGGCTTTTGTCACCGCTGACGATCGAATTCCTCCACAGCGGGAAAGGCTGTGAACTCGATATGCAGTAAACAAATTGTACAGGACCTGTTCCAGCCCACACTGAATGCCGCGGGGGAAGAGTCGCTTGCGAGAATGATGGAACAAATGAATCCATTTGTTCCCTCGACTGGATATCAATGGAGCAAAGCGACGGCACTCTGCACCATAGATTGGCCCGGAAGACGAAGAGCAGAAACATCATTCTGTGAGTCGCGAGCATTTATTCGCTCATCTTGTTCATGACCGTATTTTCGGGACACCTTCCTGCAGGGATGGGGTGGTTGGGAACATTCCATTTTATAGATCCAACAACCGGTGTTGCGGCAGTCTTTGGAGTCCAAATTCTGCCTACTCTTGAGCATGAGGAGTTGAGCTTGATATCAAAGTTCGAGGAACGTCTATATTCTGCCCTTTCTGTAAGCCAATGAACCGGCTTCATTATCCATTCAGGAAGGGGCAGCGTAGCACAAAGCCAGCATAGGGCTCTGATTAATAATTGAATTGAGTGTTGTTGAATTGTGAAACGCTGCTCTCGGAGGCTGTCCGAAATTCAGACCGCGGGAAAATGCGCAACCCTGGCCTAAGTCAACGTTCAGACATTCACGTTCAACGTCAACGTTCAGTACTCAGTTCTCAGTACTCAGTCCAGGCTCTATCTTTTCCAAATACATGTTGTCAACAACACCACGACGACATCGCAATCCCTAGTACCGTGCATCACTCTCATCGAAAGAACTGTCAATTGAAGGATGTAACACAACAAAAAACGGCGCCGAACACCTTTCCTGCTGTGGCAGACTCCCACCGGCGAATCTTGGAAAGAAGCATTTACATAGAAATTAGAATTTCTTGGTGCTTGGTGCGTTAATAGGATCCACGGTTCAACGTTCAACTTACACCTCATATAAAAACTCAAGGCGGCCATGGTTTAGGACGATTGATGTTGTTTACACGTTCTTGCAAAATGAATCTGCAGCGGTGGACATGCAGGCGGTGCACCTAATTTCAATATACTGGCAGGTATAAAGGTGATATATTTGAGCACGCCGTGGCCTCGCTCACCTATCCTTTCCCTAGTTCATCTGGCCTGCTTCCTTCCTTTTCGTTGACAAGCCAACCCGGGCCTCACCAATGGCGCCCTTCTCTTCTAGGTCCACATTTTTGCTTTGTCTGCTTTATATTACAACGGCCCAGGCTTTACATCTGCCTTTCGAACGTCGAACCTATCGCGGAGCATCACTGAGGTCTCCATTTACAGCCACAAGATATTCGTTTGGCCAAGCAGACTCAGACGAACAGAACCTTGGGAACGTCAACGATTTCCGCGTAAGAATTTTTTTAGTTCACCAGTCTCTTATCCATGATTGACCCAGAGATATAGTACGTTACGAACATCACAATAAATGGCGTTGGTGGGTAGATAAATTTGACATTCATTCCCCAGCTGATTTTTGTCGTTCAGAGGTCCAAGTCGCCCTCGATACTGGAAGCACAGACCTTTGGTTAACTCGCTTTTTTTTGTTCGATGTTATAAATGATGTTTAACAATGTGTTAGGGTAATTCCACCTGAAGGCCTCGGTTCGTTCAACGATACTGGAATACCTCTCGATCTTCGCTATGGAGACGGATCGTACGGTACCTCAGGGACTATCGGAGTATCAACGTTCACGTTTGGCCCGTACACGGTGGATCGACAAGCATTTATGAGTGCGACGACATCAACGATCAGTGGGCTTCAAGAAAATAGTATATACGGTCTCATGGGACTCAGCTTCGACTTCTCTTCCGTCTCTCCGATCAACCAGAAAATCAAAGCTCTCTATGGGCCGGATGCCACTTGGGGCCGATCCGTTTTGCGAAATATATTCGCTCAAGATCCAACGAAGCCGAACTTTATCGGCCTCAACCTTGCACGCACAGGTGATCTGGAGGACACAACTGGTGGCTCGTTCACAATTGGCGACTATGACGATCGGTTTGAGGGTGTTGCTAATGAAACCAAGCTTCTCCAATTCCCCAAAGGAGGGGTTCGGTGGACGACGCTCCTTGGTGGGATCCTTGTCGATGGGACGACTATTCCTCTACAATCAACAATTCCAGGTGTTCCTAATGGACAAGCTCAAGCCCTTCTCGACACTGGCGATCCGAATTCTATTTTCCCAGTCGCTTTGCTTGACGCAATCTACTCTCGTATCCCCGGTTCCGCCTTATATAACGATCCTTCCCAGCAGACGCACGTATGGATCATCCCGTGTAACACCACAACAAACGTCCAGTTTACTTTTGCGTGAGTGCTTCTACGTCAATCAGGCCTCAAAAAGATTCTGCTGATCATAGAAAACAATCGTTCGAATTCATAGTTCTGAGAGTTATTCAATACATCCTCTAGACCTGAGCACCATTAGCCAACCATTATCCATCAATGGAAATGAGTATGTCGCCTGCGTCTCTTCATTCACGGGCGCGGATAATTGGGGAGAAGGAGATTTTGATATCTCGTTGGGAGATACTTTCCTTCGTAACGTTTACTCTGTGTATGTTCTTTATCTCTCCTGACCCTTCTCAGACTAACGAACATACTAGCTTCGATTTTGGAGATGCTCTTCCTGATGGTTTTGACGGTGAACCATATATGCAACTATTCCCCAAGACAGATCCTGCCAAAGCGATTGCCCAAGTTGCCAGCATCCGCGGCCAAACGATGGCAAATCTACCTCCTGAGATGAATCCCGCATATCTTGTTGCCATGCTTTTGGGTTCGTCGGGCACCTCGAACACGGCAACTACGCTTCCTACTCCCACAGGGTCCCCGGCTGATCCAAGCACTTCAGCCGGCGTCGGAAAGGGCCTCGTCGCCGTCGACGACAACGGTATTCTCTCGACCGATAACTCCATCATCAAGCACTATGGGCTCGCTATCGTGTGCATGCTTGGGGCAAACATGCTTCTTACAGGTATCCTGATTGTTTTTGCCGTCTTGAACTGCATGCGCCGAGGAACATCAAAAAGATCGACTCGTTCTACCATCGCTCCTAGCTATGTACCTGTAAAGAATGCCCTTGACCACCAGGACGAGGAGTTCCTAAATACCTACCAGCGGCAATATTCTCATTGATTTACTGGTATATCCATGGACTTATGCCAATTTTGGTTTGCAGAATCGAGTATAACATTTGTATTGATCCAGTCGCACTCGTTCGGGCTTCACATTACGGACACATACTGTAGTATCAATTTTATTAAGTCAAGCTTTACCATGAACTCTTCGACTGTCTTCCGATGTAATGAAAATCATCTTATGCCGAGTCTTTGGATCGGAGCCCGAAATCGTTGTCAAATTGAACTTTGAAATACAGCCGCTTTGCAATTTTCGTCTCCGTACTCTATGCTCTGATCTTTTTTGCCTCACACGCGTCGGACTTAATGCTCTGTTGCAGATTCTCTTCACATGACTTGCGGCCTTTAGAATGCATCTTCCAACTTGCTCTCACAGGCTTCGGTTGCGGGCAAGTGACGGTGTTCTGGCAAGTAATCCTCAGCTCTTCCACTTAGCCTGACTTGAGTCTAACGCTATAGTATATACCCTAAGGTACTCAAAGGAAACTCAAGCGTGCCGCTGCTAGCCGCCATAATAAGAGTCGTAGTGCAGTCGAGGTGAATCCTTATCGGTTCACGCCTGCGGCTACGCGTAACTGCGTATCATTCGATTGAATGCACAACGTTGAGCCTGATGCTTGCCTGAAGTTTTTCTTTACACTCGACCCGGAAATTACTGGTGTGTAGCTTCCCGCCTTAGTCAGGACTTGGTCGTGACTATAGCTATAAGTAGTTCTTCAGAGTGCGAACCCACACCACATACCTCTGGCCCGCCCGCAGATATTGGCATGTAGCTTTCGACGTTCCCAATTTCCTTTCTTCCGTGTTTTCTCACCGGAACGGTATGACGTGCCCCGAGTCGGGTCCCAGATCAATATGGACTTATAGTAAGGACTCTTTATGACATATTGAAGGGAAACATCGCTCTAACGCCGGCTTACGGGCTTTAGAAGTTCGTTCGCGGTCAAAATCATAGCCTCTGTCAAAACTCAAACCTCAAGCTATGCGGCAGGCGTGTACGCTTAATTTTCTGATCGAAAGAATACGTGGTCGGGAATTTCCTTTTTCACCGCTCAATCACCTTAGCCAAGAGAAGATTGAGCCTAAGTAACAGTGACTCGAGAAATGTTATAAATTCCATGGTTTCGCTTTCCAAGAGCTCAAGACCTAGCTCCTCAGCTCGTCTCTCACTTTCTCTAAGTTCACTCAACATGGCCCTTGCCTACTTCCGCTCTTTTGTCTTCGTCACTCTTGCTCTGGCCGTGGTGTCTACTGCCGCAAAATTCAACAACACGGTCTATATCATCTCGAATGCTGAGACCCCGTCGTTGAAGCTTCCGGGATTGACCCCGATTGGCGCCCAAAGGGCCCAAGAGTGCCTCCCAGCGGCGAGTACTACTATTTTCCAATATACGTCAACACTCACCCTATTTCTACGTCTAGTTATTTGCGCCCCTTGATATCGGTCTCATTGTGACCTGTCCCTTCGACCCCGACTCTAAAAAGTGTTCCGAAACCATCGCTACTGGGACCCCGATTGCGAACTCACTCGGTTTGACTTTGGACACATCCTGGTTAGTTTGCACGCTCAGATGAACATCCATCGATGCTCATATCTGTTTAGCGGTGCGGATGAAGAAACAGATGATGATTGTGTCCCCGACCTCTTGAAAAACTTCGGAAAGAACAGCACTCAGGCTATCATCGTTATTTGGGTGCGATTCATCAATTTACAGTATATCTTCGCGAACAGGATCTTATTTCCAATTCAGGATCTCGGCGATATGGACTCGCTTTTTGAGAACCTCGACGTTGACGACGATGAGGACGACGACGACGACGATGATGATGACGATGACATTCCTCAGTAAGCCTATCCACTGACTCGCATTTATTAAAAGCTTATACATGTCGATTTCTTTAGTTATGATGTCCTCACCACTGTTGTCGGGCATAAAGTAACGAGCATAGTGTCTCAGGGCTGCTCTGGCATTGACGGCCAAGCACCTGGAACTTTCAGAAGGTCCTTGAGGAAGAGGTCTTCAAAGATTCTAAAGAAGCGTCATATCTCTACTAGAATTATGAGAAGACACACATAAAACCTCTTCTTCTCATACGCATTTTAAGATATATCGACAGACATACTCTTTGTCGTCCATTCTTTTCGTTACTGTCGTTAATTGCTTTCGAAAATTTCCTTCCCAAATTACTATTTGCTGCCCTGCATGCTTGACTTGATAAAGTCCCCTTTTTGAATATTAAATTAAATTATATATGTTGTGATCCCGTGAGTGAAGTCCACGCCGAGACGCCCGAGGCGCCACATGCGCGCTTAGCGTATGCTCCCACCTTCGAGATCATTCCTTTGACTCGAATATTCTAGTATGACTTGTATTGTAGATTAGTATAAATAGGGCTATGTTTTCTATATGAAATGATATGTTATTTCCCCCCCATAAATCCCCCAATACAGTACAAGTGTGAACTAAGTTACTTAAGTAATCGAGTATCTGCGCCGCTAGCTTTACCGTAAACGATAAGCTTTTAGATAAGCATTCAACCTACGCGTATAAGTTCAATAATATATTTGGCTTTACCATTGTCTCGACCTCCATATAAACTCCTTGACCAAAGATAACAGCCCAATGTCCGCCGCTGAGCGTCGAAGGTGTCCGTGGTGAGCGCTCAATTCACCTTCGATGTACATGTATGGTTCTGAAGGCCTACATATCATAAGTAGGCTTTATCTTATCTTATCTTGTTTTGAGTTGTTAGATTCCGAGCTCATCGTATTTGGAATGTGCTCGGGGCTTGGACCGCATGCGTTAACTCTTCGTCGTCGGTCGCCGTGCTCTATGCCCCCACGTTCAAGTACATCATCTAAAGGCTCTTTTGGTCCACCGAATGACGCTGCTACCTACAGCGACCTGCTTCGTTTTGAAGAGCGGCTCAAGACGAACGCAGCTTACCTTCAACGGCGCAAAGCTCGGTACCAATGTGCGTGTTAACTAATACTCAGTAGTACTAACGCTATCTGATATCTGCATTGCAGTATTTCTTTTTCAGCTTCTTTTTGTCATAGCATTTTTGCTATGCGAAGTAATTCTGCCACCGCAGACATCACTACTCTCAATCCCTTACCGGATGCTCCTGCGAAGAGTTGTACCGAATGCTAATCCAAATGCCACGCTCCATCCATACATCGCCAGCGGGCTCCTTTTTGTGAGTGTTACAACACTTGCTCTTGTGTTTGCCAGCGGCATGTACGCGGAGAAGATCGCATACGCAAACAAGTATGTGCGTATACATATCCTCGAGTTAACCGTACCAACAATCATATTTTAGATACGTACCGCATGCCAACCGCGCGCTGCGGTCGCTGAACATGTACTTGAACGTACGGAAACCACCACTGCGATCAAAGCTCTATTGGAATCCCATGTCTTTTTTCTTTCCGCGGCCCGCCGAGGTCTCGGTGTCACGGAAACCATCTCGCTCACCTTCACCCTCTCCACGAACGCGACCAAGGTCGGCATCGACTACTAGACCCATACACACCATCCCACCAGCAACGAATCCCCGGGGAGAGCTTATTTTCTCTTCTCGAGTTGATAAAAACTTCCGTGAAAACTACGAACGTTACCGATCGGCATTCGAACGGCGGCGAGAGGAAAAGGAGTACCAGGAACTTCAAAAAATGTGGTATGGGAAGCTAATGTTCTGGAAGCGCCCTCCAGCTGCATCTGCAGCTGTATCTCCTCCTACTCCATTGCGCACATCATCGACGGCATCGTCGAGAGGTCGTGGGTCACGGAGTGGAACGCCACCCATGGGAGAAAGTGGAATCATGATGAAGCAACGTGAACGCAGTCGTTCCCCTACCTTCCACAGACGCAAACCCGGAGGGGAGCGTAACGTACGTCGCGAACGGGACTCGGGCAGTGAAACAGATATGAGGACTGCTGTACTGGAGAAGAGCATCGAATGGGACCGGTAACTAGTGACCAATGCCATATACTCCGTAGATTTTCATGCCACTCATTGTAAGATACATTATCGCAAATATATTTATGGACGGGTTCAGCACTTTCAGGCGCAATTCATTATTTAGGTCGTCAAGTTCATAATATAAACAAGGAAATAGTAGTATAAGATTAAGTAAACTATTCATGCAGTTAGCGGTGGCGTTTCAATTCGTATTTGCACTGGTGCTTCATGTAGAGATCTAATTCGCGAAGGACGTTCTTTCTGTCAACATAACGAGTCCTGTCAGCTCTCTCCTTGCGTTCAGAGGTTCCTGAGATCTCCTCCTCCTCTTCAACGGCCTCATGGACCCCCTTCAACGGCTTTAAAAATTGAAGAGCTATGTTCAGATTAGTCTTGATGCAAATCAAAGTACGAAATGCAAGAGCTCACGAGATGGACGACTTCGGAATACCGTAAAGCTAAGAGGTTATCAAGACGGCGATCAGAATCAACCTTGCTGTTGAAAAAGATGCTTACTTTTGTTTTTCATCGTCCAAAAACTTGATGACTTCTTTGAAACCCATCCTCGATTTCACGTCGTGATTGGCCATCTGCGAAAAAAGATTAACAGAGAAAAATGAACGAAAAGACAAGAACATACACCCATAATGAGTCTAATTACAGCTGGGTGACCTTTGCAGACAGCTTGCAATTGATGGTGCATTGTATGTTTGCTAAGCCCTAGGTATTGGTAGTCGCAGTAGAAATGCTCAATTTCCTTAGGCAAGGGCGAACGGAATTCCGTTACTCCGCCAGGCACCAGCATCTGGTACAAGGTCACGCCCAAGCTCCAAAAGTCTGCCTTGGAGCCGAACCTGTTGAAATCAGAGGGGCTGTAATGTGGCGAGCATACTTCAGGCGCCCTAAAACCGGGAGTAGTGAACGTCTGGGCTCGTGAAGCCAATGCATAATCCGCGGAGGTGCTGGGGAACATCACAGTGCCTCCAAAATCGCCAATGACACAATGGCGATCGTAAGTTACGAAGATGTTTTCGGGCTTGATGTCCATATGTATGAATTTATGTGTGTGCAAATAATGAAGGCCATTTGCCTACGGAGGGACTTTAAGTAGAAAGACAGTCTGAAGACCATAAACGAATACATACGACTTCGGTAGCGATGAGGTAAATGGCTCGAGCTGCAACGTCCCTCTTAGCCTCTGGAAAGCTTTCCCTAAACGAGTCCAAAGTGAAGGGGTAGTATTCCTATGATTTGGAAAGATATGATAAGTACGTTGTTCCAGTGCTAGCTTTTGGAGGAAATCGAGACGCTAAAACTCACAGAATACATCCTTATCTCCATTTTATCTGTGTTGATGGAGGCGGGACACGGAAGATCTTGCGGAATCTGCAACAAGCAATCAAGACCAACGGGATTTTTTAGAGGATTTTGCATCGAAGCAAGCTGGGAGTCCCTCAGAAAACACAGAACGCGCAGTTCGTTTTGTAATGATTCCATAGCTAGTTGGTCGAGCTTAGCGAGATTGATAACCTTTTTAACGCGATCCATTCGATTAGGCGTACGTATTTTGAAGGCCGATGCTGTTGCTCCCTTGCCAATAAGATGGCATGTAGAGCGTGGCTTTTTTGAATCCATGGTTCCATCTTCGTGTTCGCCGCTCGTGACCGAAGGGAGAGACAGAAAGGGTGCAGGAGCGGGACGTGGGGGCACAGCAGTATTAAGAGGTGGTGCAACTCCAAGACTAGGCCGAGATCTTGCGACCTCGCGTTTTGGCGAGCTTTCTTTGGGGGTGATGGTATAATGCGGTGTCGCGTACCCATGCTTAACTCGGACATCAGTAGGAGCTGCTGCAGGAACACGCGCATCGTGCGAAGGGCGAGCAATGTTGCTTAGGACTCTCTCGTCAGCCGTATGTCTTCTAGAATGCGATGAACGGACGGGAGGTGGAGAATGCGCCTGTCGAGGGATGACAGGACTGACACGGTCGCCCGGAGAGAGCGCACCACGACTGCGTGGTATCCAAACATTATCCGTAGGCGAGTATACTGGAATTTTGGGCGGCTTAATCTCAAGCTCAGATCGGGGTGATGTTGCGGGGGTTGCTTCGTCCGGAGGAACGTATCCATGAGGATACCGGGGTTCTTTGCTATACATCTTCCAATTGTCTTCCGCCGCTGTTGGATGTCTGAGGAGCGCACATAACTGAGCTTGTTGTTTTGCAAGCTGGTTATCTAAGCCAGAGGCTGTGAGCTGGGGGGTTGTCGCAGAGGTCTGGGTGCTTCGTTCCCGCAGTACACGCCTGTGAGGACTAGGACTAGGAAGTACTTCAGGTTCTGTCGGTCCGCAGTCGCCAGAATTATGAGGGACAGTGGGCTGGCATGGCAGGTCGGGTAATGGCCTATCGAGTCCTCGGATGGGTTTTACGTATAGTCGTTTTGTCGTTGTATGAGGGCCATTAATTGTTTCGTCCAAATCGTTCGTGGTCATGAATTGCGTGTTGGAGCCCTTGAGCATGTGGACCGGACCTTTGCGTTTTGATTGTTCAGTCGGGGGAGAATTTTTGAATTGTCGCAACTGCTCCGCGTTATCATCGTCGGGTCTACCATTCGGTTTCGTTTCATTGCCGATAAACTTGCGAACTATTTTTCGAAGACCGATGGCCATGTTAAAGATTAAGCAGCACGGGTATAGAAAAAAGGCAAGAAAAAGTTGGAAAGTCCGATTCTGAAGCTAGGAATCGTGGGTAGGCGCTGAAGGAATGCAAAACATTAGTGAATACGCCGATCTATTATAGTCCTTGTTCTCAGTGGCGTGGACAGGAAAAGAAAGTTGGAATTAGTGGGATTCGCGACGCAAGAGAGAAGACACACATTGGCGCCGACGCATGGCGATGAGCTCGCGCTTGATGCGCTTGTACTTTTTGTTTCGCACAAGAGTAATTAGAAAGTTTTTGTGCGAACACAAAGGACATCGTAGACAATAATGATTCAACGGAACCAAAATTTCAGTCCATATTTGGCATGTGTGCGGTGAAGAACAAAGCGTTTCCTGTTCAGCGGCGCTCTGAGAGCGCGCGGCAGGAGATGTTGGGATAAAAGAACGTCGTTTGATGCGTGATTGCAACAAGGTAAATCAAATTTGAATATCTGAAACTGCATTCGGCATTTCAGCTTGAATGCTTGAAATTCAAATGTTGTCGCCAACTTTGTGATTTCAGAAGTGGCACAAGGCAAGGACAATAAAGCAGATTCTCTTCAAGAAAGTCGACCGCCATAGCAACAATCCAGAAAAGCTCCTGACCGCTATGCATGGAAACACCAGGTAGCACAGATGAAACATCCAAATCGACAAGCTGATCACTCACTTGTTGTATTTCTGGCGCTTTGGCGCCCACAATGTCAACGTCATGACAGGTATCGGTGATAATAATCCATATCATAGCTGTGGAAAAAAATAATACAGCATATGCGTCTGAGGGTGTCGCAGATGAATGAAAAAGCAACTTCACGAGTGGAAAAAAAAAGTTCAAAGTAATAAAAATATACGGAAGGATAAAAAGGGCGGTATCGCAATAGAATAACAAGAAAGAATAGACCATGACGTGATACGCCAAAGATACTTTGAGCAACGCTACGAAAGAAACGGATTGGCGTACACCACTGAATAAATAGGTGTCGCGACGCACCAGCATACTTTATTTCTGCCAATGCGTGAAGGGAATCAACGAAGGAAGGAGGTATATGCGCAGAATCATGGGTCGGAAGTCTACGGTAATGATAAATATAGAAGAGATGACGCCACCATGAACATCAGGACAGACGGCGAGAGGCGACTTGCACCTGCCGCGGAGCTCGTTGCTTCAGTGTTGGCAACAGCTGCGGTGGACGTGGTCGCCGATACGGGCGTTGCGAGTATTGTGGCAAATGTTGACGTAGATATCGATGTAGATGTAGGAGTCACAGAGGTAGTTGTGATGTCTGTAGGTTTGACTGAGGGCGACGTAGTACTCGAAATTGATGTCGAAGATGATGAAGAGGATGTAGAAGAATTGGATGTGAACACGGTGCTCAACCGAGACGATGAACTCTTTGATGTGGTTTTTGAACGGACAATGGAAGTTGTTGTCGATGACGGGGGTACGATGACTCTAGTGGAATTTGCGATAGTGCCAGAAGTTGAGCGGGTGAGTGTTGATGGGATCGGAATGGGTGCAGTCGCCGAGGACAATGGGTCATCAAATGAACCAGACATCCCTGCGAGTCTGTAGAAATGTCAGTTGAGATCGTGCGGCTTTCAGAAAAGGGACGTACGTGAAATAAGGCGACCATCCTGAATATGGTGTGCTATCATTCCCCTTCAACGTCGTTGATGTAATGGCGATGTAGCTGTCCATTGATTAGTTGCAATGCAACGGGACTAGAGCGCATAACTCACTAGGTATCTGAGTTGGGGCCTGCTGCGGGGTTGGGCTGTCATTGTCGGAAGTTAGAAGGGAAAATTCTGCGATGGCACGAAGACGTACTGTAAACGTTACAGACTGCATCTTCGAAACGTCTACAGGGGGTATGGTTTGTACAAGTTGCTGAAAGAAGAAAAATTAGGACATTCATCCAAAACTCGGCGTTCGGACGATTCAAAATGAATGATGCTGCGGCTGATGTTTTGGGTGTTCTCCATGGCATTCAGCCTCCGTTGCACACTGCTGGGGCCCATCTCTGTTTCGCCTGGACGTATTATGGCAGGAAGAGACACCACCACTGTTCTTTCCGAAAGAAAGACCGTCCAAGGAAACGGGGGAGAAACAAGAATGATCGTTGCTTCCTGTGAGATGTTTCGTCCGGGAAATAAGATAGCCACCAGGAGCGACACGGAGGTTCAAACGCTGAAGCTGCTTCAAGACTTCATCATCATCGAGAGGCCTCGCTGAAGGTGCGCGGCTTTGTTTACGAATGCTGTTGTGACGCACCTGATGTCCAGTATACAATCCAACTGTGCACACCCCAACTGCTGACAATAGCGGACGCACTCCATTATCGAGCCAAGTTATTGTACAAGGTTTGTTGGCGTGACATGTCGAACCTTTGAGAGGTTCAACAACCTTCGATGTGGTTCAATTTTACAGCACAACATTCAGGTTGAAAACACGCACGAATATTCCAGCCCGGACAACGTCCACAAAGAGAAGGGCCAAAGCAAGGGTCAGAAATGTTGAATACATTTCAAATTAACGAGTGTGACTGTTTCGCGTTAAGGAATGTGGGGCGCAAGTTGCTTGAAAGTTTATCGGTGCAAAGCTGATGATGATTTTTGCCAATTAGGTCTGACTGGAAGTCCTGCAAGCCATAAGAGATGAAGATGATGAAAGTCAAGATACAACCAATATAGGACGGCTTACTTGGCGTGAAATCGTAACGGTCGTGTGGTCGTATGGTCGTCGTCAAGCTCGTTGTTCGGAACGTCCAACTTGAGATCATCAGACCCAATGCGGCAAATGCCGACCACGCTGGTTCGGCTTACAGTTTCCTTTTAAACCGAACCTAAGTACAGCACGGTGGATGCTAACGGAATGCGGCCCTTCAGAGGGAGGTATCTCCCACGAAATGACACTACTCTCAGCAACATAATAATACGGTTGGGATGCATCCGACGAGCGAGCAATATGTGTGTGTTTTTCTCCTACCTTGACGTTAAACCGCCATCACGAACCTGTTCTACACCAATCTCGCCGAGCTCTCTTGTATTCATCCCTAACATTTTAAGCGCGCTATTATGTCCTACGACGACGCTCTTCCACCTACGATTAATATCAATGCCACTTCAACTATGGTGGATCGTGCACATCTATCCCTTGGAATCTATCATTTACTAACTGCATTGTTGTTGAATCAGACTTTTCTCCGAGATAGCACCTACATCACGCGAGTACACATTCGTCCAGGCGAGGAAGAGTTCTACGTCCCGCCACATTGGCATGAAACACACGATGAATTATTCCATGTCGTACAGGGACGATTGGAAGTCCTGATCGGCACAGAGAAGCGGATTTGCGAGCCCAAAGATGGAGAGATATGCATTCCGAAAGGCGTCGTACACAGTCTTCATGTGTTCAAAGGAGAGGAGACCATATTTGAGGAGAAAACAGATCCTATGGTGCGTTCACATTGCCTGAATTAACCGCGTCTACACTTCATACACTTGGTCATATTCTGTCCATCCGGATTCGAATATTATTCATAACTGACACTATGCTTGAATCCGGTCTCAAAGGACGACGGAAAGGAGATTTTCTTCCGCAACTTCCTTGATGGAGGGATGATGAAAAAGGGTTTCTTCGAAGCAATGCAAATCATGTACTACGGGGACATGCGTCCTGTCCTCCCATTGCACGTCAAATGGATTGAAGCAACGGTGAGTGCGGCATCTGTTATCTCCTTTGCTACTGTGCGCGCATTTGGGCGCTTATTTGAACATGAACACCGTGCCTGATTCAAATTTCAAATTCTTAGCTTGTCGATTTTGTTGGGCATTATGTCGCTTCGTGGCTGGGATACAAGCTCAAATTTCCGAGCTTGAAGAAGGCGTTATGATGAAAATACTCTGCCCTCACAGCCGCTAGAATCTCACATTCAGCTCGATACTATGTATCTTGCCAACTACTTCAATCATGTTTACTATTTATGCTTACTATCCATGCTTTCTGAATTTTAATAATCTCTGAATATCAGCGTATTAAGTGGTCAGACAAATCATGACATTGAAGTGCATTTGATTCTCTCTATTCTAGTCTGTTCTTTCAGTCGCTGTAGGTTACATAAGTATGCAATTGGTACAAAAAAATTAATGATACTTGACGGCCTGAACATTGACTCGAGGAAGAAGCAAATGACGGCCTGAACATTGACTCGAGGAAGAAGCAAAACTAGAAATTGACTTACCACTAAGAGCGGCTCGCATTCCCTGAAGTAACTCCTTTTCGGAGGTGTACTCCCAAAGTGGACGCCCACGACTCTCAAGAAGTAGCCGATGCAGACAAACATCGCCTCCTTCGACTTCGGCAGCTGGAGATGCCCCACGCAGATTGTAGGCTGTGATGCGTCGTTGGTCATATATGTCAGATTCCGAGAAGCGAGACGCTCTCCTCCATGTGTTTTTGAGGACGAAAACAGGACCCTTGCCATTTTCTTGTACCAGCCAGATATGTATATGTACCTCGCCCGAGCAAGGATACTGATGTCCAAAGCGGCAGGCCAACAGTGTGCCAAAGACGTCCGCCCGCCATGACTACAAACATCGGACATATAGAGCTTTAATTGTGTTGGGCATCCGGTGGCTTCGAGACCGTAGGATCCTGCCCCAGCTTCGTTGGTGAAAGAAGACAAGTCAGAGACCGGATAACGCGAACAAATTTCCCAGTTTCCTTCCACATGTCATGAATGGGAGAAAATAAGACGCCAGAGCGATCGAAAATGGCGACACAGAATTGAGAGCCGAAAAACAGAAGCGCGACTGAGAAAAGGTGAAACGGTCGAGCAGATAAATGGAGTCTAGCATAACCCGCCGCTTGACATACCAATGGCTTGACCACTTTGGGCTTCGTACTTTGTGGACTGTGCTGGGGAGTAGGTTTTACTTCGCAGAATCCCAGCGTATTGCGCCAATGAATGTCTGTACTCTTTTCATGCGAGCCCTCGAATAATACAAAATCAGGGCTGTAATTGGGGAAGCCCCAGGTGCTTGCGCCTGACTTCAGCATCGTCGTGTGCCTATTGATGAAAGAGTTTTTCGGTGAAGCGGAAGACTGTGATGAGTTGGAAAAGTCTTGAATGTGGCTGAATATAGTAGCTAGCCTTCGACCAATTATAAGACCCGGACTTCTTGGACAAGCAAATGATGGGGCCAAAGTAAAGTTCGTCGCTCAATCACACTCCAAAATAGTGCATACCTTGCCACGATTTTCTGAATTCCGCTGAAGTTTCAGCAAAGCTCTATTTTCTCCCAATTTCAGCCCTTTTAAAAAAACCTTTGTCCTTTTTTTGTCCTCCACGCCGAGGGACACGGGCGTTAAGGTCAGCGCACCTGAGCGATGGACTTGCGATGGACTGATAGGACGTCCTGATTCCCGACAGTTTTTCTGTTCTATCCTTGGACGGTCTTGATTCTTGACATGTGGGTCCAACACTCTAACCCACGTCGTGCGCGCCAACGTTTAGCACCCGCTGAGCTTACCCCCCGAAATCCTATAGGTATGTTTTTTTTTCACTTAAGGATCACATTGTCCAGCCGCATCGCGATTCCGTGCAACCTCTTGCTTGAATAGGTGTAGAGCATTGAATTGAGAGCTGAGTTAATTTTCCGGAGACTTCTTGATGTTGTGATGCATGTCAGTGGCATCCACTCCCACCAAAACAAAATCCTGCAAAATCATCCTCCCGTTTTATCCACGAATAAAACTCGCAAAAGTATCGAGCAAGAAAGGATCGTGGCAAGCCAACGGATAATTTAGGATTAATTGGGTATTGGGTGAGGGGACTAGGACAGAACCAGAAGCAAGCCTGCGCAATCTACTTTACTGTAGTGTGTGTGTAGGCATCGAGAGGCTAACTACTATCATCGTGATGGAGAAACTAAAGCGTTTGCAGAAATAATAGCGTGGACGTGATTAGGATGGGAACACGGACTCGAACGCGGTTTCAGAACATGGTCACACCGACAAGCGCGCTGAGCAGGGCGGTGGTCAAGCTAGCACGCACAGACATGGCTCCGCTGGTGGTCTTGGAGGTGGTAGTGGGCTTAGCGGAGGTAGTACCAGTGGAACTGGGCTTGGGGGTGGTAGTCGCGGCGAGGTTAGTAGCAGCAGAGACGGTGGTGGTCTGACTCGCAAGGGGGGCAGTGGACTGGCCGGCAATCTGTTTGAGGACGTCAGCGGTGAAGGCACCAGTCATGCCATCGAGACTATAGGCGCAATTTATAGTAAGTCATATTGAATACAATAGATACCAAACGGGAAGCTTACTGGAACTTCGCAGAGAAAGCGAGAGCGGGGAACTGGGGCTGAGTGGCATCCTTGAGAGACAGGGACTCGAAGCGGATGAAGCTAAATAATGTTTAAGAAAGATTGAAAAGAAATTTCGAAAGAGACAAGACGTACTATTCGCTGCTAACAGGTCCGATGCTAGGGTCAGGGGTGAAGTTGATTGTCGACACGAGAGATACGTCGACGCTAGGGTTCAGAGTTTGGAGGGAAGTCTATAGATATCAACCCAAATTAGCGTCCGAAAGCGCAAGCTAAAGGCGTAAAATCACATTACCTGTTGTTGGGCGTTTCCGACATAGATAGAGATTTTGGAGGGGCCAAAGTCCTTGAGGCTGGGGGCATGGCCATCGTCTTGCCAAGTCACAACAGCAGACTGCCCACCAGTATACGAAGTAGCGGCAACAGGAGCGGTCACCTACAAAACCAACACGTCAGAATGTCGTTTCCATGATATGTTTTCCGCCGAAAACATACGAAGACGGTAGCAAAAGCTGCAGAAGCAGTAGCGAGGACGATGAGGGCTTTGGAGAACATCGCGGTGGTGGTGGTATTTGATAAATGAATGGAGGTTAAGAGAAAGTGAGGGGTTGCACAAGGCAAGTAGTCGTTGACGGGAAGGGGTGATGGACGTTAGGAAACAAGAAAGAGGAAAGGCGTTATGGTCGGAGTTTATAGTTTTCAATCTTATTGGTCCTTTTTTTGACCAGCGTGTTCAGGCACACATCAATTCGAGTCTGATTCGAGTCAACAAACAAGCTCTTTTCGGCACATCCGCACGCGGACGTTGCTCAAGATTTCTCACCAGACAGTGACATCAAAGTGACATGATTGCGCAAGTTCAAAGAATCAGTGCATGGACCGCAACGGAACATAAAATTTAACAAAGACTTCGGGGGAATATTTTGGGTATGTCCCAGAAATGCGCACGCAAAGGAATGCCGGTAATCATGATGCACTGCAGCTGCTACCACTGCCTATGCAGAATGGTTCAAAAAGCAGATAGAACTTTTCTAAGAATTCTGCTGGCGTAATGTACGCCACGACTAGACTGATCTGATATCAATTTTTATGTAGAGTACACATAGCTTGTACAAAAATAATATGTAGAATCCGACGTCCATTGGATTCGATTTATGGAATCCTTGCGGCTGGCCTCTTCATTCGACTCATACGATAATTTGTACACACATACAAACCTTGGGGGGGGGGGGGGGGTGAGGAGGGACGTTGACAGTCCTGAGAGTGACTAGTCATTGAAATTTATAGAAACTTCATGAACACAATGAACCTCATCTTCGTCAGGTCATGAACACGTATCGAGGGTCGTTATCCCATATTTCGGCCATGTCTCGCTCTTCTAACTTTGATTTCTCGCCAGTCGAGAGCACAGACAAGCGCGTAGCGTTACGCTTATTCAAGTAACTCAATCGCGTGCGCAACGCAAAGGCCGTCAGGAACGAGAGTAAAAGGCATCTAAAGCAATCATCAAAGTGATCAGCGTTCCGCAGTTATACACAAACCTGACCGCCAAAACTGCGAACATACCCAGCTGATAACGCGTGGCCCTTCCGGAAATTGTCATTGGGATCGAAATAGATTTGAGGTGAGGCGCTAAACAAAAATAAAATTTATTTGTCAAGATCAGCACAGTCCGAAATAACGAAACGCTTACATAGAGACGCAATTAGATATCGACACGATAAACGCGGTCCCGACACCTCGCTTAGAGGTTGGCGAGAACGCGTTCGCAGCCCAGCTCCTACGCGCCAATACGAAAATATTATTGATGGAGTCATTAGAGAAGTCGAAGAAGGAATGCCTACATCACCAATGGGAACAGGCTGTAATTTCCTCCAACGACCAAGAAAAGCGCAAAGTAGGCTGCGCCGACGTTCTTCTGCACCGACGTCGCAAGGATGACATAACCAATGAACGAGATCGCACACGAGACCATGATATGCCAACCTCTATCGCGCGTGCGGTCGCTGTGCCAGGCTTGGACAAGAACCATGAACCAGCCCACGACGTAGGGCACCTAAGCATCTGAATTAGAGCATAGGACACAAAAGGGGAGGAACACACTGTAGGAAGAAAGTAGGACACTGTAGCGACGCCGACGTTAACTGTAAAATAAGGACATAAATCGACAATCTCAACACAAATGTGTTATACTTACAGCTCGCATAGATTAGCATAAACAACCATGCATTCGCATCCGAGACGATGGCCTTGAAGCCTTTCCATCCAGACATGCCTCCGTGTGATTGGGGTTTGTGATCGCGATTTAGTCGCGCTTGAGCAATGGCCCTTTCTCTGGCACTGAGGAACGTTGCAGAGAACGGGAAGGAGGGAAGGAAGAAGAGGATCATGATGGCCATGATCAGGGTGGGAATGGCTTCTATCTGGAACGCGGATGAGTATGGCGTAGATAAAGACGAGACTCTGAAGTCAACGTTGACATACCAAGAAAAGGAATTGCCAGCCTTGGAGCAACGACGTATGTGCGCGAACAAGGCCGAAAGCGAGGAGACCCTGAGAGACAGATCAATCTCAGTACAGTTCTGAAGTATTTCGAGATACATACTCCAATTGCGCCTGGTAGAGTTCCGGTCATGCATAGGCTGCGATGATAATGAGAAATTGAGGATGCGAGATTGAAAAGTAATTGCATATGCTACCTGATGCGGAGGGCTAGTTCAGACCTAGCGTTGAAAGGTCGAACGTTGAACATGAACACGCAATGCAGCGGGGGGGGGAAATGCAAAATGGCCTACCTTTTATACCAGAAAGATAGATAATAAATCATCCCCGCGTAATACCCTGCTTCACCGATTCCCATTAATACCCTGTAGGATGAGAATGACTACATCAAAATCCCGTTCGGCGGACAAACGCGAAGAGCAAGTTACCTCAATACCAATAAGGCCGCGTATCCTTTTGCATATACGACTGATAACGATGATAAGCCCCAAAATGTCAGTGATAGAAAAAAGCTACGATCTCGTTGAGTAACTTGTGACACAAGAACTTATGGCAAATTCACTACACTCACAATCGATTTGCTCCTATATGACGTTGGAGAACTGATCAAAAGACACTCTAAGCTTGGTTCATTTGTGAGAAATGTCAGGAAGTTTTCACCATTGGCGGGCATCTCTAACAGACCTAAGTTGCCATCTCTGTCAAGTATGTTCATACAAAGGAAATATTTGCACGTACAATATCCGACATAGAAAATACTGAGAACAATTGTCCATTTGTTATTGTTGACGATGCCCTGTTATGTGGTTTAGATCGAGGACGCCGTACGACGTGCTCTTCGTAACTGACAAAGTTTTCATTGAACGCCGGGATAACGTGCGCATTCCCACTGGAGAAAAAATGCTTTGAGAAGGTCTGTATGTTGATAAGTATGACAATGCTAACATGTTGGTTCGATCTAGGACCCCAATATATGTTATTAGAAAGGCAATTATAAATCGTCACATAGGGTGAAGCTCACCAAATTGATTGACTTCATTCCATCAAGCAAACTCAGTCCCAATCTCCAAAACATGAACCTCGTGCGTGACTTACAAATGTAACTATATGTGCATTTCATTTCACAAATAATGCCTGGCGCACATTCGAACGACTTACCTGCAAACAACTAGCGGGAGTACAGTGTTATCGACCTTCCTCCTCACCGCCCTCTGAACGGTACCGATTTACCAATTAGCACCTATCTCACATTATCAGGACTACCAATGTTACATACCTCTTCCTCTGCAGTATACTCGACCGCCTCTGCATCTAGGTGCACCGCATCCGCGTACGCAGGGTCAAGAGGCGAAAGAAATGTTTCCTCTTCGGTTTCGGTCCCAGTGCGGCTTGGTGCGTGTCGCCCTGCCTGTTCGTATGCTCTGAGCTGGTCTTCTCCACCTCCTCCACTGAATTATCGATGCCGAATTTTTGTTCCGATGCCATGCGTAGCGACGATGGTGGGGAGAGTAGAGAGAAGCTTTGGCATTGGATGCGAACAGCATTCTTATATATATACCTCCGTCATCGGATGGAGAAACGATTGCAAAATATACATAGCATCGGAGTCGGTCAGGTGCACTGACCGGCTATATTTAAATAATGTGCGATTGACGCAGGTCGGCTGAGATTGGCGGTGTGGAAATGGCGGTTGATGGGGTCTTGTGACATAAAAGATGCACATAGTGGGAAGACATTAGGCCAGATATGAGTGGTAGAAGGACCAGGGAGAAGGTAAACACAAGGTCTGAAGGAGGGGTATCACAGATGCGATTTCAATGGAACGTTGAAAATGGAAGAAAATTGGTCGGCAACTTACAAGTAGGAGCGACGTATCACAATATAAGGATAGCTTGCGAAACATCATCCAGGAGCACCAACCTAGCGTATTTCAACACCTGGACATCTTGCGAATGTTCGCTTTCGAGCGGCAAAGAATATGACCATTCGTCTAACAGATGTCGAAGATGGAGTCTTCTGCGCAAGTCGTGGTAAACCTTGAAATAATCCAATGTGACCAACGTGGGACGAGACCCCGCTGAGCTGGGAATTGAGTTTGATGTTGGAACTGAGGTAGAGAAAGACGGCTTTTTGGGATTGGCTAGTTTCGGCCTCGCACGTTTAATATTCTGTGCAGAATGGAATGACAGACCCAGAGCCCCGACGGTACTAGAAGCTCGTAACTCGACCAGAAAATCCCAGAATTTGAGCAACGATGCTGGTGTCCACGAGATTTGAGCATTAGTGTCCGCTGCAGGTGGGAAGCCGTAATCGGAGTCGTCTTCTAACAGTGTACCAGAGGAGCAATCTTTCCAAGGCAACACACCACGGACAGGGATTAACCATGCCACACGAGTGTCGTCGGATACAGACAGACTGGAATATGGAGATACGAAGCATGGTTGAGCACTCGGAAAAGCTAAATCTTTGAAAGGAGGTTCCGATGAGAGGAATGGAGATGGGTATATATGCGGCTGAGGAAGGAAGGATCAACGAGAGACTGCGTCATCGACTGAATACAGAACGGATGTAGACATACCTGAGGGATCAGATGATATATCGGCGCTAGATTTAGTTTCCGTTTCTTTAAATCCCGCTCAGGATGCTCAGCGATCTTGTCTTTATTTCTGGTCAACAGGTCTAGTTTTGGACTTTCCTCTTCTTTCCCGTCCTTTAGCAAGTGCGTCAAATCGGTCCCATCGAAGTCCTCTAGCTCGCGTAGTTCGAATATTTCTTCTGGCGTGACGGCTTCTCCCCATTGTTTCAGCACTTGTTCTCCTTTGAAGGAGGTTTCAATTAAAGGAGCCTTCTGAGCTAAGGTAAAAGAACGGCCTAAACGGAACGTTAGACGGAGCAAAGAAAAAGAATAAATCATCGACAGACCTGTATTGATTCTGGAGACTGGAATATTGGTTGCTCCTGTAATATTCTTTCGGTGCCCATGGATGATGGCCCTGAGAAACAGATACGCGTCGTTGAGTATCGTATTTTGCGAGGTCCTGTCGGAAGAGGTCGAATTATAGTATTCGTGAACTGTGAAGTTTAGACCATGGTGACAATCATCAGCTGTGCTGGCAGCAGGTGGATCCATACACAAGGTGCAAGGATAAACACGTTTGAACGAAACGCCTTCAGCCCGATTCTTGACTCGTTTAACTTGAAGGTGAGGTTGCGTGGTCGAGCCGTCGAGGAGCGCTGTCAAGTTTCAACGAATATTCATGTGGTACGCCGTCATTATTTGCACATGTTTAATCCTAGTGCCTCCCGCCAAAGTCAAGAGCCTTGGGAGACGCCGGTACACTTGTGACTTTTGAGCAGCATTCAGGTTTAGAAATCAAGGCAACAATATAAACCAGGAAATCTGAAATTTTTTCATGAAACATAAATGAAAACATTGCAGAAAATATAAAATATGTTGTGTATCTCACAGACTTTCTCACTTTGATCTCACTGGCAGCCTGAGTGGCCGGATTCTAACAGGAACTTCAGATTTACGAATAAATAAATTTAAAATTACGATCCAAAGGATGCATTCTCCAATTTTTGTGTCGATTGAGGAAATATATAAACTAAATGTTTCCTTCCAAAGTGTAAGTGTACCTCAATATCGGACACGAAAGTCGCTCAAACGCGCGTATCATACATGTGACTATACGCGATCTATTAGGGTTGCCTACGGTTGCCCAAGATCGACTGCCACATAAAATTAAGACTGGCAGAGAGTATCCACGATAATAATCTCCTTATTTTGGGGGGCTTTTATGTTAAGTATATACGAAACAAATTTACAACGATTGCGACAGAATCCCTACATCTTCAACTCCACGATGCGGTTATTTCTTGTTTAACAAGTGACCTTGAACGATCCCATGGAGCCAGCGGAGAACGTTTGGCATCCAGCAGCCCAAGGGCTTCCGACGTCCGATCCGTACGCGTTGGTGCACGCGCCGTCAAAGTAGAAAGTAGTAGTACTGCAGCCGCCGTTCATTATAACGTTGAACGAGGCCATAGGCTGGGCGAGAGAGAAGCAATGACCGGACTCGTCCGAAGTCGCTGCAATGGTCTCGACGAGGGTGCTGCTCGTGGCGCAGGAGCCCGAGCTGTAGGCGGCAACGGAGAAGGTGCCGGCAGCAGATGGGGCGGCCAGAGCGAGGGGCGCGATGGCGATGGTCAAGAAGATAGCGAAGAATTTCATTTTGATTTAGTTGGTTGATGTTGACCTCGACGATCTGTGTGCATAGATAATTAGAATCGATTGTTTTCGTAGTTGTAAGAGGCTTACTTGCTCAAGCGAATGTTGTTTTGAAACTGAGGACTCAAAAAAACTTATTGGCCCTTTTTATAGCTTTCAGAACTCAAGTTACATGGGCTTCGAAAGTCAGTTGAAAGTAGGTGTGCCACAAACAAGCAACCGAGTAAACCCACCGACGTGCGACACTCTCGGTACAATTCATCGACGCCGTTAACGACCTGTCAGTTCAAGCAGATGAGCCTGACCATTTTTGAGCAATTCATGCGACGTATACGAAGGTCATGAAAGACCAATTCCCGTCGGCACCGGACGCAAGTGAATGATCCTGCGTTTTTAATTGGCGCTGGACGCCACACGGCTTCCCGGCGTGTGCCTATTTTTAGGCGGCTCGAGGTAAATCCTTGGTGCTTAAGAGGTTGAACGATCTTGGAATAACGTATGGACTCATAGGTAAAATAACGTACGTCCGACATCGTCTAGACACAGGTCCGGACTTAGTTTTATGGCGGTCCAAATGCACAATAATTATCAGCGCAACTTTTTTCATGCTGGCGCAACTTTTTTTACGTCAGCGCAACTTTTTTTGACATCAGCGCAACTTCTCTCAGCGCAACTTTTTTTTACGCACTTCCAGCGCAACTTTTTTTCGATAGGTACTGATTTCTCATTGTGTAGTCTTTTCTGATGTACTCGAATGAATACAGCAGGCATTAAGCATGCTATGTAAGGAAAATTACTGATACATAATGCCTTATAGGCTTCATGCCATTAGGTGGGTTTGCATGCAGCATTACAAGGCCAACTGGAGTGGGTGCAATTTCTGTACATGCGTAGTTGACTCTGTTAAATCTATATCAGATTTGGAATGGTGATGGCGAAGACAACGCGGCGTATGAGTAGAAGTTTAGATCCTGTATCAATTGTCAAGGATCTCCACCAAGTCGTATGTATTCTACAAAATTTCTGACATGTGCATGCGATAGAGTAGTAATAGGAAAGGGTTGAATATAGTAGCTATAGCCTATGATTATGAATACTTGTCGTGAATGCTAATAGGCGCCGTTGATTGCCCAGGCGAGCTTGGAATGTGAACAGAGCAAGACATTGACATATATTAGCCATATATTATGATAGAAATGCTGTTGAAATGCTGTATGTGCAGATGACCTAGATCCTACTAGATTATAAGGGAGCAACTTAAAATTCAGAGACTGAGCGATTCATACTAGTACACTGTGCCAGTCATGATGCGCGAGCATGCTCACCTTGTGGATTCCGTGTTCCAGGGCCTCCCTCATTCCCAAGCGCACTACTAAACAGCACAATTACATAAATAATCCATTGAGTAGACTATGAACCTTGTCCCAGAGCCGCAAAATTGATGTGCATGCATCGAACATATGGTCGCCGGCTGACAGTGACATGGCAGCACGTCCTCGTAGCATGCGCACGTGCTGTTAAGCCTGTTATGCATATAACAGCCATATATAGAACTTAGGACTAATTCTGAAGGGTATTGTTAGAAACTGAGTACTGAATTGTATGGCTAGTTATGCAGGGGGCTTGAGTTGCTATCTATAATGTAGTGAGGCTCTCGAGTCTCGACTCAATGAATAAGTGAGTGGCAATTATGACGCGGGTGCCGCGGATGCACATCTTGAAGATTCCCCGGGTTTGGACCTTCCCCAATTTAAAATTCCCGCGTTAATCTGTATCCTGATTCCTCTGAGCATGGACTTTACTCGAGGGCGCCGTTATTGATGCGCATGCGCTGAACATACGGCGCGCGTTAAGATCGACGCGCAGGTGTGATGCGTGAGAACTTGGATGAGATAAGATATACTCTCCTTGATAAGATAAGATGCCAAACTATTCCTCCCTCTACAACACTCTGCAATGAGGCTAGCATAGGGATACAATCAAGTTGGATCAGTAATTGACCTATGCGCCTTCATTAGAAAGCCACAGCGAAGGTTGCGCAAAAAAAAGTTGCGCTGATGCACAAAAAGTTGCGCTGACGTAAAAAAAGTTGCGCTGATAATTATTGTGCATTCGGACCGCCATATAGTTTCAGAAAGATCCCGACAGAGCTGGAAGACAGTTTAAGGAGAGAATACCTTCCAAGAAGATACCTACCGTCCGTTCATTCGCAAGTTCATCGAATTTGAAATCTGGTCATGCAGTAATATTTGGCGCAAAACGGATGATTTCACTCTTCAGACCCAGAAATGATTTTCAAAATCATCATCAGAACATGTCAAACTGTGGATTCATAAAAGCATTTAGATGACTGTCCAAAGAATCCCGCTCATGGAAAACACCGGTAAAAACACTACCAATCACTTCGTTGATTTCTCATTCTGGCCCATTGTAGAGAACCATTTGACCTTCAGAACCTGTGTTCCACGTTGTATTCCGGGACATCTAAACATGGGACCCCACGTTTTTGAAAAGCTTCTGGAATGAGTGTTTTGTTTGGGACCTAGGTTTTTTTCCGTGCACCTACTGTGCAGGGACGTGCGACGTGCCGTGCTGATTCCGTGCTGTACCGTGCAAGTACCGTGCCGTGCCGTGCAAGTGCCGGGCAATAGTGTGAGCGTTCGAATCAATAACTATAAAGCTCTGCAAGCATCCAAGATGTCTGAGCTTCCTTAGAGATAGCTCAAATGCATTTTAAAAGTGATATAAGATTTAATATTGTGCCGAATTATTGTGAATGTTCAAGCACTCAAGACTTTAGAAATTATCAAGAAATTATTCACAATTTTTGTAAGTTAAGGTTGTTTTGTTTTAATCAGTTAAGCTATACTCATTTGATTACATCTTATTATCCACGGAATGATTTTCCGGCCGCAAAGATGAAGAAACGAACGATACATGCGCCGCTCAAGTCAAATTCCCACGGCTTTCACTGGGCGCTTAATGTCAAAACCGCTGCACTGCCGAGTACGTCAAGAAAACCTCACTTATTGGGTATAAGGTATAATTAGACATTATACATAAAGTAACGCACCAAAACATGAAGCAGAGTTAAATTTGAAGGCCCGTAAAGGGACGTGCAAGTACCGTGCAAGTACCGTGCAATACAGAGAATTACCGTGCACTACCGTGAGTACCGTGCACTTACCGTGCGGGATGTGCATGTACCGTGCAGGCAGCACGGAAGGTACCGTGCAAGTACCGGGCAAGTACCGGGCAAAAAATGACATTTTTAAATCAATATATTGAAGTTATTGGACGATGCGCAAGCTTCGCAATACATTCCTGCCTTCACTGTCGGTGTCTTGCCGTTGGCTGAACACTTACTTTCGGGACTCGCCGGATTATGTGGTCTTATTTGGCTGGACCTTCTGAGGTAGAGATATTGTATTGTTTCAGAGATAGGGCAGTAAGAGTGAGGCAAATTTGATACTAATTGACAGAGAATAATTATTATAATTTTTCTCAACTTTTACTCTGGGCTTCCAGACGACGAGGAAGTACTTAGGCGTGGTATCGAAACTGATATGTCACACTCATAACGTGACATGTGACTACTTTGACTTTATATTGTCGCGCTCGACATATGAATCCAATTGTCGCAGGATTTACATATTCTAGGTCTATTTAAAAGTACATGCCATGTAGGTACATAGCTTCTGTTCTACTGATGAATAAACAAAGATATTATGGGATGTGCAAGTGAGGTATCCATTTTTTCTCAATTTAGAACTCATTTCTTTAAATATACATGTAAACTTTTCCATAAGTATGAAAAAGAGGTTAGATGTGTCCTATACTAGTCTCTAGGCTTCTCACAGCTTAATTATTAAGTTTTTTGACAAAAGTTTTCTTCCGTGCAAGTACCGTGCAAGTACCGTGCTTACCGGGCACGGTAGCACGTACTGCACGGAAAAATCTGTTGCCCCTTTTGTTTGTTTTGTTTCAGAGTTTCTAAAAGCCTGGAATGGTGAAATATTCTTCAGGAAAGTTCACATCATCAGGAAGTTCGCAATTTACTTTTTTCGATTTGTGCAAGCGGAAAAAAGCGCTAAAAAGTCGAAAATCCCCGTTTGGAAAAAGCTAGGTACAAATCGCCAAAAAGTTGCGCACTTTCCCCTCCTTTCCCCTTAAAACAGGGGGTAAATACGGACAAATTGGACCGCTACAGCAGCTATTTTTGGACGATGCTCAGAAACTCGACTCTCCGTGAATTTCTACTACTCGTAGCATTGTATTCATGTGTCAAAGAAATCACAATCTTTTAATTCAATTTTATCAACTTTTTTGCACAAGTTAAAAGCCGAAAAAAGTCGACAAGCAAACTGCGATCTTGCTGATGATTGCGAGCCACAAAACGATATTATGCATCCACATTCAATAGTACTAGTACTTCAAGTCGGCTAGCTATAATATGCATATGGAGCGCAGTATACGATCAGTATTGTTCTCATTTGAGGTAAAGCAACCGAAAAAAATTCTTCAACTGTAATGCGCAAGCGCAATCTCCTAGCAGTCAAGGCCCGTCTCCAGTAAATTTGAGGTCAATCTGTTCTTAGAGTGTGAACTTGGTCTTTCGGAG
The DNA here is from genome assembly GCA_009935795.1 of Pholiota adiposa. Taxonomy (NCBI): domain Eukaryota; kingdom Fungi; phylum Basidiomycota; class Agaricomycetes; order Agaricales; family Strophariaceae; genus Pholiota; species Pholiota adiposa. Next base: position 316,593 of record QEYC01000227.1, on the reverse strand, counting down.
GTCGGTGTATAGCTGATGCACCAAGACTAAGTATGTACTTTATGCTTTATTCAGTAATCCAAGTTCCAATATCGACATCAAAAAGGAATTCAGTAGTAGAAAGTCATGATCAAGTCATCGATATCGTATTTCGGGTCATGACAGATGGCCTCAGTGGCCTGGTCATGAACGGGTCATGGCTCAGTCAATAATTAATATTAATTAAAATGATTGATCTCGCCAGCCTTGAAGCTTGAAGCTTGAAGCTTGAAGCTTGACCGGACGCCGAGAGACGGCTCGAATAGGTTATTTTTAGATTACAGTGTGTCTCCTCGTCGATAACTGATTTTGGCTCGGAGAAGCACTACATAAGTGCTGTAAATATTGAATGGTGCGCACCAGTAAAGCTGCAGATGAATACAAAGTTGACAAAGTAAATCTTTAACTGGATGTACACATACCTGCGCTCGATTCGCCCTATGGTCCTGTTATGCTTACTATTAGTGTTTAAAGGTTCAGTCTCAAGACTGCACAAAACCCGAGACTGGACCGGATCATGACCGCAAAAGACCGCAAAATTGAAAGACTGCAAAAGACCAGACCACGGTCTTGGTCTTTGGTCCATCATTATTTTGAAAATAGAAAGACTGCAAAAGACTGGTCCAAACTGGTCCAAACTGGTCTTGTCCCACCTTAGCATATGAGTATTTTAGTACTTAATTTTACCTATCTAACAAGCTCAGGATCATAATTTTTGGATAAGATTTGACAGAGTACTGAGCTGCTGTGTTCCCTCTACTCCTTTTCTACTCCTTTATTAGTTTTTCATTTGTTTCTCAGCCGTTTTTCATGATCTTTAATGTATTTTGGTCAGATAATTTATATGTATTGATATATTACCTAGCAACCATTGAAAATCCATTGAAAAGACTGGTTTAAACTGATCCGAGACCAGTTTAGACTGTAACCAGTCTCAACTGGTTCGTAGACTGAAAAAGACCGCACTGGACCGGTTTTTTGCAGTCCGGTCCGGTTTTTGGACTATTTTTGAAGTAGGTGGACCGGTCTAGGTCTCGGTCTTGCTAAATTTGGGCAAAAAACCGAACCGGACCGGACTTTTAAACACTACTTACTATAAAATCTATCAAACCGCAAGCATAGTCTTACTCCCTCTCTTTGACTATGCGAAAAAAGGGAGCCTCCTTGTGGTTGCACTTTTTAGTTCGAGAATCAACTTCCGGACAAGGATCGAATCCCTGGCACCTGCTGATGCGCAATGCAATCCCTTCAATTTCAATCAACATCCGACCAAAACCTTAGATGAATCTGCATTCCGCACCTTTGAATAGGAGCTCGAGATGTATGAGCTGTTGGACTCGAACACTTGAGGGAGAGGTTGACCTCAAAATTTATGAGGCTATTGTACCACTTCCAGTGATTACTTGCATAAAAGTTGTGTATTTCATTATAATTGTGATTATCTATCATGTGTCCCTACGATTCTACATACGTCAGACGTGTACTTGGTGAAGTTTCTCTGCTGCGATCTGCATTATCTTGAAAGCCCATCAGCGCACTACGCAATATCGTTTAGCCACTGAACAGATGCGGGTCATTGACCAGTCATTTTGACCAGATCGTGACTAGTAATGTTGACTAGTCACCGGCAATCATGAATTAGTCAATGACTGGCGCACCACTGAAGGGAACGAGTTGTCGTTTTTATGATTATTGAATATTTGAATCCTTATGCGAGGCAGGCAGTTATGTAGTCGAAGAAATATGTTACACTGAAGTAGGCGCAAAGTTTCCCGAAACTCCAGGATGCGTGTAGATTGGGCGTTCTGACAATGACCAAGTTCTGTGGCGTCCGATCTAAAAATAGACGTTTGTGGCACTTCATCGACATCTACAATGTCAACGACGCAAATCGTAGACGACTTGAATCATTTATTCCTTTCTGGTCTCGGCTGAAATGTAGGTCGAATGGACTTCGCATTTTTGGCCTGCAGAAAGTTAGACTGACGATCCCAAATCTTCCTAGCGAACTACCATTCCAGTCGTGAACGGCACACGCACCGCAATTGTCGGTGCTTGAGATGCATCGTAAACTTCTGAAAAACTATAAGATAGGCCGATATTCCTCGTTACTTCTTCAGTTTCAAAGCTGCATCTGCTTGAACAGGTAAGCTTTCAACACTAGAGAGCATCAATGCAAACTCTGACATGCAACACGACAGATCGTCGAGGCTAACACAACCACAATGAAGTTCAAGTTCTTCGCCGCCCTCTTGACCATCGCCATCGCGCCTCTGGCTCTGGCCGCACCTGACGCCGCTGGCACATTCTCCGTCGCTGCCTACAGCTTGGGCTCCTGCGCAATCAGCAGCGCCCTTATGCAGACCATCGCAGGGACCGACGCCTACTCCGGTCACTGCTTCTTGCTCGCTCAGCCGATGGCCTCGTCCGAGCTTACAATTCTCGGCAGCTGTAGCATTACCGCACTCTATCTCGACGGCGCGTGCACCAACGAGTACGAAAGCGACGATTCAGACGGAGGCATCTGGGCTGCTGGATGCCAGACATTCTCGCCTGTCTCTATTAATTCGTTCAAGGTTACCTGTTATGATTAAATACACGGGGGTAGGAAGGGAAGGAGCTATAAGCTGAAAGAGTCTTCTGTTGTTTCTGTTGTTCTTCGATAAATTCGATAACTAGTAGCCATGTTCATGTTGAAGAAATTGTAGATCGGAGACAAAGTTACGTCATTTTACAGTGGTCGTACAAGCCATGTTCAGTTTATTCAAAGAGGAATCATACAACAAAAAGAAAAAGGTATACGAAGGGATCTACAAAAAATCCAAGGAGGATCGGCCGGTAGGGACGAGTGAAGAAAGGAAGGGGAGAGAAAGAAAGAATCGGCAGATCTAATAAGGGAGGTATAACTATAACATACACATACAAGTCCGACAGTGTCCTTCCTCACTCCAAATACAGCACCAAATTTCAGTATCTCCTCCCTAGCCCCAAGTTCAACCCCAACAACGAGCTAGGCGTCTGTACTTGCTTCGCCATCCCCTTCTCAGTCTCCCACTCGCGATCCTCCACATACTCCCGCTCCCGCGTCCGCGTGCTCGAATGCAACATGAAATTCGACGGGTCAGGGAGCGCCCATCCCCCGTTCACGGAGTTTGCGCGCGACCGAGACGCGTGCGTCGAGGGAGAGGTGGGACAGCGCCGGGACGCGTTAGTGCCGTCCGGAGCAGCCATCGACCCCGGCACCGCCGCGGGGACAGAGGCGGTCGACGACGCAGAAGAGAAGGACGAGGAGCGCACGGCGCGAAACGGGGGAGAGGTGGCGATTTGGAGCAGGAGAGACGCCGCGGACTCGTCCTCCGGCGTGCGCGCCTTCGAGCTGGCCCGCGCGTTGCTCGTCGTCGCCGCCGGGCTCCCACTGGCATTGACAGCGCCATTGACAACCATCGCCGCTGTCGCCACCGGTCCGAGATTAAGCAGCGGCGGCTGACCGTGCGTGCCGCGCACAGGCGGGAAGTGGGTGGACGCGGGCGGGGATGGGAGGTACGCGTTCGACCCCGGACCGGCGTTGAGAGTGTTATCTGCGCCGCCGCAGGATGTGCTGAGGAGCTGCGGGTCGACGACGGGCTCCATCGGGCGCAGCCATGACGAGATTGACGGGAGGCGTTCGACGGGGCTCTGTACCGTGGGTGCGACGGAGCCGCGAAGAGGTATGGGCGCAGGTAGGGCTGCCGTGGAAATAGAAGGAGAAACGGTGGGCGGCGGGGACACGGGGGCGTGCCTGGATGGATTTTGTGAGTGACGAGCGACTTTGGAGCGGGGCAGGGATGGAGCTGTGGTGTTCCCGTGCGGGGTCTCGCGCTCATCGTTATCGTTGTCCGTGCTATACCCATCGTCATCACTCAACAACGGGACACGTTTGCGCTTCTTGCTCTGGTGTTGGCGCCGAGTCTTGTCTGACTTGGCGCCGCATGTGGGGCAGGGAGACGTCTGCGAATCCTGGGCAGAAGGTTGGGGAAGCGGGGCAGAACTGCTAGTGGCGGGGGCAGTTGCCGCGGCGGCCTCGAGGGTGGCGACTCGCTTCAGCAGGTCCTCGAGGAAGGAGACGGTGCGAATGAGAATCTCGAGCTTGAACTCTTTCTCTTTCTCCTCTTTCTTTCCTTTCGGCTTTGCTGCTGCGCTGGTCGAGTTGGTCTTACTCTTATTAGCAGGGCCGCCTTCTTCATAATCGGCGTCTTCGTCGTTACTGTCGTCGTCATCTTCGTCTTCGTTTCGTTGCTCACGCGACCCCGCTACCGAATCGGTAGCCTGCTTCTGCTGCTGGCCATAGCTGACAGGTACAAGCTGCTTGAGGGCTGCGAGAGCATCATTGATCTTCGTTCGCCTCGCCTTCTCGATGATAGAATGGTTGAGTCGGCGCTGTGCCTCGCGTGCCGTACGAGACAACGGCCCTGGCTTGCGTCCACGTTTAGCGGGCGGTGGGGGAGGTTCACTAGGTTCTGAGCCAGTAACGCCTGCCCGTGGGGTATACGGTTTCGTAGGCATTATCGGACGAGAGGAGCCTGAGGTGGAGGGTTGTTGCGGGTCTTCCTGGGCAATAGAAGTTGGAACAGACCGCTTGGCGCGTCGGGGAGGGTTTACACTGGCGAGGTAAGGATCCTTGTGAATCTCGGACATGAACTTGGGAAGGAAGAAAGGTACCCACCTGAGGAGTGTTATGGAGGATAATAACAGATAGCAGACCGCATTCGATCTGCTATCGAGCGGGCAATGCTCGTGTGCACAAGAAACGTGCCAGAATTATTTCCTTGCACACGACCTGATGAAGGCGATTCTGATTGGCCAGCCAGACACACGTTCGCAAGCAAACTCGCTCTGGTAATTTCGCGAGCCTCGCTGCTTAGCTGCATTTAGACCAAGAGAACCAAGTCAGACATTGACGAGACAGGGTGCCGCTCTTCTTTGCTTAGAACGACCCGGACTAGGTTTGTCGTGTGCACAAGAAAGACGGGACACGTTTCTCGATGAACAGTTCCCTACACCAAATGCATATATTCCATACTCAGGCACTTAAGCGAGGAACATGTTTGTCCTAATAAATGAATACAGCAACGTTAGCCCAAGTAATTTGTGTTGTCTGCGATAGAAACTTGACTCAGGCATCAGTTGAAGTTTGGGGTGCCAACCATCGCTGCCAACTTGCTCGGACTGAGGTAGATGCGATCAAAAGAGACATCGTCAAAGAGCATATTTACTGGAATGTGATCATGGCTGAAGAAGAAGAAGATGTTGAAAATCATGGAGGCAGTGGGCAAAGAGTGGGGGCCCGGGAGGAGGAGAGGCGCAAATTGATAGCAGAGACATTACATAATCATTCTATCTTATCTGATCCCACGGGCCCTCCCAATGGCCAGATGGACAAGTCCAAGTTCCTACAGAATTGTTAACTCTACTTATTTTTTTATCTGGCCTTCTGGAGAGACTACCGAATTGCAACGATCTGTACGAAAATATCGAGATTTGTTCACTTGCATCAGCGCCCCAGCTTGAATCAATCTATAATTGCCACCGCTCAACGCCTCAATCAGTGATGCCCTAGTGCTAGAAACTGCAGCGAGTACCCACAGTGCGCATCCGGGCCTGATCCATTCTGGTCAAGCTAAAAATAAGCGCCCAGCCGATAGCCATCTTGCCGTCGAGGACCCGCAGCAGGTCGGGAAGAACAAGCTTGAAGAACCGCTCTGTTTGGGACAACGATGAGCTCGCCTTCGTTCTCAAAATAATGGAAGACATATATGAGCGACGCTACTCATAATTTCGAGCATACTATGCGCATACCTCCGCGGCGCAAGTGAACGAATTAACGTCCAAATCCCCCTTCTAAGCTTCCGATGGCGAGAAGGGCTTCCATTCCGCACGTTCCTCAAATGTACAGTTCAGGATTCGCTGATAGCTCGACAGATTCCCTTCTGTGCGAACTCTTATGACAATTCTGTGCACGCCCAGGGCCTGGATGGTCATAGGATGCGAGATAAGGTGGGTCAGAGCGTCCTGTTAAGTCACAGGATATCAGAGCACTGCTGCATCTAGCGTGGTTGGTACATTTGGAGTACCTTCTCAGAACTCGTTATCAACAGGACTGCAACCTATTTTATCGCTTCGCGAACGCGAAAGCGACCCGGATGGCGAAGTCTGACATTTTGAAGTAAAATGCTGTAAAATCCCTCACAAATGAGCGCTGAATATGCATTCGACATTTAATTATCTTTAAATTGTGTAATATGGGCGCTAACACATTGAATTAGCGTGTTCCGGTTGCACTCTATAAGCTGGCTGTTCTCGTGCTTAGATATATCACAGTTCACGAATCACTTCAATGTAGAGTACCATCTTGGTCTGACCTTCTTACGTTAGGTACCCTTTTACCGCAATTTTCTCTTCTGCAACGTGTTTGTAAACTTATTTCAAGTGATAACCGCAGTCCCGAGTTGGCCTGTGAGGGTGGGCGCAGCTCAACGCGCTAGTGTCTAAAAATAGCATAAGGGACTTGGAATAATTTGGCTTGCACTTTCAGAGTATTTTACTTTCACCTCCAGCGAAAGTCGACTTTATAACTCTCGGAAATACAATAAACCCCAGGTATGTCTCCTCCTATTGTTCAATATGCCCTTTGGTTGCATCCGCATCGAGCGGCGGATGATCAGTGCGAAAACAGAGAGTCAATATACCTCAACTTTCAAAAGCAGTAGCCAGCGGCCTATGCCACCGGCACCTACAATTCGCGGGGGACGGATCAGGCTTGTAGTCCGAAGTCCTAAAGTCTAACGTTTGGTTCTGACGTATTCTGATGTCGAAAATCAAATTCAGAATTGAGAGCGAAGACAGCGGTAGTGAAGTATTCCATGAAAACATGCGAGATATCAAATTAGACTGCTTGTCTTCGTAAGATGCTTCGCATTTATCTACCCTTGGGATGATATTATCCTCCAACGTTTCTTGGAAGATATCTCAATGTGAAGATACATTGACAGTTCAAAGCAATCTACTGTATCGGAATTTACCAGTAGCTCTCAAAAATTCTTTTGAGAGCTAGAAGATCATCCCAGATCTTCCACGGCACACGTTAATCCGTTGCCCAAGAGGTTTTGTGGCGCACTAGCTGTGCTAAAATTATGTTCGCCAAAAGACACTTCGTCTTCACCGACGCAAATCCCAGAAAAATCGGATCTGTTATATTTCCCCGGAATCCGAAAGCGACGGGAGATAAACTGAAGCTCTGTGGACCCTTATTTGTCTATTGCTCTCAAGGAGGTATTCAAGCGTTCTGCTCGTATACCCTACTTCCACTCGAATTGACAGGTCGCGAACGGAGTCGGCAATTGCACCGAGACCATCGGCGCGTTTGACTTGAAGTCGCGTCTCTCTCTACTGCAGCGCAAAGGATAACACTTTGAGAAGCTATAAAGTGGACCAGCTTTCTTCCTCAGTCCGTCAGTTTCAAAGCTACATCCGCTTGAACAGGTAAGCCTCTAAAAAACTAGAGCTTCAGTACAAAATCTGACATTCAACACTACAGATCGCCGAAGTCAACACATAAATTCAATCACAATGAAGTTCTTCGCCGCACTCTTGACCATCGCCATCGCGCCTCTGGCTCTGGCCGCACCTGCCGCCGCTGGCACATTCTCCGTCGCTGCCTACAGCTCGGGCTTCTGCGCTAGCAGCAGCACCCTCGTCCAGACCATCGCGGGGACCGACGCCTACGCCGGCAACTGCTTCTCTCTCGCCCAGCCGATGGCCTCGTTCAACGTCATAATGAACGGCGGCTGCAGCATCACTGCGTTCTATTTCGACAGCGCGTGCACCAACGAGTACGGAACCGACAATGGGAGCCCCTGGGCTGCTGGATGCCAGACTTTCTCGGCTGGCTCTATGGGCTCGTTCAAAGTCACTTGTTAAAGAGGATTGGAGGTATTGGCCGAGCGGCTTGGACTTCCATTTTGTAGACAGACAGTGCCCATGTTGTATAACGTTGGAGTTGAGAATCAATGGTCATCCAACATGTTACATCACACTGCCTTGTTGCGATCGTTGGCTACTGAACTTCGCGTTGTGTTGTGCACTCAGACTGATCCTTTGTACAGGAACGGGGGAGCAAAATGTACACGCCTACAACTATGTAAAAAGCTTCGAAGCACTGAAAACATTCGATTAGTCGTCTATTGCCTGATAAAGAAGGCCAAAATCAACATACGCGAAGGTCCACAACTTTTGCGGATTGTTGTACGTCTCGTTAGTGTAGGGGAAGCGTACTGTCGTGTCCCGTTGAGCATAACTTAACAAGAATACAATGCAAAGGGACTCACGAAGAGGCAGCTCTGATACATATGCTGAACAAAAAAAAACATCACATCAGCCTTTCCAATTCCGTTGGTACCTTGGCCCACATACCTATCGGGCGTGTCTCATCAAAAAAGCTCCAGGCTTTGGACACATTCAGGTTAAAATTGTAGCGAACCATCCGAAAACCGATAGAACTTTACCTGCTCTCCAATTATGCCTGAAGTTTGAGTTCACTAGCCTAATATTACCATTGCGCAGATTCAGACATCAACAAATATCACAACCGAAATGTTACTTACAGTTGAGGGGGGGCCAAGGGGTCCTACGACATGCGTAAGGTTTCTGTCTTTCCACATAATTTAAAGAAACATCGACGCACATTTTGTAGGCCAACAGTTTTGATTTCGGTGTCGAGATCTGACCATTCCAAGACCTGATTGCCAGCCATACCCTTAAATTCCATGACTTCGCCAGGCTTGCCGCCGAACACAGCGATCTTGGTGCGGTGTCGCTCGAACATAAGGGTGCTGAACATGGCGCATGTCGAGGCACAATCGCCATTGCTCACTGTCATTCCAGAGTCTTAGATGATACATCGGTCATCCACATAAGGGTCTGGGACATACCAATGGCAACCTTACTGTTCGCAAATTAAATATCGCAAGGTCAACTGAGAAAAATAGAAATAAAAAGTAGGCGACGTACTTCAAGTCAAATGGCGGTGTGGTAGGAATGGCCTGAGAGAAGCCTTCAGTACAGGTATCCTTTAATGAACTAGAGTCAGAGTCATCGCTTGTTGTAGAGCTGCCAAGAAACTTACATGGAATCGTTGAGAGGTTGGGTCGAGTTTTCCGTTGACAATGAACGGTACGGTTGGTTTATCATAGTTGAAAGTCTCAGGTATAATCGTGTCGTTCAAAAAAGCCCCTGACGTATAGTCGTATCATTAATATCGACTTTAACTGAGCGAACTTTGAAATCTCATGCTTACAATTATCAGGGCTGTAGAATGTCTGTATATCGTTCGCGCCCATCGCGACATGGGCAGCGACAATCTTCTTTGCAAGCGGGTTCCCCCGTTGGGTCGACTGGAATCCACTACCACATAGAATTGTATCAGCATGTAGACCGTCTGTAATGAATGTCGGTCGAAACTCACGGATAGCCAATCCGTGATCCTGCGAGGAATTGGTGTAAAAATTGGCCGAGACACACAAAACCACCTAATAACTCTGAGCATATCTTCCGGTTATACTCTGCCGAACAGACTTGCCTCCATTGTTGGTCAGATCAATAAGAATTTGAGTGACACCGGCGGCTTTGAAGGCCGCGGTGGTCGCGACAACATCGGCCTGGAACTGATCAAAGTCGTTAGGCGAAAACGAGCCTACAAACATCTGGAGCCATGCCTCATAGGTAAGCTAATTATCGCTCAAAAGAAAATTTGCTTACGACGCCAGTCTTCTTGTCAGGTAGGATGAAAGACTTGATCACATCCTCACTCCCGCTGACCGGAGGCGCAGTTGGTAGGAATGGTGAAGGGAGGCCTACGGCTTTGGACATGAGTCCGTCAATGATGCTTGCTTTTAATCTTCTTTGGATTTTCTTCGCATTGTTCGAGAGATTCGACTGCTGGCGTAGATCCACTCCATTCGTCCCAGCGTTTGCGGCACAGTTTGCTGCCCAACTGATCAAAAAATAAAAATAAAAAATAAGATCGAATAAAGAATGCAAGGAAATCTCACTAGGATGCACTGTCGGTGAATGGAGTTCCGGTAAAGCTAGCCAAATAGGGGATAGCCACCGTCTCAGCCTTCGTCGATCCAACAGGAATTAACTTGAAAGTCAACGAAGTGCGGGTAACATCCACCGGCCCAGCAAGATCTCCGAGCCGTTGAGAGAAGGCCGCACCAGAAATGCGATAACTCGTAAATACCGAGTTGACTCGGACACCATGATCAAGGTAGTTGCCCGACACGGTCTTCGCGATGAGGTCAACGTATGCGTAGGCGTCCATACCCTCGATCTCGAGAACCTTGGCGCCTGCAAGCCGCTGCCAATCGAACCCTATCTGCGCGAAGAAGTTGGTGTAGCTTGGGCCTAGTAGGCTGATAAATTCGACAGAGTCGGGGGCGATGAAGACGTTGGAGACACCATTCACGTCAAGGCTGACGACTGGTGCTGGCAGGATGTTCTGGAAGGTATTGTAGCATGTCGGGAAGTACCCTGGATGCGACATGTCATAATTTAATTTGAGAACGAGATTAAGTTGTGCGTACGAGTGTGCCCGTCATTGAGTTGAGTGGTGAAGTCATATAGAGCCTTGTTGAAATCGTAATCCGTCTGCAAAGATGTTTGATATCAATTTTGTCTCAAAAGAAAATAACGAACTGAAAATTTCTTGTTCCTAATCTTCACAAGGGTAGCCCTGATATTATTAGTTGACTCCTGGAATGGCGCTGGGGATTTCAAATAGTATTCCTCGAACGTGAAAAAGTCGAAAACGCGATCCATATTATCGAGCACATTTTCAAACAGGGTTTGGTTGAATGGAAACGCTTTGTAACAAGCAAGAGCATCGGCCGGTGGGACGAATGCCAATCCAGCGATTTTTGCACAGGGGTCGGATGCCGATGGCGCAGCACTAGAAAGCCATGGATAGGCTGTCCCGAAGAGCAGCAAGACACGGCGGAGTGAAGGCATTCGCGGTCGATAAACAATGCTCCTCCTTGCAAGTACAGCTGTTCAGAAGGTCTGCCAGCATTCCCATTTCTCCTCTCTGGCCTTTATTCGATATCGAGCGACCCGGATCCCAAAATTAGGGAATAACGTCCCAAGCTCAGACGGGAGTTGCATGTATTCGTGGTCATGGTCGAGAATAGCCCAAAGGCACCATGTGCGCTAATGACTTCGATACTTAGAAATCAATCAAGGCCGTCATGAGCATCGGCACCCACGAATGTCCTGGGACGTGCCTTGCCCCATCGCAGCTGGCCGTTCCTCCGGGGATGAGAGTCGCGCCATATGGAAAACGAGTCTGACCACACCGTCAAATGAGAAAATGTTCTTCAAAGTATCTTCCTTTCGCACCGGCACGATGCTTATCGAATAACTGGCCTTCTGTTTGCAGGTTGTGTGTGGCGTTGAGCAGAGAAATTCAACGAATATCCGAATCGTCGTGAGAGAAAGGCGGTCCGTCGTCGCCTCCGGATCCCGGCCGCTAGGCGCATCCAAAAGGTCGGCCCCGCTGGGGGAGACCCGAGACTGGAGACTCGGAGACTCGGCATTGAGCATCGCCGAAGGCCTCCGATGCAAGCAAATATCGGCTGATCCGCGGTTACTGCCAAATGGAGCCATGAAAATCCAATTCATCGGCCCGCAAGTCCTCAAGAGCGTTAACCGTACGGTACTTTACGCTGCTAGCGCAGGACACTCCTGCGCAGGTCAGCGTCAACAGCGCCCTAGGTTCAACTACACTGACTACTTGTAATGAAAAATTTAGCCTAAACCCAAGCTTGCCTGCAATACTTACTGGTAGCGGCCTAGTTGTGCGCTCGATGCACACCAAAGAGTAGATATGTTCTGGATACATTAGTTAAGGGTATCTGTGATTTATTCTTGTCTTCCATACCTAGGATTCAATTATACTCTAGAGATTGGGTATGTACATTGCTTTTGCTTGCCATTTCTGATTTTTAATCTCAAGGGGATATCTAGTGAAGCAGCAGCAATAAAAAGGTTCAAATAGTTCAAAATTATTGACAGAATTTTTTTTTTTTGACGCATTTCGGTCTGGGTTTGTCCTCGACATGCCCATAATTTTCTTCAGTTCAAACGCTCACCAGTGACATTATATGTCCCCACAGGTGATACTAGAATACACGCAACAGTGCGTGGGTTGTGCGAGTTAAGGGAGTGCCGACAGGCCATCAACGAGGCATCGGCAATTTCCAGTCTTCAGTCTCAGTCTCTCCCAGCGGGGCCGATGTCCTCGGCGCATCATAGCTAGACGACAATGTGCAAGTTTTGTGCTGCGTAAAATTGCAGTAGCGTCTCGAATCTCAGAAAACTAAAGAAGCTGCGGATTCAAACGTCAATGAGAGATCTTGAAGGTGCAATGAGCTATGGTATTCCGTCTTGACAGATGTACACAGGGAATGCATAAATGCTAAATCGTCATACTCTAGTGAGTGATGTTATTTAATTTAGTCACCACATTGAAAAACGCGGATGAAAGGTGAAGTGAGTTAGTAGTAAGCAAGGCATCGATGACTAAAAAAGCAGGAAACAACGAAGCGGAATCCGGTTAAAGAGACGTAGAAATAATAAGTAAAGATATAGATGTAGATATATGCAAAGAAGCCACCGATCCGTGCATAGAACACCGGAAATCCGTCCGCAATCGAAACCAAGTACGAGAATGAGAAATCCAAAGAAGACTGTCGTCAATCATCCCCCCGTCGCCGCACCTACTCAACTCGCTACTCCTGGCTCTATGAGGGCCTCGCCGGCACAATAGTCGAATCCGTAGGCTCCAGGGCGTGCGCGCCACCTATTCTTGGGGTAGCCTGCGCGCTCTGATACGCGCCCTCTGTTCCAGCCACACTTCCAGCCCCTGCATCACCCTCATCTACGTCATAGAACTCGTCCGTCTCGGAAGCGTCAACTGACGGTGTTGAAGGATCTCTCGATCGAGATGAAAGTGATCCAACGGGGGAGTTCAGCGATATTGATGGCTGTTGCGACGATCGCGCTGATAGGCCAAGTGTCTCTTTTGCCGTGGCGAAAGTCGCTACAGAGCGCACACTCGCGTGTGTGTTCAAGGCGGCAGATGCTGAGAGGAGGGTTCCGAATTCTGACGCAGGCCCGGGGGTTGGTTTAACAGTTGAGGTAGTGGATGTAACGGTAGTCGAATTGTACGTTGAAGGTGGGTCGTTAAGGTTGTAGGAAGACGAAGGTTGAGGTAGTGATGATGAGGTGTCGTTGTCATTTGTTAGTGAGCCGCTGGTTTGAGAAGATGATGGTGCTGCTTCAGTTGGGGAAAAGGTACTCGTCCTCAATGGGCTTTCGCCGGCGCCAGGGCCAGACCGTGATCCCGACCCCGTCGCGCCTGCCTCCCTCGGCGAGCCCACGACTTCATGGAACTCGGGGGGCGGACCCAGTGAATCCAAATCTATTCGCGACGTCGAAGCAAATCTCACCGCTTCCTCGCCATAGGGCACTCCGAAGTGCGATACATGCTCACGCGAAGATATCACCCGTAACTGTTCAGGCGTTGGCCCAGATTTCGGATACGTGAACTCCGTCCGCGTAAGTGTGTGGCTGAGCGGCGCTGAGATAGACTGCAGGGAGATCATGGATGGCGACATCAGTCCATTTGGCGATGACGGTCGCAGCGACGCCAGGGTGTGGTTGGACCGCTGCCGCGAAAGGGGGCGGAAGATGGATCCGGATGGGCGGTGCGACGCTCGGCTTGTCGACGAGCGTCCGTTGGAGAGTGCAGATGCGTTGGAATCGTTGCGACCATGCCCACTCGAACTCGGTGCTGTAGGGGCATGCGACACTATAGACATACGGTTGAGGAGGGAGCGGAACCCAGAGCGCCTGCTCACGCTCGCCGAGGCGGCACTGGCATCTGCCACCGGCCCTGGAGGGGTGCTTAAAGAAGGTGATGGTGCATGGGCGTTCTGCTCCGCGTTTTCATGATCCACTTCCTCCAAATAGGGCGGTGCTTCTCCTCGAGGGTCAGGCTCTCCAGCGGGGCCGCTGTCAGAGCTATTATTGGTTTCCACCAGCATCAAAGAGGTTGTATCGTGCGACCCGGTATCACTGGGACGTCTTGAGTGTTCCTGCCTCTCAGGTACTGGCAGACTTTGCATTGATAGATCTCCTTCGAACGTGTCGTCGGGATTGAGTAAGGGCATATGTTGTAGTGATGTGGGCATGGGAGAGTATCGGGACACTTGTGAGCGGTCGATAGAGAGGGAGGAATCGTAATCAGCAGACTGTCGCACACTGGCGGTGGGCATCGTAGCATCCTCCATGTCCCGCCCACTGTGCTGGAGTATCAGAAATTACAGATGACATTAAGTGCCTCATTTGTGCGTACCGGAAGATGACCAGCTCCTCCTCACCCGGCTCTTTATTATACGCCGGCAGCGATGTCACAGACATCTGCGAGGGCGTGCGATGTGGATGGCGAGCTCGACGGGTCGTCACGGGGGGATTGGCCGCAGCAGCGGCGGCCGCTCGTCGTCCACGGCGGGTCGTAACGGGTGCTGCCTGTCCCTCACCGTTAATGGTTCCAGCCAACTGCTCAGCAGTTATTTCGCGCGGGCCACGTGCTGCTCCCGTTCGTCCAAGTCCAGCTGTCGGTGCTGAGCCAGTGAGTGTAAATCCTGCTATGGATTGGCGTATAGAGCGTTTGGAGGATAGAATGACAAGAATGAAGACTAGGATGAAGAATACTAGGATTGGCGCCTATCTCGGCGAAAATGTTAGGCTCTCGTCAGTCGAAGACAGCAATAACGCACCCATATTTTCTTCGACCCGTCACCTCTTCGCTGCAGCTCGCTTGACGTTATCGGGCTTGCTGAGACGCCTTGCCGCATTGAGGCGCTCAAAATGACAAGCATAAGAACCTGCCTGCTAAATGACACCACACTAGATGGCCTCATTACATAGTCCATGGCTACCGTCGTCGTATGGGATTCGTGTCGTTCATGAGGTCGTCGTATAATGCACATGAAGAAGGGTAAAGAGAAGGTCCAACCACTCGAGCCGGCGTTAGAACCTGCTGACACATTCATGATGAGTTGATGGGCTTTAACTGCACTGCATTCCTAAAATGCATAAGTAATGAAATATGACATCAATTTGGTCCTCGTCATCGAGAAAGGACTGAGAAGTTAGAACGGACTATCAGTAGTTCTTGAGGGACGGAGAACAAACGGTCAAGAGAGGGTTTGGAGATTTTGTCTGCTCGTTTTGCCTCGGAACGCTTGATCATGGAGCGCGGTCAGTTGAAAGTCGAAACGCTTCTACATATATATGTAGGTCGACAGAATAGAGTAAGCGGACCTTGGGCCGAACTTGCAGATGTGCTGCGGAACTCGAAAGGTAGATATATATTAATAGCTGTGAAAAGTTGTTGGATCATCTTGCGATTCAGGTCCTCATTTGAAATCGACACAAAGGATCTCACCAGGCCTCACATTTAGCTTTTATGAATCAGTCCATAGAGCGCAAAAGAAATCTGATAATTCGATAATTCAAATGCTTCAAGGTCCTATGTAATCAAGAATCGTCAGTGGGAAAGAAACTTGACATACCCTCCGCCAAGCTACGAGGATCAATAATCCAGATTGCTGCTTTCGTCTCAACGTCCCTCCCCTCGGCTTTTGCGCCGTTACATTTATCCTCGAATTGTTCTGCTACCCTCAACCGCCCCGCTGTTCGTGCCGCCTTCAGCTCGCGCAAAATGGCCTTCACACTTGACCGATTCGCAGTCAACGTCGTCCACCCAAGCTCGGCGCCCCATTGCATGCTTTGTATGGTGTGCGCTGTCAGGCGCGGATTGGCCTTGGTCACAGATGCACGCTGAATCTCAGATGACTGGGATGGGTCCATAGAGGGGGAAGCAGAAGAATAATTGTGAGGCAGCGGGCGCGGATGAGGGATTGTTTCCTGAGCTAGTATGTCGCTACATACTTGGCCGAGAGAGACGCCGAAAGGGGACTGAGGGAACCAGTCTAGGTCGGACAGCGTTGAAGAATGGGGCGAGGAGGAAGGGAATATGCGGATAGGCAAAAGAGGGAGAAATCTGGCCGGAAAACGTGAATCCTGCCAGTAGCTTCGCTCTGCTTCCTCCAACGGTATCTCAGCGTTGGCCTCGCTATCAGTAGAAGACGGATCCAAGCAAAACAATGCTAGCGCTCTGCGTTTCTCGTGTACGCCTCCGATTTTTGACACGATGCGAAGGCATCGGTCGCGTGCCTCTGCCGTTGTCCAAAACACCACCTTCTCCAACGAGAACTTGAAAGCAAGACGAAGACAAATTCGATCATAGAGCTCCTGCAGCAGCCCTTTGCTCATTTCCTGGAGGAGCTGATTCATCAGCAGCTGATCAAATTGCGCGCAGATTTCGAGGACATCCAAACCTATAAGAGGCTTGTTCCCATCTGGAGTAGGCGGCTTCTAGCGTTGTTTTCAAGGCACAAACGACAATTTATTGGATTTCTGGGTCTACGCTAGTACATATAAGGCTAAAAAACAGTGCGCCACTGAAATAAAATAGAACTTTTCAACCTCCAATCCTCTCCTTTTTATGTCCGGCCAAAGGTTCTCCCCGCCCGAAGGCCAGGGAGAACTCAGACAGGGCACGAGGCCCCATCGTCAACAGGTTAGTACAGAAACAAGGGGAACAAGTTCAATGTAACTCAAAATGCGACGTACCAAGTCAAATCCACAATAGGTGCTTATTTTGAAACTGGTGAGTGTCAAGTCACCAAGTCAGAAATAAGGACTTGCCAGTATTCACGGGGAGGTGAATATTCACGCAAAGGCGGTCACATCCGTGGGTACTGCGTCGACTTGATGTAAATCGAAGGGGACGGGTGTAACCCTAGAAGGGCATTAGCACAGCTATTGCAATAAAGTGAAAAAAGCTTACTTTGAAAAAGAGGACTAATCGAGTCCCCGTGCCTGGGAGAGAAAGTATTGCTACCCAAGTAGCATGGGTGCGGGAATGGTTTTGTGCATGGCCAAATATGCGGTCAGCTCGGCGGATGTCAATATGGACGACACAGAGTCATGTAGGGAAGTGCACTATCTGTTCGAGAGATACATGTTAGTACAAACTAGAACACGAGTAGAATAGCAAACATACCTGAAATGCGCCCAACCTGCCACGACACGTCGTGCGCTGGCAGTCGGTTCGCCGGCCGTGGAAATATTGTGTCAGAAAGTCTAGACAGCATTATAAGCACATGGATACATAGAACATATGCAAAACAACTTACACAAATGGGGGGGAGGTCAGCACCAAGGGTGCTGACAATGTCTTTTTCATTCCGGGGGTGGTGCCGCTCGCTGCGGGGCAAAAATGTTCGCACACTGGCACTCCAAAATGAGTAGAAAGTGCAATTTGAGGTGGATTGGGACATTGCAGTGCTCATGCTAACAACAGACAGCCACACTGGTGTCGTGAGTCTTGAACTGGCTGAATGGCATCGAGAACGCAATGAAAGTGAAGGATGGCTAGCAAGCTTACCATGAGAGGAGACACGAGACACGATGATAGTGAACAGATGTTCAAATAGTGGACAAGCATAAGGGCACCATGGGGGAAGGATGGGGGATGGGATGGGAAAGAAAAATGGAGTGTTTTTATAAGCGCAACATTCCGAGGGTTACATAAAATGCGGGAGCGCGTCTTCGGGCGACTACGTGATCCACCCCATTCCGGAGATAGTGACGGGGCACTCTCCACTCTTCACTATGCTCCTCCACTCCCAGCACACAGATGCAGATAGCCCATTTGATATCATACTACGTGAATGAATAGATACACCGTTGAAATCAAGAATGTCCTATTTTGGTCAATTTCTAGAGATACCACACTTCCACAAACGATTGAATACAAGTCTTCAACCCACTATCTAATATTGTGCCTGATTTCGTAGTGAAATAGAGCAGAGCGTACGCCGCGCGCGCAATACAATCACGGGCGCTTAAATTTAATCCGCACACTATCATGCGCATTTCCCTTTCTCTCCGAGAGTGACACACAATGGAGCATTATTCTTTTATTTACATCATATTCTTCACTCAGTTACACACTACTGCATGGGGACTTGGACGAACCATTGATGCGACACGCATCTGGTACTCAGCAAAGGCGCTATCTCCTCCCAATCCCGTTCTTCGCAAGAACACGATTCGGCGTGTTTTCAATTCCGCACTAGTCCCGGTGCTTCAATTAGGTACGTAATATTCGGTTAGCATCACTTGAATTCAGCGCGTCACAACGCGTTGTGTCCCGCACATTGGGAGCGAATGCGCGTTTACCTGTATTCTCAAAAGCGTCGTTGGGGTGCGGGTAACTATTCAGTATAAATGCGCACTATATACATTGATGTGTCTGGATATGAGTGATACAGTTGGGAAGCGCGAAAGTTCTGGGGAGCGAAATTCTCCGTATCCTTCTCTCCTCCCCCCCATCTGTTCAGTATCAGAAGAAAATGGCATTCCCTTGTTCGGCCCTAAACTAGCGTATATTTAGCCGACATACGTAACATATTAGCGAGAAATTCCAGTGCATGGCAGCGGTGGAAGATTGCGCGTCTGTTGCAAGTAGATATGCGTGCCGTATTGTGTCTCATCCATTAGCACATTTGAAGACATTAAGACCGCCCAATACAAGCTTTATTCCATGTTATACACTCTAAAGTACTAGACTACACAGTGATGAGGAGCGAGGATGAGGTGAACACCGATGACATACGGGTCATTCCACCTTCCCTCCTCTCCCATCTCCTTCAATCTTCCATTCACGCAACGAGCGCCATTTCCGCCTACGCTAGTCCCGGACATATATTTGCGTAACTAATATATTTATAGTTCCGGCTGTAATAAGAGCGTCGCAACGCGTTGAGTCCCGGAGGATAGGGAGCGAGAGCGCGCCAATGCGCTCCTTGCGCATACGAACAGGTATACAAAATAGCACCATTACCAGTACCGTGACTCAATAAGCATGTCATGTATAGATGTAACTTATGTGTAAGGGCTACTATGGGTGCTGCAAACTGCGAGGAAGTGCGAGAGATGCGAGCAAGTCAAAGTTCTGCCATCCATCTCTCCGCTCCTCCTTCCGCTCTATATTGCAAAAACAGGTACCTTTCCCAAGCTCTGGACTATACTAGCGTATATTTAGCCGATCTACGTAAATGATGAATGATAATTTACAGTGCGCGGTGGAGGTGAGACCTTGTGCATCCGGTGAAAGTGAATACGGGTCCTCAATGCTCTGCTGCGCGCGTGCTCATAACAACACTTTTAAACACATTAAAAACACAAGAAGTCTATCTAAGGGGCTACTATACACTCTATCCAATGTCCGACAAGAGTGGTGAGGAGAGGGAGTGAGGTGAGCATCGACAACACACCGATGCATCCCCATCCTCCTCATCCCTATCTCCGTTCCCCCTTCCGTTTCGCACTCCCAGAAAACCCAGTGTTTTCTATATTCGGATGAGCACTAGTGTATTATTAGCCGAGATACGTACACGCTAGAAGAACTATGCTAATGGGCGCACAAAGATGGAAGCTTGCGAGCGCAACCACTCATTGCATGCCAGTGCAGCTAATTGCACGAAATCAGTCGTTTTCCGTGTACGAAAAAAGGGGTGGATGGGCCCAGAGGCATCTGCGTACGTTTGTGGAGCTGTGGAGCGGGTAAGGAAGTGTTTTGCGTTGACGGCGTGGGCTGCGTTTGCGAGAGCGTGGACGGACAAGAGGAGGAGGTGAATTCGGTGAAAGTGGACATTGCGGCGAAATATGTCGATTGCATGAGTCCATTTTTGAAGTGAATGTTTTGAACTTTGAGATTTGGGTAGTCTAGTATATGATGTACAGTATCTAAATAGTTGGGGAGAATATAATTGAGAAATGGCGACGGAAATGTGGAGGAACGGATGAGTTCGCTTAGTCTGTCTATTTCCGAGCGCTCGTTTCCGATCCTCCAATGCAACCGAATTTGCTTGATGGATGAAACTACTGTGTGTGCAAACATTTCATTGGCTACCTAATACATGCCGTACTATGGAAAGGATGTATAAAGAGGAGCGCATTCGCTCCTCTCTCTCAACATCCCAACCGGGGTTCCTTCTCTCCTCCTCTCCTCTCCTCTCCTCCCTCCCTCCTCTCTCTCCTCTACATCCTGCGGCGAACGGTGAGCTCGCTCATCATTGTCAGCAACGTCTCTGACTCTCTCCACAGATCCTGCGCTCGTCAACATCGCGCCTTCGCCGCCGGGGCGCGCTCGCTGTCCTCGTCTTCAGCGCTGCCGAGGACATTGCACTCCCATAGTAAGCATATTCCACTCGCCTTGTATCCACATGCCGCTGACACTTCTTCCGCCCGCCGTTTAATTCTAGCAACGCCTCCTCCTCGTGTCGACCGCGGACGCTGTTGTCTGCGGGCTACTGTCTGCGTTCTCGACGCTACTAGTGAGTAATTCATTCGCTCGGCATGTATCCACGCGACACTCACCTCTCTCTTGCTCGTTGTTTGATTATGCCAGCAGATGCGATGACGAGCACGCTCGTCTGCGAGCTGTCGAGGACGTTCTTGACGCTGTCAATTATGAACGATACCATCAGCAAGTATTTCTCTGCCATCGCACTTACCGCATTGCTGACCCGCCGTCTTTTCAATGCCAGCGTATTCGCCCCACCCACGTATGTCGATGATGACGCCGAGGATCTGGTCCGCGACAAGCTGATCAGTTAACGGGTAAGCAGGTATTGGCGACGACAGCAGCATACCTTTCATCCATCCCCGCGCCCTCGCCTTCTCATTCCCGCACCGTCTCCTGCTCGACGCCGACGCCCTCTACGCATCCACCTGTAGCAGCTATATTCATACATGAAAGGTGGGTAGTTACCCAAGTACTCGCATACGTCCTCACCGGCAGTTACCCAAGGGGTGTTTCTCTGCTATTTTGCAGGGGATGCCGGGTCCGCCGGAAGAGAAAAATTGATGGATGGGTGAGCGGGTTGATGCTCTACCCTGCCGTGGGTGCCGGGAGGTTGGGCGGGTCATGTAGCGCGCTGTGGATGGCAGCGAGCGGGGGGCGGGGGGTCGACGATGCAGCCTAACATTAACAAACAATGTAAACAATGCAGGAAATGGCGCTCGCGGGCTCGCGCTCGTTGTAGCGCACGGTGGGCGGCATTTTTGAGCGCGGAAAAAGCGGGGATGGGTCAGGGGAATATTTTATGATTTATTGGCACCATTTTCGCGGGGCGGGATGGGGGCGGCGGGATGGATGCAGCGGGATGCATTCGGATGACGCTCTGTTTATAGAATCATCGATTTTACGCGTTTTTGAGGCGCATTTCCTCATTATTAGTGCATATATGTATTCTATTAATCTAATTCTATGAGATACAGTAAGAAAAAGTGAAGAAAACAGTCGCGAATGGGTGGATGCGCGAGCGAGCATTTGGATGACGCTCGGGCATGTTGCCGTTTTGGGAAATACTTACCGCTTTCGGCGACCTCTTCAGTGCTGTTTGATATTTCTTATGGGTGGGGGTTTGGATGGTTAATATTTTTTATTACAACTATAGGCTAATATACAAATGTATTAAAACTATATTGGGGAGGAGACGGGAACGAGGACAGCAGCAACCGCCCAGATTTCACCTGGCTGCCCTTCCGCTCGCCTGCCAGCCTCCCGGTCTCTTTGCCACCTCACTTCCTCGCCTTGTCGTCTCTCCGTCTGTCGTTTCGTTGGTGCCCAGCCGCCTTTTTGTCTGTCTGATTGGCCCATCTTCTGCCTCTTTTTCTCGTCGTCTTGCTCGCCTGCCCACCCGTTCGCCTGCGCCTCCCCGCCGCCTCTCCTCGTCTCTCCACCTCCCCGTGTCTGCCTGTTCACCTCCCCGTCTCTTCGTCAGCCCGTGTCCTCGTCTTGTCGCCCCTGTGTCGGCTCGCGTCGTCGTTGCCTGCCAATTCGCGTGTGTGCCTTCCTTTGCCTCGGCACCGGGTTTCCTCGTCTCCCCGTCCATCCCGTCATTTGCCCGTCTCGTCGTCTCGTTATTTTTCCGCCTCTCCTTCTCGTCCTCTCGCCGTCTCGTCGTCTCGCCCTCTCGCCGTCTTCGCCGCTCGCCAGCTCCTCGTCTCGCCCTCTCGTCGTCTCGCCGTCTTCGCCGCTCGCCAGCTCCTCATCTCGCCGGTCTCCTCCGCTACTCGTCTCCCCACCTCCCTGCCTCGCTATCACGCCGCTTCCCCATCTACTCGCCGTCACGGTTTGCGCGTTCGCTCGCCGTACGGCGGTGTTGAGAGTCGGTGGGCGCCCAAATCCCTCGTTGGAGGGCAGAGGCAGAGACGGCGACGGTGACGGTGATGGTGACGATGGTGGTGGGCGAGATGATGAGCCTCCCATATCCCTCATTGGAGGGGAGTGGCATGGCGGGCGTGGCGGGCAAGGGAGGCGGGCGACTGATGTTGCGCCTGCATCCCTCATCGAAAGAGGACGGTGGACGGAGAGGGCGCACGAGCTAGGAGGGGGCTCCAGAGACTAGATTTAGTGCCTACATCCCTCGTTGGAGGGGAAAGACACGGCGCGCGAGTGAAACGATGAGAGGGGGTTGTTGCCAGAGCCAGGCGTTGCAAGAAAGCCGGCCCACATCCTTCATTGGAAGGAAGGGGCGCGCGGCGAGTGGTCGTCAGAGGGCCGGCTACATCCCTCAGGCGAGGGGAGGAGCACGCGGCGGGGGATGGGGTGCAGACAGCGACGTGGAAGTGGTTGAGAGCAAGATCAACCATTGTTGAACACGGTTGATTTCGCGTCTCGGCGATTTCCGCGATGCACGCTATTGGCTGGGTGGCGCGGCCCGGCACCGTCAACTTCGAGCTCATCGACATCGACGTCGAGATCGAGCCCGATTTCCAACCGATAACGAAATTAACAATTGCGATAAGGAATAGTACTAGAAAAGTCCTATTTATTTATGTTTTAGCGCCATATCTTAGTCTACAATTCTTGTTTATGATGCATACGTACATTGAACGAACACTAATTCACAAATTATAACACATATTTCACTCACTTTCAATGTAATGTAGGTACCATTTCAAAAAATAGCTTTCTGCACAAAATCATACAGTGGAATTGTGAAAGAAACTGTCTAGTAGCTATGTGTACAATTTTTAGATAGATAGACATACAGAATGTCTCTCTA
The DNA here is from genome assembly GCA_009935795.1 of Pholiota adiposa. Lineage (NCBI taxonomy): Eukaryota > Fungi > Basidiomycota > Agaricomycetes > Agaricales > Strophariaceae > Pholiota > Pholiota adiposa. Next base: position 293,269 of record QEYC01000227.1, on the reverse strand, counting down.
GAAATTAATCTTTGAACGATGGTTTTTCGCGGCGCGGACGAAAATCACCACGGCCGCGCTTGAAGTCTATATAACGTCGTCAATATTTAACTTATATCTTAAACATTGTAGAATATATGTTTGAGTATTTGTATCTGCTTAAATGCATCAAAATACATTGACTTGCAAGGGCCGCTCATCGTCGACATCGATGTCGACGATGAGCGGTCGAACTTCAAACTCCGCTTTAAAGCGACATCAACCATCGATCATGGTTGATGTCGTCTTCTATCCTCCATCCACCATCCACACCCCAACGCTGCCGCCGCCTCCCGCTCGCCTCTCCACATCCACCCACCACCATCCACCGCCTCCAGCCCCTCCCCTCCAACGAGGGATGCGGATGTGGGCCGCCTTTCGAACAGGCCATCCGCGCGAACGCGAACATCTTTGGACGGCGACGGAATGCAAGACCGAGGCGCGGAAATAGACGGCAGGCGGAGGTGGAGAACGAGGCGCGGCGGGGAGGGAGACAAGGAATGAGACCAGGGGAGGTAAAGGGGAGAAGAGGCCGACCGGCCGCGGGAACGGTGCGAGCATGCATGAGCGACGCCGTTTCGCCTCGCTCGTATGTGTTCACCACTCCCTACATCACCCTTACTTTGGCCTGAGCGTAAGTGCTGGGCGAGACGCAGATGGGAAGGCAGTGAGGAGGTGAGGAGGTACTGACAGCGGGCGATGACACGACGCGAGACGGCGGGGGGAGAGAAAGCCAGGGGGAAGCACCGAGGCCACGGGGAGGAGGGGTACGACAGGGAAACGGAGTGAGGCGAGGAGACGAAGACCGCGAGCAGGCGACCGGCGAAGTGACAGCAAAGCAGACAGGAGATGGAGGGGCGCAGTGGGAGCGCGATGACTGGCGGTCAGCAATGACACCGGGCGCAGAGGAGTGGAGATGGCGAGTTGGGGAGGTCACGGAACGGGGAGACGAGGAGCCGTAGAAATGAGGAATCGAAAGCGGGCAAGGGCAGTAAGGGGGGGGGGCGAGAAAAACGGGAGGGCGAGCGCGACCTCGCCGTTGTACTCTCCCCTGTCGCCCTTTCTATGTAGTTAAAGTACAATAGTAGTATTTGATTAATGAATTATGCATGCATGCATCACCCTGCCCCCAAGGTTTTCAATAAGTAAAGTACACAATGCAACCGAAAGCGGCAAGTATTTCCAAAAAAGGCAACATGGTTGAACGTCATCCAAACGCCCGCTCGTGCATCCACCCATTCGCGACCATTTTTGTCACTTTTTCTTATTGTATCTCATAGAAGTAGACTAGTAGAATACATATATGCATTAATAATGAGGAAAATTGAACCGAAAGCGCACAAAATTGATGATTCTAATAATACAGCGTCATCCGAATGCATCCCACTGCATCCATCCCGCCGCCACCACCCCGCCCCGCGAAAATGGTGCCAATAAATCACAAAATATTCCCTCACCCCATCCCCGCTTTTTCCCTGCTCGAAAACGCCGCCCGCCGCGCGCTCGCTGTAGCGCGCGAGCCCCCGAGCGCCATTTCCTGCATTGTTTACATTGTTTGTCAATGTTAGGCGACATCCTCGGACCCCGCCCCCCGCTCGCTGCCCCCCCACAGCGCGCAACACCACCCGCCCCATCTCCCGGCATCCATGGCAAGGTAGAGCATCAACCCGCTCACCCATCCATCAATTTTTCTTCCCCGGCGGACCTGGCATCCCCTGCAAAATAGCAGAGAAACACCCCTTGGGTAACTGCCGGTGAGGACGTATGCGAGTACTTGGGTAACTACCCAATTTGATATAGAAATATAGCACTCATGGCTGACGCATCGTTCACAATGTCTTCGACAGCCTAAACGAGGAGGAGGAACTATAAACAAAGGGTAAGCCTTCATTCAAACACATACACCACGAAATACTGACCGAATTCTTGTCCTTCGTCTTCCACACAGTGACAGCTGTGGTGCGAGGATGTCATCCCGCTCGCTGTAGACGGGATCGCCATGTCTTTGTGCACACGAGCGGCATGCTACTGAAGCCAAACGCACATCGTCTACGTCAACGTGAGTACCTTGCGCACATCCATAACCAAACAAGACATTGACCTCCATCCATTTGCATTCCTCCTTGCTATGCGCCCATAAAGATGAACGAGACGACTACACGTAAAGGTAAGCTCGACATTTACATTTGACAGAGCAACGAAATACTGACCTTATATTAAATCCTAGAATGTACCCGCCACCTCGCCGTTGACGCCGCCTTGCCTCGAGTCAATTCGATCCCGCTTGTCGTCGACATGAAGGTCGACATGCTGAAAGTGAGCTCTGACAAAATGAAATTCTAAATCAGTAAGTCGAACTTATTCTATATAGACGAATTCTTGATTGACTGACCTTTATTTCGCAGCCTCTCGTCGCTGTTCATCCTCCTTCGCATAGACCATGGCCTTGAACTATGACATTGAATGGTAAGCACACCTCGCCTTCGTGTAGAGTGCTATTTACTGACCTGTCGTCATCCGTCACCAGCATGCTCCATCAACGTCTAACCCTTGCCATCGTCGTCATCTCAGTCCATCTTCGAGGGTCGTAACGAGGCTTTAGACAGCCGTGCCGGGTGAAATCCATCTGAAGCTCGAACTAGGTAAGTGTTTCGTTGTTCTCGGTCATCTCTGGCACTCACCTATTCACTATGTGACTGCTATTGACGTGTAGGAACGAAACGAGGCCCTTGGGTTGTGTATACGAGTCTGTCCGGGTGAATGTTCACTGAAATTGGTGAGTTTTTCAACCCCGCTTGTGATTTTTGGCACTGACCTATACCCTATACGTCTACGGTCATCATGTAGGACCGAAACGGTGCCTCTAGGGCTCATGCGTCGCCGCGGCGCCGGGTGGGTTTGACCTGAAAATCAAGGATTGGTGAGTATTCTTGCCCCGCCTGCTGTATGTGTCACTTACCCAGTCCCTATGCACGTATGCTCGTCTGGTAGGAGTGTGAAGACGGCACTGAGACATCTATTGAGGCGGCGCGGGGTGGTTTTGACCTGAAATTCAACGATTCGGCGAGTTTTCCTTCGCGGATTGGTGTACACGTCACTTACCCAGTCCCTACAGGCCTATGCTCGTCTTGTAGGAGTGCTACGTCGTCGTTGTGACGTGTATTCCGGCGATGCGAGGTGATTCTTGTCTGATAATGACTGATTCGGTGAGTATTTCGACACTGCGTGCAAGGTCTGGCACTTACCTATACCCTACGCAGCTATGTTCGTCGTTTGAGAGCGAAATTCCGTTGGTAGGACGGATATATCGATGGCGCGGGATAACTGTGACCTGGAAGTCGACGAGTTTGTGAGTGTTTCGTCTCTGGATGGTGTATCTGTGACTTACCTATGCTCTATGCATGCATTCTTGCCGTGTAGGAGGGATAACAGGTCTCCGGGACAAGTGCATGGGGGCTGTGGGAGAAGAGCGGGTTCTGTACACGGTGTCGATGGTGAGGATGCTTCTTATCTCGTGCACGTTTTGACTCACCTGACGCGTAAACGAAGGACGCTGTGAGGTGTTGCGCGACTCTGGACGAGGGCGCCATTCGTCAAAGGCCATGACAGACGAGGTAAGGATGACGCTCTGAGATGGTAAAGGTGAGTAGTCGATCTCTGTATGCGCACTATACACTGACCTTGTCATTAATTTTCAGCGCAGCAGTGGCCAGCGCATCACTCAAGCACCGTCGTTGACGACGCCACATGCAAGGAGATCGCATAGGATGGGAGGACGTTGTAGAGGGGCGGAGGTGAAAGAGGCAGGTGAAGACGAGGGAGGGGTCGCGTTTGGAGAGGAAAGGGATCGGGCTGCAGCCAATCAGAGAGGTAGGGAGATGGGAGCGGGAGCCAATCAGAGCTCTTGGCGATTGGAGATGAAAGGTGAAGCGCCCAAGAAGCGCTCATCGCAGCTCGCCTGACGCTATCGGGCTTGCTCCGATGCCTTGCATTGAGGCGCCCAAAATGACCTGCCTGCTAAATGACACCACACTAGATGGCCTCATTACATAGTCCATGGCTACCATCGTCGTCTGCAGTTCGTGTCGTTCATGAGGTCGTCGTATAATGCACATGAAGGAGGGTAAAGAGAAGGTCCAAACACTCGAGCCGGCGTTAGAACCTGCTGACACATTCATGATGAGTTGATGGGCTTTAACTGCACTGCATTCCTAAAATGCATAAGTAATGGAATATGACATCAATTTGGTCCTCGTCATCGAGAAAGGACTGAGAACGGACTATCAGTAGTTCTTGAGGGACGGAGAACAAACGGTCAAGAGAGGGTTTGGAGATTTTGTCTGCTCGTTTTGCCTCGGAACGCTTGATCATGGAGCGCGGTCAGTTGAAACTCGAAACGCTTCTACATATGTATGTAGGTCGACAAAATAGAGTAAGCGGACCTTGGGCCGAACTTGCAGATGTGCTGCGGAACTCGAAAGGTAGATATATATTAATAGTTGTGAAAAGTTGTTGGATCATCTTGCGATTCAGGTCCTCATTTGAACTCGAAGGGTTAGAAAATCGACACAAAGGATCTCACCAGGCCTCACGTTTAGCTTTTATGAATCAGTCCATAGAGCGCAAAAGAAATCTGATAATTCGATAATTCAAATGCTTCAAGCTCCTATGTAATCAAAAATCGTCAGTGGGAAAGAAACTTGACATACCCTCCGCCAAGCTACGAGGATCAATAATCCAGATTGCTGCTTTCGTCTCAACGTCCCTCCCTTCGGCTTTTGCGCCGTTACATTTATCCTCGAATTGTTCTGCTACCCTCAACCGCCCCGCTGTTCGTGCCGCCTTCAGCTCGCGCAAAATGGCCTTCACACTTGACCGATTCGCAGTCAACGTCGTCCACCCAAGCTCGGCGCCCCATTGCATGCTTTGTATGGTGTGCGCTGTCAGGCGCGGATTGGCCTTGGTCACAGATGCACGCTGAATCTCAGATGACTGGGATGGGTCCATAGAGGGGGAAGCAGAAGAATAATTGTGAGGCAGCGGGCGCGGATGAGGGATTGTTTCCTGAGCTAGTATGTCGCTACATACTTGGCCGAGAGAGACGCCGAAAGGGGACTGAGGGAACCGGTCTAGGTCGGACAGCGTTGAAGAATGGGGCGAGGAGGAAGGGAATATGCGAATAGGCAAAAGAGGGAGAAATTTGGCCGGAAAACGAGAATCCTGCCAGTAGCTTCGCTCTGCTTCCTCCAACGGTATCTCAGCGTTGGCCTCGCTATCAGTAGAAGACGGATCCAAGCAAAACAATGCTAGCGCTCTGCGTTTCTCGTGTACGCCTCCGATTTTTGACACGATGCGAAGGCATCGGTCGCGTGCCTCTGCCGTTGTCCAAAACACCACCTTCTCCGACGAGGAACCTGAAAGCAAAGACGAAGACAAAATTCGATCATAGAGCTCCTGCAGCAGCCCTTTGCTCATTTCCTGGAGGAGCTGATTCGTCAGCAGCTGATCAAATTGCGCGGCAGATTTCGAGGACATCCAAACCTATAAGAGGCTTGTTCCCATCCGGAGTAGACACTTCTAGCGTTGTTTTCAAGGCACAAACGACAATTTATTGGATTTCTGGGTCTACGCTAGTACATATAAGGCTAAAAAACAGTGCGCCACTGAAATAAAATAGAACTTTTCAACCTCCATTCCTCTCCTTTTTATGTCCGGCCAAAGGTTCTCCCCGCCCGAAGGCCAGGGAGAACTCAGACAGGGCACAAGGCCCCGCCATCAACAGGTTAGTACAGAAACAAGGGGAACAAGTTCAATGTAACTCAAAATGCGACGTACCAAGTCAAATCCACAATGGGTGCTTTGAGTGTCAAGTCACCAAGTCAGAATAAGGACTCGCCAGTATTCATGGGGAGGTGAATATTCACGCAAAGGCGGTCACATCCGTGGGAACTGCGTCGACTTGATGTAAATCGAAGGGGACAGGTGTAACCCTAGAAGCGCATTAGCACAGCTATTGCAATAAAGTGAAAAAAGCTTACTTTGAAAAAGAGGACTGAGTGCCTGGGAGAGAAAGTATTGCTACCCAAGTAGCATGGGTGCGGGAATGGTTTTGAGCATGGCCAAATATGCGGTCAGCTCGGCGGATGTCGATATGTGGTGTCGGAGTAATTATCCTACACGGAAATATAAAGAACAAACATTTAATTAAAGAGGCAGTGGACTCGCCAATGCTCCTGGCAAGGTGGGGTCTACTGTGGGCGCGTGAGTATATGTGATAGGTGATAGCGAGGGAGTGGGTTGCGGGACGGCGAACAGTCTAAATATAACTATCAGTGCATGTAGAGCATAAATGGAATGGAAGAAAGTCGACCTACCAGCATGGATGTGTATACCACAACAACCGCGCGCTTAATGAGAGCATCATTTGCTCACCCGAGGGCCTTGTGCCACAATGAAACCGTGGAATAGCACATGGGGATGGGAAAATATAGGGACCGCTCAGCGGGCCTCGATATATAGTGTCAAAGTAGGTAACCTACTAGTAACCATGAACAAACTTGGTTTAATGAGAGGGGTGGTGCACTCACGGATGGTCTCGCGTTGGTGTCCCCACCGAATCTCGACAACGGTATACCGAGATAGCGTGGGAAACGGATGGCGGGAGGGTGAAATAGGGTGTCGAAACAGCTAGAAAATCATATCAGGACTTGCATAACTTAAATTAATGAGAGAAGCAACTCACCAGTATGCCACAGACATATGTTTGCTCGACAGGAGCATCACGCCGCTCGCCGCGGGGCGAAAACCTTCCTGCATCGCCACGGATCCGCAATCAATCTGAAAAGACAACAGCACGGCGAGGCCGGTCGCGGGACGTCGATATATGGTGTCGGAGCATCTGGAGGAGTATATTAGCAAAGGAGAGCAGTGGAAATGAGGAGGGAGACGTACAGGAGGACAGCGCAGCACAGCATCATCATGTAGCTGGCGCTGTGAACACAAAGGCAGGGGAGTGAGCGATGACACGGAGTCGCGTAGGGAAGTGCACTATCTGTTCGAGAGATACATGTTAGTACAAACTAGAACACGAGTAGAATAGCAAACATACCTGAAATGCGCCCACCCTGCCACGACACGTCGTGCGCTGGCATTCGGTTCGCCAGCCGTGGAAATATCGTGTCAGAAAGTCTAGACAGCATTATAAGCACATGGATACATAGAACATATGCAAAACAACTTACACAAATGGGGGGGAGGTCAGCACCAAGGGTGCTGACAATGTCTTTTTCATTCCGGGGGTGGTGCCGCTCGCCGCGGGGCAAAAATGTTCGCACAGTGGCACTCGAAAATGAGTAGAAAGTGCAATTTGAGGTGGATTGGGACATTGCAGTGCTCATGCTAACAACAGACAGCCACACCGGTGTCGTGAGTCTTGAACTGGCTGAATGGCATCGAGAACGCAATGAAAGTGAAGGATGGCTAGCAAGCTTACCATGAGAGCAGACACGAGACACGATGATAGTGAAACAGATGTTCAAATAGTGGACAAGCAAAGGGCACCATGGGGGAAGGATGGGGGATGGGATGGGAAAGAAATGGAGTGTTTTATAAGCGCAACATTCCGAGGGTTACATAAAATGCGGGAGCGCGTCTTCGGGCGACTACGTGATCCACCCCATTCCGGAGATAGTGACGGGGCACTCTCCACTCTTCACTATGCTCCTCCACTCCCAGCACACAGATGCAGATAGCCCATTTGATATCATACTACGTGAATGAATAGATCACCGTTGAAATCAAGAATGTCCTATTTTGGTCAATTTCTAGAGATACCACACTTCCACAAACGATTGAATACAAGTGTTCAACCCACTATCTAATATTGTGCCTGATTTCGTAGTGAAATAGAGCAGAGCGTACGCCGCGCGCGCAATACAATCACGGGCGCTTAAATTTAATCCGCCCACACTATCATGCGCATTTCCCTTTCTCTCCGAGAGTGACACACAATGGAGCATTATTCTTTTATTTACATCATTTTCTTCACTCAGTTACACACTACTGCATGGGGACTTGGACGAACCATTGATGCGACACACATCTGGTACTCAGCAAAGGCGCTCTCTCCTCCCAATCCCGTTCTTCGCAAGAACGCGATTCGGCGTGTTTCAATTCCGCACTAGTCCCGGTGCTTCAATTAGGTACGTAATATTCGGTTAGCATCACTCGAATTCAGCGCGTCACAACGCGTGTGTGTCCCGCACATTGGGAGCGAATGCGCGTTTACCTGTATTCTCAAAAGCGTCGTTGGGGTGCGGTAACTATTCAGTATGAATGCGCTCTATATACATTGATGTGTCTGGATATGAGTGATACAGTTGGGAGCGCGAAAGTTCTGGGGAGCGAAATTCTCCGTATCTTCTCTTCCTCCCCCCCATCGTTCAGTATCAGAAGAAAATGGCATTCCCTTGTTCGCCCTAAACTAGCGTATATTTAGCCGACATACGTAACATATTAGCGAGAAATTCCAGTGCATGGCAGCGGTGGAAGATTGCGCGTCTGTTGCAAGTAGATATGCGTGCCGTATTGTGTCTCATCCATTAGCACATTTGAAGACATTAAACCGCCCAATACAAGCTTTATTCCATGTTATACACTCTAAAGTACTAGACTACACAGTGATGAGAGCGAGGATGAGGTGAACACCGATGACATACGGGTCATTCCACCTTCCTCCTCTCCCATCTCCTTCAATCTTACATTCACGCAACGAGCGCCATTTACGCCTACGCTAGTCCCGGACATATATTTTCGTAACTAATATATTTATAGTTCCGGCTGTAATAAGAGCGTCGCAACGCGTTGCGTCCCGGAGGATAGGGAGCGAGAGCGCGCCAATGCGCTCCTTGCGCATACGAACAGGTATACAAAATAGCACCATTACCAGTACCGTGACTCAATAAGCATGTCATGTATAGATGTAACTTATGTGTAAGGGCTACTATGGGTGCTGCAAGCTGCGAGGAAGTGCGAGAGATGCGAGCAAGTCAAAGTTCTGCCATCCATCTCTCCGCTCCTCCTTCCGCTCGATATTGCGAAAACAGGTACCTTTCCCAAGCTCTGGACTATACTAGCGTATATTTAGCCGATCTACGTAAATGATGAATGATAATTTACAGTGCGCGGTGGAGGTGAGACCTTGTGCGTCCGGTGAAAGTGAATACGGGCCCTCAATGCTCTGCTGCACGCGTGCTCATAACAACACTTTTAAACACATTAAAAACACAAGAAGTCTATCTAAGGGGCTACTATACACTCTATCCAATGTCCGACAAGAGTGGTGAGGAGAGGGAGTGAGGTGAGCATCGACGACACACGATGCATCCCCATCCTCCTCATCCCTATCTCCGTTCCCCTTCCGTTTCGCACTCCCAGAAAACCCAGTGTTTTCTATATTCGGATGAGCACTAGTGTATTATTAGCCGAGATACGTACACGCTAGAAGAACTATGCTAATGGGCGCAGAAAGATGGAAGCTTGCGAGCGCAACCACTCATTGTATGCCAGTGCAGCTAATTGCACGAAATCAGTCGTTTTCCGTGTACGAAAAAAAGGGTGGGTGGGCCCAGAGGCATCTGCGTACGTTTGTGGAGCTGTGGAGCGGGTAAGGAAGTGTTTTGCGTTGACGGCGTGGGCTGCGTTTGCGAGAGCGTGGACGGACAAGAGGAGGAGGTGAATTCGGTGAAAGTGGACATTGCGGCGAAATATGTCGATTGCATGAGTCCATTTTTGAAGTGAATGTTTTGAACTTTGAGATTTGGGTAGTCTAGTATATGATGTACAGTATCTAAATAGTTGGGGAGAATATAATTGAGAAATGGCGACGGAAATGTGGAGGAACGGATGAGTTCGCTTAGTCTGTCTATTTCCGAGCGCTCGTTTCCGATCCTCCAATGCAACCGAATTTGCTTGATGGATGAAACTACTGTGTGTGCAAACATTTCATTGGCTACCTAATACATGCCGTACTATGGAAAGGATGTATAAAGAGGAGCGCATTCGCTCCTCTCTCTCAACATCCCAACCGGGGTTCCTTCTCTCCTCCTCTCCTCTCCTCTCCTCCCTCCCTCCTCTCTCTCCTCTACATCCTGCGGCGAACGGTGAGCTCGCTCATCATTGTCAGCAACGTCTCTGACTCTCTCCACAGATCCTGCGCTCGTCAACATCGCGCCTTCGCCGCCGGGGCGCGCTCGCTGTCCTCGTCTTCAGCGCTGCCGAGGACATTGCACTCCCATAGTAAGCATATTCCACTCGCCTTGTATCCACATGCCGCTGACACTTCTTCCGCCCGCCGTTTAATTCTAGCAATGCCTCCTCCTCGTGTCGACCGCGGACGCTGTTGTCTGCGGGCTACTGTCTGCATTCTCGACGCTACTAGTAAGTAATTCATTCGCTCGGCACGTATCCACACGACGCTCACCTCTCTCTTGCCACGCCATTTGATTCTAGCGCCGCATTCTCGATGCCAGCAGATGCGATGATGAGCGCGCTCATCTGCGAGCTGTCGAGGACGTTCTTGACGCTGTCAATTATGAACGATAAGTATTTCTCTGCCATCACACTTACCGCATTGCTGACCCGCCGTCTTTCCAATGCCAGTGTATTCGCCCCACCCACGTATGTCAATGATGCCGCCGAGGCTCTGGTCCGCGACATGCTGATCAGTTAACGGGTAAGCAGGTATTGGCGACGACAGCAGCATACCTTTCATCCATCCCCGCACCCTCGCCTTCTCATTCCCGCGCCGTCTCCTGCTCGACACCGACGCCCTCTACGCATCGTTCACAATGTCTTCGACAGCCTAAACGAGGAGGAGGAACTATAAACAAAGGGTAAGCCTTCATTCAAACACATACACCACGAAATACTGACCGATTTCTTGTCCTTCGTCTTCCACACAGTGACAGCTGTGGTGCGAGGATGTCATCCCGCTCGCCGTAGATGGGATCGCCATGTCTTTGTGCACACGAGCGGCATGCTACTGAAGCCAAACGCACATCGTCTACGTCAACGTGAGTACCTTGCGCACATCCATAACCAAACAAGACATTGACCTCTATCCATTTGCATTCCAGCGCCGTCCTCCTTGCTATGCGCCATAAAGATGAACGAGACGACTACATGTAAAGATAAGCTCGACATTTACATTTGACAGAGCAACGAAATACTGACCTTATATTAAATCCTAGAACCTACCCGCCACCTCGCCGTTGACGCCGCCTTGCCTCGAGTCAACTCGATCCCGCTTGTCGTCGACATTAAGGTCGACATGCTGAAAGTGAGCTCTGACAAAATGAAATTCTAAATCAGTAAGTCGAACTTATTCTATATAGACGAATTTTGATTGACTGACCTTTATTTCGCAGCCTCTCGTCGCTGTTCATCCTCCTTCGCATAGACCATGGCCTTGAACTATGACATTGAATGGTAAGCACACCTCGCCTTCGTGTAGAGTGCTATTTACTGACCTGTCGTCATCCGTCACCAGCATGCTCCATCAACGTCTAACCCTTGCCATCGTCGTCATCTCAGTCCATCTTCGAGGGTCGTAACGAGGCTTTAGACAGCCGTGCCGGGTGAAATCCATCTGAAGCTCGAACTAGGTAAGTGTTTCGTTGTTCTCGGTCATCTCTGGCACTCACCTATTCACTATGTGACTGCTATTGACGTGTAGGAACGAAACGAGGCCCTTGGGTTGTGTATACGAGTCTGTCCGGGTGAATGTTCACTGAATTGGTGAGTTTTTCAACCCCGCTTGTGATTTTTGGCACTGACCTATACCCTATACGTCTACGGTCATCATGTAGGACCGAAACGGTGCCTCTAGGGCTCATGCGTCGCCGGCGCCGGGTGGGTTTGACCTGAAAATCAAGGATTGGTGAGTATTCTTGCCCCGCCTGCTGTATGTGTCACTTACCCAGTCCCTATGCACATATGCTCGTCTGGTAGGAGTGTGAAGACGGCACTGAGACATCTATTGAGGCGGCGCGGGGTGGTTTTGACCTGAAATTCAACGATTCGGCGAGTTTTCCTTCGCGGATTGGTGTACACGTCACTTACCCAGTCCCTACAGGCCTATGCTCGTCTTGTAGGAGTGCTACGTCGTCGTTGTGACGTGTATTCCGGCGATGCGAGGTGATTCTTGTCTGATAATGACTGATTCGGTGAGTATTTCGACACTGCGTGCAAGGTCTGGCACTTACCTATACCCTACGCAGCTATGTTCGTCGTTTGAGAGCGAAATTCCGTTGGTAGGACGGATATATCGATGGCGCGGGATAACTGTGACCTGGAAGTCGACGAGTTTGTGAGTGTTTCGTCTCTGGATGGTGTATCTGTGACTTACCTATGCTCTATGCATGCATTCTTGCCGTGTAGGAGGGATAACAGGTCTCCGGGACAAGTGCATGGGGGCTGTGGGAGAAGAGCGGGGTTCTGTACACGGTGTCGATGGTGAGGATGCTTCTTATCTCGTGCACGTTTTGACTCACCTGACGCGTAAACGAAGGACGCTGTGAGGTGTTGCGCGACTCTGGACGAGGGCGCCATTCGTCAAAGGCCATGACAGACGAGGTAAGGATGACGCTCTGAGATGGTAAAGGTGAGTAGTCGATCTCTGTATGCGCACTATACACTGACCTTGTCATTAATTTTCAGCGCAGCAGTGGCCAGCGCATCACTCAAGCACCGTCGTTGACGACGCCACATGCAAGGAGATCGCATAGGATGGGAGGACGTTGTAGAGGGGCGGAGGTGAAAGAGGCAGGTGAAGACGAGGGAGGGGTCGCGTTTGGAGAGGAAAGGGATCGGGCTGCAGCCAATCAGAGAGGTAGGGAGATGGGAGCGGGAGCCAATCAGAGCTCTTGGCGATTGGAGATGAAAGGTGAAGCGCCCAAGAAGCGCTCATCGCAGCTCGCCTGACGCTATCGGGCTTGCTCCGATGCCTTGCATTGAGGCGCCCAAAATGACCTGCCTGCTAAATGACACACACTAGATGGCCTCATTACATAGTCCATGGCTACCATCGTCGTCTGCAGTTCGTGTCGTTCATGAGGTCGTCGTATAATGCACATGAAGGAGGGTAAAGAGAAGGTCCAAACACTCGAGCCGGCGTTCCTGCTGACACATTCATGATGAGTTGATGGGCTTTAACTGCACTGCATTCCTAAAATGCATAAGTAATGGAATATGACATCAATTTGGTCCTCGTCATCGAGAAAGGACTGAGAACGGACTATCAGTAGTTCTTGAGGGACGGAGAACAAACGGTCAAGAGAGGGTTTGGAGATTTTGTCTGCTCGTTTTGCCTCGGAACGCTTGATCATGGAGCGCAGTCTCGAAACGCTTCTACATATGTATGTAGGTCGACAAAATAGAGTAAGCGGACCTTGGGCCGAACTTGCAGATGTGCTGCGGAACTCGAAAGGTAGATATATATTAATAGTTGTGAAAAGTTGTTGGATCATCTTGCGATTCAGGTCCTCATTTGAACTCGAAGGGTTAGAAAATCGACACAAAGGATCTCACCAGGCCTCACGTTTAGCTTTTATGAATCAGTCCATAGAGCGCAAAAGAAATCTGATAATTCGATAATTCAAATGCTTCAAGCTCCTATGTAATCAAAAATCGTCAGTGGGAAAGAAACTTGACATACCCTCCGCCAAGCTACGAGGATCAATAATCCAGATTGCTGCTTTCGTCTCAACGTCCCTCCCTTCGGCTTTTGCGCCGTTACATTTATCCTCGAATTGTTCTGCTACCCTCAACCGCCCCGCTGTTCGTGCTGCCTTCAGCTCGCGCAAAATGGCCTTCACACTTGACCGATTCGCAGTCACGTCGTCCACCCAAGCTCGGCGCCCCATTGCATGCTTTGTATGGTGTGCGCTGTCAGGCGCGGATTGGCCTTGGTCACAGATGCACGCTGAATCTCAGATGACTGGGATGGGTCCATAGAGGGGGAAGCAGAAGAATAATTGTGAGGCAGCGGGCGCGGATGAGGGATTGTTTCCTGAGCTAGTATGTCGCTACATACTTGGCCGAGAGAGACGCCGAAAGGGGACTGAGGGAACCGTCTAGGTCGGACAGCGTTGAAGAATGGGGCGAGGAGGAAGGGAATATGCGGATAGGCAAAAGAGGGAGAAATTGGCCGGAAAACGAGAATCCTGCCAGTAGCTTCGCTCTGCTTCCTCCAACGGTATCTCAGCGTTGGCCTCGCTATCAGTAGAAGACGGATCCAAGCAAAACAATGCTAGCGCTCTGCGTTTCTCGTGTACGCCTCCGATTTTTGACACGATGCGAAGGCATCGGTCGCGTGCCTCTGCCGTTGTCCAAAACACCACCTTCTCCAACGAGAACTTGAAAGCGAAGACGAAGACGAAATTCGATCATAGAGCTCCTGCAGCAGCCCTTTGCTCATTTCCTGGAGGAGCTGATTCGTCAGCAGCTGATCAAATTGCGCGGCAGATTTCGAGGACATCCAAACCTATAAGAGGCTTGTTCCCATCCGGAGTAGACACTTCTAGCGTTGTTTTCAAGGCACAAACGACAATTTATTGGATTTCTGGGTCTACGCTAGTACATATAAGGCTAAAAAACAGTGCGCCACTGAAATAAAATAGAACTTTTCAACCTCCATTCCTCTCCTTTTTATGTCCGGCCAAAGGTTCTCCCCGCCCGAAGGCCAGGGAGAACTCAGACAGGGCACAAGGCCCCGCCATCAACAGGTTAGTACAGAAACAAGGGGAACAAGTTCAATGTAACTCAAAATGCGACGTACCAAGTCAAATCCACAATGGGTGCTTTGAGTGTCAAGTCACCAAGTCAGAAATAAGGACTCGCCAGTATTCATGGGGAGGTGAATATTCACGCAAAGGCGGTCACATCCGTGGGAACTGCGTCGACTTGATGTAAATCGAAGGGGACAGGTGTAACCCTAGAAGCGCATTAGCACAGCTATTGCAATAAAGTGAAAAAAGCTTACTTTGAAAAAGAGGACTGAGTGCCTGGGAGAGAAAGTATTGCTACCCAAGTAGCATGGGTGCGGGAATGGTTTTGAGCATGGCCAAATATGCGGTCAGCTCGGCGGATGTCGATATGTGGTGTCGGAGTAATTATCCTACACGGAAATATAAAGAACAAACATTTAATTTAAAGAGGCATGGACTCGCCAATGCTCCTGGCAAGGTGGGGTCTACTGTGGGCGCGTGAGTATATGTGATAGGTGATAGCGAGGGAGTGGGTTGCGGGACGGCGAACAGTCTAAATATAACTATCAGTGCATGTAGAGCAAAATGGAATGGAAGAAAGTCGACCTACCAGCATGGATGTGTATACACAACAACCGCGCGCTTAATGAGAGCATCATTTGCTCACCCGAGGGCCTTTGTGCCACAATGAAACCGTGGAATAGCACATGGGGATGGGAAAATATAGGACCGCTCAGCGGGCCTCGATATATAGTGTCAAAGTAGGTAACCTACTAGTAACCATGAACAAACTTGGTTTAATGAGAGGGGTGGTGCACTCACGGATGGTCTCGCGTTGGTGTCCCCACCGAATCTCGACAACGGTATACCGAGATAGCGTGGGAAACGGATGGCGGGAGGGTGAAATAGGGTGTCGAAACAGCTAGAAAATCATATCAGGACTTGCATAACTTAAATTAATGAGAGAAGCAACTCACCAGTATGCCACAGACATATGTTTGCTCGACAGGAGCATCACGCCGCTCGCCGCGGGGCGAAAACCTTCCTGCATCGCCACGGATCCGCAATCAATCTGAAAAGACAACAGCACGGCGAGGCCGTCGCGGGACGTCGATATATGGTGTCGGAGCATCTGGAGGAGTATATTAGCAAAGGAGAGCAGTGGAAATGAGGAGGGAGACGTACAGGAGGACAGCGCAGCACAGCATCATCATGTAGCTGGCGCTGTGAACACAAAGGCAGGGGAGTGAGCGATGACACGGAGTCGCGTAGGGAAGTGCACTATCTGTTCGAGAGATACATGTTAGTACAAACTAGAACACGAGTAGAATAGCAAACATACCTGAAATGCGCCCACCTGCCACGACACGTCGTGCGCTGGCATTCGGTTCGCCAGCCGTGGAAATATCGTGTCAGAAAGTCTAGACAGCATTATAAGCACATGGATACATAGAACATATGCAAAACAACTTACACAAATGGGGGGAGGTCAGCACCAAGGGTGCTGACAATGTCTTTTTCATTCCGGGGGTGGTGCCGCTCGCCGCGGGGCAAAAATGTTCGCACAGTGGCACTCGAAAATGAGTAGAAAGTGCAATTTGAGGTGGATTGGGACATTGCAGTGCTCATGCTAACAACAGACAGCCACACGGTGTCGTGAGTCTTGAACTGGCTGAATGGCATCGAGAACGCAATGAAAGTGAAGGATGGCTAGCAAGCTTACCATGAGAGCAGACACGAGACACGATGATAGTGAACAGATGTTCAAATAGTGGACAAGCATAAGGGCACCATGGGGAAGGATGGGGGATGGGATGGGAAAGAAAAATGGAGTGTTTTTATAAGCGCAACATTCCGAGGGTTACATAAAATGCGGGAGCGCGTCTTCGGGCGACTACGTGATCACCCCATTCCGGAGATAGTGACGGGGCACTCTCCACTCTTCACTATGCTCCTCCACTCCCAGCACACAGATGCAGATAGCCCATTTGATATCATACTACGTGAATGAATAGATACACCGTTGAAATCAAGAATGTCCTATTTTGGTCAATTTCTAGAGATACCACACTTCCACAAACGATTGAATACAAGTCTTCAACCCACTATCTAATATTGTGCCTGATTTCGTAGTGAAATAGAGCAGAGCGTACGCCGCGCGCGCAATACAATCACGGGCGCTTAAATTTAATCCGCACACTATCATGCGCATTTCCCTTTCTCTCCGAGAGTGACACACAAATGGAGCATTATTCTTTTATTTACATCATATTCTTCACTCAGTTACACACTACTGCATGGGGACTTGGACGAACCATTGATGCGACACGCATCTGGTACTCAGCAAAGGCGCTATCTCCTCCCAATCCCGTTCTTCGCAAGAACGCGATTCGGCGTGTTTCAATTCGCACTAGTCCCGGTGCTTCAGGTACGTAATATTCGGTTAGCATCACTCGAATTCAGCGCGTCACAACGCGTTGTGTCCCCGCACATTGGGAGCGAATGCGCGTTTACCTGTATTCTCAAAAGCGTCGTTGGGGTGCGGTAACTATTCAGTATGAATGCGCTCTATATACATTGATGTGTCTGGATATGAGTGATACAGTTGGGAAGCGCGAAAGTTCTGGGGAGCGAAATTCTCCGTATCCTCTCTCCTCCCCCCCATCGTTCAGTATCAGAAGAAAATGGCATTCCCTTGTTCGGCCCTAAACTAGCGTATATTTAGCCGACATACGTAACATATTAGCGAGAAATTCCAGTGCATGGCAGCGGTGGAAGATGCGCGTCTGTTGCAAGTAGATATGCGTGCCGTATTGTGTCTCATCCATTAGCACATTTGAAGACATTAAGACCGCCCAATACAAGCTTTATTCCATGTTATACACTCTAAAGTACTAGACTACACAGTGATGAGGAGCGAGGATGAGGTGAACACGATGACATACGGGTCATTCCCCTTCCCTCCTCTCCCATCTCCTTCAATCTTACATTCACGCAACGAGCGCCATTTACGCCTACGCTAGTCCCGGACATATATTTTCGTAACTAATATATTTATAGTTCCGGCTGTAATAAGAGCGTCGCAACGCGTTGCGTCCCGGAGGATAGGGAGCGAGAGCGCGCCAATGCGCTCCTTGCGCATACGAACAGGTATACAAAATAGCACCATTACCAGTACCGTGACTCAATAAGCATGTCATGTATAGATGTAACTTATGTGTAAGGGCTACTATGGGTGCTGCAAGCTGCGAGGAAGTGCGAGAGATGCGAGCAAGTCAAAGTTCTGCCATCCATCTCTCCGCTCCTCCTTCCGCTCGATATTGCGAAAACAGGTACCTTTCCCAAGCTCTGGACTATACTAGCGTATATTTAGCCGATCTACGTAAATGATGAATGATAATTTACAGTGCGCGGTGGAGGTGAGACCTTGTGCGTCCGGTGAAAGTGAATACGGGCCCTCAATGCTCTGCTGCACGCGTGCTCATAACAACACTTTTAAACACATTAAAAACACAAGAAGTCTATCTAAGGGCTACTATACACTCTATCCAATGTCCGACAAGAGTGGTGAGGAGAGGGAGTGAGGTGAGCATCGACAGACACACCGATGCATCCCCATCCTCCTCATCCCTATCTCCGTTCCCCCTTCCGTTTCGCACTCCCAGAAAACCCAGTGTTTTCTATATCGGATGAGCACTAGTGTATTATTAGCCGAGATACGTACACGCTAGAAGAACTATGCTAATGGCGCAGAAAGATGGAAGCTTGCGAGCGCAACCACTCATTGTATGCCAGTGCAGCTAATTGCACGAAATCAGTCGTTTTCCGTGTACGAAAAAAAGGGTGGTGGGCCCAGAGGCATCTGCGTACGTTTGTGGAGCTGTGGAGCGGGTAAGGAAGTGTTTTGCGTTGACGGCGTGGGCTGCGTTGCGAGAGCGTGGACGGACAAGAGGAGGAGGTGAATTCGGTGAAAGTGGACATTGCGGCGACGAAATATGTCGATTGCATGAGTCCATTTTTGAAGTGAATGTTTTGAACTTTGAGATTTGGGTAGTCTAGTATATGATGTACAGTATCTAAATAGTTGGGGAGAATATAATTGAGAAATGGCGACGGAAATGTGGAGGAACGGATGAGTTCGCTTAGTCTGTCTATTTCCGAGCGCTCGTTTCCGATCCTCCAATGCAACCGAATTTGCTTGATGGATGAAACTACTGTGTGTGCAAACATTTCATTGGCTACCTAATACATGCCGTACTATGGAAAGGATGTATAAAGAGGAGCGCATTCGCTCCTCTCTCTCAACATCCCAACCGGGGTTCCTTCTCTCCTCCTCTCCTCTCCTCTCCTCCCTCCCTCCTCTCTCTCCTCTACATCCTGCGGCGAACGGTGAGCTCGCTCATCATTGTCAGCAACGTCTCTGACTCTCTCCACAGATCCTGCGCTCGTCAACATCGCGCCTTCGCCGCCGGGCGCGCTCGCTGTCCTCGTCTTCAGCGCTGCCGAGGACATTGCACTCCCATAGTAAGCATATTCCACTCGCCTTGTATCCACATGCCGCTGACACTTCTTCCGCCCGCCGTTTAATTCTAGCAATGCCTCCTCCTCGTGTCGACCGCGGACGCTGTTGTCTGCGGCTACTGTCTGCATTCTCGACGCTACTATAAGTAATTCATTCGCTCGGCACGTATCCACACGACGCTCACCTCTCTCTTGCCACGCCATTTGATTCTAGCGCCGCATTCTCGATGCCAGCAGATGCGATGATGAGCGCGCTCATCTGCGAGCTGTCGAGGACGTTCTTGACGCTGTCAATTATGAACGATAAGTATTTCTCTGCCATCACACTTACCGCATTGCTGACCCGCCGTCTTTCAATGCCAGTGTATTCGCCCCACCCACGTATGTCAATGATGCCGCCGAGGCTCTGGTCCGCGACATGCTGATCAGTTAACGGGTAAGCAGGTATTGGCGACGACAGCAGCATACCTTTCATCCATCCCCGCACCCTCGCCTTCTCATTCCCGCGCCGTCTCCTGCTCGACACCGACGCCCTCTACGCATCGTTCCACAATGTCTTCGACAGCCTAAACGAGGAGGAGGAACTATAAACAAAGGGTAAGCCTTCATTCAAACACATACACACGAAATACTGACCGAATTCTTGTCCTTCGTCTTCCACACAGTGACAGCTGTGGTGCGAGGATGTCATCCCGCTCCGCGTAGACGGGATCGCCATGTCTTTGTGCACACGAGCGGCATGCTACTGAAGCCAAACGCACATCGTCTACGTCAACGTGAGTACCTTGCGCACATCCATAACCAAACAAGACATTGACCTCATCCATTTGCATTCTCCTCCTTGCTATGCGCCATAAAGATGAACGAGACGACTACACGTAAAGGTAAGCTCGACATTTACATTTGACAGAGCAACGAAATACTGACCTTATATTAAATCCTAGAATACCCGCCACCTCGCCGTTGACGCCGCCTTGCCTCGAGTCAATTCGATCCCGCTTGTCGTCGACATGAAGGTCGACATGCTGAAAGTGAGCTCTGACAAAATGAAATTCTAAATCAGTAAGTCGAAACTTATTCTATATAGACGAATTCTTGATTGACTGACCTTTATTTCGCAGCCTCTCGTCGTGTTCATCCTCCTTCGCATAGACCATGGCCTTGAACTATGACATTGAATGGTAAGCACACCTCGCCTTCGTGTAGAGTGCTATTTACTGACCTGTCGTCATCCGTCACCAGCATGCTCCATCAACGTCTAACCCTTGCCATCGTCGTCATCTCAGTCCATCTTCGAGGGTCGTAACGAGGCTTTAGACAGCCGTGCCGGGTGAAATCCATCTGAAGCTCGAACTAGGTAAGTGTTTCGTTGTTGTTTCTCGGTCATCTCGGCACTCACCTATTCACTATGTGACTGCTATTGACGTGTAGGAACGAAACGAGGCCCTTGGTTGTGTATACGAGTCTGTCCGGGTGAATGTTCACTGAAATTGGTGAGTTTTTCAACCCCGCTTGTGATTTTTGGCACTGACCTATACCCTATACGTCTACGGTCATCATGTAGGACCGAAACGGTGCCTCTAGGGCTCATGCGTCGCCGCGCCGGGTGGGTTTGACCTGAAAATCAAGGATTGGTGAGTATTCTTGCCCCGCCTGCTGTATGTGTCACTTACCCAGTCCCTATGCACGTATGCTCGTCTGGTAGGAGTGTGAAGACGGCACTGAGACATCTATTGAGGCGGCGCGGGGTGGTTTTGACCTGAAATTCAACGATTCGGCGAGTTTTCCTTCGCGGATTGGTGTACACGTCACTTACCCAGTCCCTACAGGCCTATGCTCGTCTTGTAGGAGTGCTACGTCGTCGTTGTGACGTGTATTCCGGCGATGCGAGGTGATTCTTGTCTGATAATGACTGATTCGGTGAGTATTTCGACACTGCGTGCAAGGTCTGGCACTTACCTATACCCTACGCAGCTATGTTCGTCGTTTGAGAGCGAAATTCCGTTGGTAGGACGGATATATCGATGGCGCGGGATAACTGTGACCTGGAAGTCGACGAGTTTGTGAGTGTTTCGTCTCTGGATGGTGTATCTGTGACTTACCTATGCTCTATGCATGCATTCTTGCCGTGTAGGAGGGATAACAGGTCTCCGGGACAAGTGCATGGGGGCTGTGGGAGAAGAGCGGGGTTCTGTACACGGTGTCGATGGTGAGGATGCTTCTTATCTCGTGCACGTTTTGACTCACCTGACGCGTAAACGAAGGACGCTGTGAGGTGTTGCGCGACTCTGGACGAGGCGCCATTCGTCAAAGGCCATGACAGACGAGGTAAGGATGACGCTCTGAGATGGTAAAGGTGAGTAGTCGATCTCTGTATGCGCACTATACACTGACCTTGTCATTAATTTTCAGCGCAGCAGTGGCCAGCGCATCACTCAAGCACCGTCGTTGACGACGCCACATGCAAGGAGATCGCATAGGATGGGAGGACGTTGTAGAGGGGCGGAGGTGAAAGAGGCAGGTGAAGACGAGGGAGGGGTCGCGTTTGGAGAGGAAAGGGATCGGGCTGCAGCCAATCAGAGAGGTAGGGAGATGGGAGCGGGAGCCAATCAAGAGCTCTTGGCGATTGGAGATGAAAGGTGAAGCGCCCAAGAAGCGCTCATCGCAGCTCGCCTGACGCTATCGGGCTTGCTCCGATGCCTTGCATTGAGGCGCCCAAAATGACCTGCCTGCTAAATGACACCACACTAGATGGCCTCATTACATAGTCCATGGCTACCATCGTCGTCTGCAGTTCGTGTCGTTCATGAGGTCGTCGTATAATGCACATGAAGGAGGGTAAAGAGAAGGTCCAAACACTCGAGCCGGCGTTAGAACCTGCTGACACATTCATGATGAGTTGATGGGCTTTAACTGCACTGCATTCCTAAAATGCATAAGTAATGGAATATGACATCAATTTGGTCCTCGTCATCGAGAAAGGACTGAGAACGGACTATCAGTAGTTCTTGAGGGACGGAGAACAAACGGTCAAGAGAGGGTTTGGAGATTTTGTCTGCTCGTTTTGCCTCGGAACGCTTGATCATGGAGCGCGGTCAGTTGAAACTCGAAACGCTTCTACATATGTATGTAGGTCGACAAAATAGAGTAAGCGGACCTTGGGCCGAACTTGCAGATGTGCTGCGGAACTCGAAAGGTAGATATATATTAATAGTTGTGAAAAGTTGTTGGATCATCTTGCGATTCAGGTCCTCATTTGAACTCGAAGGGTTAGAAAATCGACACAAAGGATCTCACCAGGCCTCACGTTTAGCTTTTATGAATCAGTCCATAGAGCGCAAAAGAAATCTGATAATTCGATAATTCAAATGCTTCAAGCTCCTATGTAATCAAAAATCGTCAGTGGGAAAGAAACTTGACATACCCTCCGCCAAGCTACGAGGATCAATAATCCAGATTGCTGCTTTCGTCTCAACGTCCCTCCCTTCGGCTTTTGCGCCGTTACATTTATCCTCGAATTGTTCTGCTACCCTCAACCGCCCCGCTGTTCGTGCTGCCTTCAGCTCGCGCAAAATGGCCTTCACACTTGACCGATTCGCAGTCAGCGTCGTCCACCCAAGCTCGGCGCCCCATTGCATGCTTTGTACGGTGTGCGCTGTCAGGCGCGGATTGGCCTTGGTCACAGATGCACGCTGAATCTCAGATGACTGGGATGGGTCCATAGAGGGGGAAGCAGAAGAATAATTGTGAGGCAGCGGGCGCGGATGAGGGATTGTTTCCTGAGCTAGTATGTCGCTACATACTTGGCCGAGAGAGACGCCGAAAGGGGACTGAGGGAACCGGTCTAGGTCGGACAGCGTTGAAGAATGGGGCGAGGAGGAAGGGAATATGCGAATAGGCAAAAGAGGGAGAAATCTGGCCGGAAAACGAGAATCCTGCCAGTAGCTTCGCTCTGCTTCCTCCAACGGTATCTCAGCGTTGGCCTCGCTATCAGTAGAAGACGGATCCAAGCAAAACAATGCTAGCGCTCTGCGTTTCTCGTGTACGCCTCCGATTTTTGACACGATGCGAAGGCATCGGTCGCGTGCCTCTGCCGTTGTCCAAAACACCACCTTCTCCAACGAGGAACCTGAAAGCAAAGACGAAGACAAAATTCGATCATAGAGCTCCTGCAGCAGCCCTTTGCTCATTTCCTGGAGGAGCTGATTCATCAGCAGCTGATCAAATTGCGCGGCAGATTTCGAGGACATCCAAACCTATAAGAGGCTTGTTCCCATCTGGAGTAGGCGCTTCTAGCGTTGTTTTCAAGGCACAAACGACAATTTATTGGATTTCTGGGTCTACGCTAGTACATATAAGGCTAAAAAACAGTGCGCCACTGAAATAAAATAGAACTTTTCAACCTCCAATCCTCTCCTTTTTATGTCCGGCCAAAGGTTCTCCCCGCCCGAAGGCCAGGGAGAACTCAGACAGGGCACAAGGCCCCGCCATCAACAGGTTAGTACAGAAACAAGGGGAACAAGTTCAATGTAACTCAAAATGCGACGTACCAAGTCAAATCCACAATGGGTGCTTTGAGTGTCAAGTCACCAAGTCAGAAATAAGGACTCGCCAGTATTCATGGGGAGGTGAATATTCACGCAAAGGCGGTCACATCCGTGGGAACTGCGTCGACTTGATGTAAATCGAAGGGGACAGGTGTAACCCTAGAAGCGCATTAGCACAGCTATTGCAATAAAGTGAAAAAAGCTTACTTTGAAAAAGAGGACTGAGTGCCTGGGAGAGAAAGTATTGCTACCCAAGTAGCATGGGTGCGGGAATGGTTTTGAGCATGGCCAAATATGCGGTCAGCTCGGCGGATGTCGATATGTGGTGTCGGAGTAATTATCCTACACGGAAATATAAAGAACAAACATTTAATTAAAGAGGCAGTGGACTCGCCAATGCTCCTGGCAAGGTGGGGTCTACTGTGGGCGCGTGAGTATATGTGATAGGTGATAGCGAGGGAGTGGGTTGCGGGACGGCGAACAGTCTAAATATAACTATCAGTGCATGTAGAGCATAAATGGAATGGAAGAAAGTCGACCTACCAGCATGGATGTGTATACCACAACAACCGCGCGCTTAATGAGAGCATCATTTGCTCACCCGAGGGCCTTGTGCCACAATGAAACCGTGGAATAGCACATGGGGATGGGAAAATATAGGGACCGCTCAGCGGGCCTCGATATATAGTGTCAAAGTAGGTAACCTACTAGTAACCATGAACAAACTTGGTTTAATGAGAGGGGTGGTGCACTCACGGATGGTCTCGCGTTGGTGTCCCCACCGAATCTCGACAACGGTATACCGAGATAGCGTGGGAAACGGATGGCGGGAGGGTGAAATAGGGTGTCGAAACAGCTAGAAAATCATATCAGGACTTGCATAACTTAAATTAATGAGAGAAGCAACTCACCAGTATGCCACAGACATATGTTTGCTCGACAGGAGCATCACGCCGCTCGCGCGCGGGGCGAAAACCTTCCTGCATCGCCACGGATCCGCAATCAATCTGAAAAGACAACAGCACGGCGAGGCCGGTCGCGGGACGTCGATATATGGTGTCGGAGCATCTGGAGGAGTATATTAGCAAAGGAGAGCAGTGGAAATGAGGAGGGAGACGTACAGGAGGACAGCGCAGCACAGCATCATCATGTAGCTGGCGCTGTGAACACAAAGGCAGGGGAGTGAGCGATGACACGGAGTCGCGTAGGGAAGTGCACTATCTGTTCGAGAGATACATGTTAGTACAAACTAGAACACGAGTAGAATAGCAAACATACCTGAAATGCGCCCACCCTGCCACGACACGTCGTGCGCTGGCATTCGGTTCGCCAGCCGTGGAAATATCGTGTCAGAAAGTCTAGACAGCATTATAAGCACATGGATACATAGAACATATGCAAAACAACTTACACAAATGGGGGGGGAGGTCAGCACCAAGGGTGCTGACAATGTCTTTTTCATTCCGGGGGTGGTGCCGCTCGCCGCGGGGCAAAAATGTTCGCACAGTGGCACTCGAAAATGAGTAGAAAGTGCAATTTGAGGTGGATTGGGACATTGCAGTGCTCATGCTAACAACAGACAGCCACACCGGTGTCGTGAGTCTTGAACTGGCTGAATGGCATCGAGAACGCAATGAAAGTGAAGGATGGCTAGCAAGCTTACCATGAGAGCAGACACGAGACACGATGATAGTGAACAGATGTTCAAATAGTGGACAAGCATAAGGGCACCATGGGGGAAGGATGGGGGATGGGATGGGAAAGAAAAATGGAGTGTTTTTATAAGCGCAACATTCCGAGGGTTACATAAAATGCGGGAGCGCGTCTTCGGGCGACTACGTGATCCACCCCATTCCGGAGATAGTGACGGGGCACTCTCCACTCTTCACTATGCTCCTCCACTCCCAGCACACAGATGCAGATAGCCCATTTGATATCATACTACGTGAATGAATAGATACACCGTTGAAATCAAGAATGTCCTATTTTGGTCAATTTCTAGAGATACCACACTTCCACAAACGATTGAATACAAGTGTTCAACCCACTATCTAATATTGTGCCTGATTTCGTAGTGAAATAGAGCAGAGCGTACGCCGCGCGCGCAATACAATCACGGGCGCTTAAATTTAATCCGCACACTATCATGCGCATTTCCCTTTCTCTCCGAGAGTGACACACAAATGGAGCATTATTCTTTTATTTACATCATATTCTTCACTCAGTTACACACTACTGCATGGGGACTTGGACGAACCATTGATGCGACACACATCTGGTACTCAGCAAAGGCGCTATCTCCTCCCAATCCCGTTCTTCGCAAGAACGCGATTCGGCGTGTTTCAATTCCGCACTAGTCCCGGTGCTTCAATTAGGTACGTAATATTCGGTTAGCATCACTCGAATTCAGCGCGTCACAACGCGTTGTGTCCCCGCACATTGGGAGCGAATGCGCGTTTACCTGTATTCTCAAAAGCGTCGTTGGGGTGCGGTAACTATTCAGTATGAATGCGCTCTATATACATTGATGTGTCTGGATATGAGTGATACAGTTGGGAAGCGCGAAAGTTCTGGGGAGCGAAATTCTCCGTATCCTTCTCTCCTCCCCCCCATCCGTTCAGTATCAGAAGAAAATGGCATTCCCTTGTTCGGCCCTAAACTAGCGTATATTTAGCCGACATACGTAACATATTAGCGAGAAATTCCAGTGCATGGCAGCGGTGGAAGATTGCGCGTCTGTTGCAAGTAGATATGCGTGCCGTATTGTGTCTCATCCATTAGCACATTTGAAGACATTAAGACCGCCCAATACAAGCTTTATTCCATGTTATACACTCTAAAGTACTAGACTACACAGTGATGAGGAGCGAGGATGAGGTGAACACCGATGACATACGGGTCATTCCACCTTCCCTCCTCTCCCATCTCCTTCAATCTTACATTCACGCAACGAGCGCCATTTACGCCTACGCTAGTCCCGGACATATATTTTCGTAACTAATATATTTATAGTTCCGGCTGTAATAAGAGCGTCGCAACGCGTTGCGTCCCGGAGGATAGGGAGCGAGAGCGCGCCAATGCGCTCCTTGCGCATACGAACAGGTATACAAAATAGCACCATTACCAGTACCGTGACTCAATAAGCATGTCATGTATAGATGTAACTTATGTGTAAGGGCTACTATGGGTGCTGCAAGCTGCGAGGAAGTGCGAGAGATGCGAGCAAGTCAAAGTTCTGCCATCCATCTCTCCGCTCCTCCTTCCGCTCGATATTGCGAAAACAGGTACCTTTCCCAAGCTCTGGACTATACTAGCGTATATTTAGCCGATCTACGTAAATGATGAATGATAATTTACAGTGCGCGGTGGAGGTGAGACCTTGTGCGTCCGGTGAAAGTGAATACGGGCCCTCAATGCTCTGCTGCACGCGTGCTCATAACAACACTTTTAAACACATTAAAAACACAAGAAGTCTATCTAAGGGGCTACTATACACTCTATCCAATGTCCGACAAGAGTGGTGAGGAGAGGGAGTGAGGTGAGCATCGACGACACACCGATGCATCCCCATCCTCCTCATCCCTATCTCCGTTCCCCCTTCCGTTTCGCACTCCCAGAAAACCCAGTGTTTTCTATATTCGGATGAGCACTAGTGTATTATTAGCCGAGATACGTACACGCTAGAAGAACTATGCTAATGGGCGCAGAAAGATGGAAGCTTGCGAGCGCAACCACTCATTGTATGCCAGTGCAGCTAATTGCACGAAATCAGTCGTTTTCCGTGTACGAAAAAAAGGGTGGGTGGGCCCAGAGGCATCTGCGTACGTTTGTGGAGCTGTGGAGCGGGTAAGGAAGTGTTTTGCGTTGACGGCGTGGGCTGCGTTTGCGAGAGCGTGGACGGACAAGAGGAGGAGGTGAATTCGGTGAAAGTGGACATTGCGGCGAAATATGTCGATTGCATGAGTCCATTTTTGAAGTGAATGTTTTGAACTTTGAGATTTGGGTAGTCTAGTATATGATGTACAGTATCTAAATAGTTGGGAGAATATAATTGAGAAATGGCGACGGAAATGTGGAGGAACGGATGAGTTCGCTTAGTCTGTCTATTTCCGAGCGCTCGTTTCCGATCCTCCAATGCAACCGAATTTGCTTGATGGATGAAACTACTGTGTGTGCAAACATTTCATTGGCTACCTAATACATGCCGTACTATGGAAAGGATGTATAAAGAGGAGCGCATTCGCTCCTCTCTCTCAACATCCCAACCGGGGTTCCTTCTCTCCTCCTCTCCTCTCCTCTCCTCCCTCCCTCCTCTCTCTCCTCTACATCCTGCGGCGAACGGTGAGCTCGCTCATCATTGTCAGCAACGTCTCTGACTCTCTCCACAGATCCTGCGCTCGTCAACATCGCGCCTTCGCCGCCGGGGCGCGCTCGCTGTCCTCGTCTTCAGCGCTGCCGAGGACATTGCACTCCCATAGTAAGCATATTCCACTCGCCTTGTATCCACATGCCGCTGACACTTCTTCCGCCCGCCGTTTAATTCTAGCAATGCCTCCTCCTCGTGTCGACGCGGACGCTGTTGTCTGCGGGCTACTGTCTGCATTCTCGACGCTACTAGTAAGTAATTCATTCGCTCGGCACGTATCCACACGACGCTCACCTCTCTCTTGCCACGCCATTTGATTCTAGCGCCGCATTCTCGATGCCAGCAGATGCGATGATGAGCGCGCTCATCTGCGAGCTGTCGAGGACGTTCTTGACGCTGTCAATTATGAACGATAAGTATTTCTCTGCCATCACACTTACCGCATTGCTGACCCGCCGTCTTTCCAATGCCAGTGTATTCGCCCACACCACGTATGTCAATGATGCCGCGAGGCTCTGGTCCGCGACATGCTGATCAGTTAACGGGTAAGCAGGTATTGGCGACGACAGCAGCATACCTTTCATCCATCCCGCACCCTCGCCTTCTCATTCCCGCGCCGTCTCCTGCTCGACACCGACGCCCTCTACGCATCGTTCACAATGTCTTCGACAGCCTAAACGAGGAGGAGGAACTATAAACAAAGGGTAAGCCTTCATTCAAACACATACACCACGAAATACTGACCGATTTCTTGTCCTTCGTCTTCCACACAGTGACAGCTGTGGTGCGAGGATGTCATCCCGCTCGCCGTAGATGGGATCGCCATGTCTTTGTGCACACGAGCGGCATGCTACTGAAGCCAAACGCACATCGTCTACGTCAACGTGAGTACCTTGCGCACATCCATAACCAAACAAGACATTGACCTCTATCCATTTGCATTCCAGCGCCGTCCTCCTTGCTATGCGCCCATAAAGATGAACGAGACGACTACATGTAAAGATAAGCTCGACATTTACATTTGACAGAGCAACGAAATACTGACCTTATATTAAATCCTAGAACCTACCCGCCACCTCGCCGTTGACGCCGCCTTGCCTCGAGTCAACTCGATCCCGCTTGTCGTCGACATTAAGGTCGACATGCTGAAAGTGAGCTCTGACAAAATGAAATTCTAAATCAGTAAGTCGAACTTATTCTATATAGACGAATCTTGATTGACTGACCTTTATTTCGCAGCCTCTCGTCGCTGTTCATCTCCTTCGCATAGACCATGGCCTTGAACTATGACATTGAATGGTAAGCACACTCGCCTCGTGTAGATGCTATTTACTGACCTGTCGTCATCCGTCACCAGCATGCTCCATCAACGTCTAACCCTTGCCATCGTCGTCATCTCAGTCCATCTTCGAGGTCGTAACGAGGCTTTAGACAGCCGTGCCGGTGAAATCCATCTGAAGCTCGAACTAGGTAAGTGTTTCGTTGTTCTCGTCATCTCTGGCACTCACCTATTCACTATGTGACTGCTATTGACGTGTAGGAACGAAACGAGGCCCTTGGGTTGTGTATACGAGTCTGTCCGGGTGAATGTTCACTGAAATTGGTGAGTTTTTCAACCCCGCTTGTGATTTTTGGCACTGACCTATACCCTATACGTCTACGGTCATCATGTAGGACCGAAACGGTGCCTCTAGGGCTCATGCGTCGCCGGCGCCGGTGGGTTTGACCTGAAAATCAAGGATTGGTGAGTATTCTTGCCCCGCCTGCTGTATGTGTCACTTACCCAGTCCCTATGCACGTATGCTCGTCTGGTAGGAGTGTGAAGACGCACTGAGACATCTATTGAGCGGCGCGGGGTGGTTTTGACCTGAAATTCAACGATTCGGCGAGTTTTCCTTCGCGGATTGGTGTACACGTCACTTACCCAGTCCCTACAGGCCTATGCTCGTCTTGTAGGAGTGCTACGTCGTCGTTGGACGTGTTATTCCGGCGATGCGAGTGATTCTTGTCTGATAATGACTGATTCGGTGAGTATTTCGACACTGCGTGCAAGGTCTGGCACTTACCTATACCCTACGCAGCTATGTCGTCGTTTGAGAGCGAAATTCCGTTGGTAGGACGGATATATCGATGGCGCGGGATAACTGTGACCTGGAAGTCGACAGTTTGTGAGTGTTTCGTCTCTGGATGGTGTATCTGTGACTTACCTATGCTCTATGCATGCATTCTTGCCGTGTAGAGGGATAACAGGTCTCCGGGACAAGTGCATGGGGGCTGTGGGAGAAGAGCGGGTTCTGTACACGGTGTCGATGGTGAGGATGCTTCTTATCTCGTGCACGTTTTGACTCACCTGACGCGTAAACGAAGGACGCTGTGAGGTGTTGCGCGACTCTGGACGAGGCGCCATTCGTCAAAGGCCATGACAGACGAGGTAAGGATGACGCTCTGAGATGGTAAAGGTGAGTAGTCGATCTCTGTATGCGCACTATACACTGACCTTTCATTAATTTCAGCGCAGCAGTGGCCAGCGCATCACTCAAGCACCGTCGTTGACGACGCCACATGCAAGGAGATCGCATAGGATGGAGGACGTTGTAGAGGGGCGGAGGTGAAAGAGGCAGGTGAAGACGAGGGAGGGGTCGCGTTTGGAGAGGAAAGGGATCGGGCTGCAGCCAATCAGAGAGGTAGGGAGATGGGAGCGGGAGCCAATCAAGAGCTCTTGGCGATTGGAGATGAAAGGTGAAGCGCCCAAGAAGCGCTCATCGCAGCTCGCCTGACGCTATCGGGCTTGCTCCGATGCCTTGCATTGAGGCGCCCAAAATGACCTGCCTGCTAAATGACACCACACTAGATGGCCTCATTACATAGTCCATGGCTACCATCGTCGTCTGCAGTTCGTGTCGTTCATGAGGTCGTCGTATAATGCACATGAAGGAGGGTAAAGAGAAGGTCCAAACACTCGAGCCGGCGTTAGAACCTGCTGACACATTCATGATGAGTTGATGGGCTTTAACTGCACTGCATTCCTAAAATGCATAAGTAATGGAATATGACATCAATTTGGTCCTCGTCATCGAGAAAGGACTGAGAACGGACTATCAGTAGTTCTTGAGGGACGGAGAACAAACGGTCAAGAGAGGGTTTGGAGATTTTGTCTGCTCGTTTTGCCTCGGAACGCTTGATCATGGAGCGCGGTCAGTTGAAACTCGAAACGCTTCTACATATGTATGTAGGTCGACAAAATAGAGTAAGCGGACCTTGGGCCGAACTTGCAGATGTGCTGCGGAACTCGAAAGGTAGATATATATTAATAGTTGTGAAAAGTTGTTGGATCATCTTGCGATTCAGGTCCTCATTTGAACTCGAAGGGTTAGAAAATCGACACAAAGGATCTCACCAGGCCTCACGTTTAGCTTTTATGAATCAGTCCATAGAGCGCAAAAGAAATCTGATAATTCGATAATTCAAATGCTTCAAGCTCCTATGTAATCAAAAATCGTCAGTGGGAAAGAAACTTGACATACCCTCCGCCAAGCTACGAGGATCAATAATCCAGATTGCTGCTTTCGTCTCAACGTCCCTCCCTTCGGCTTTTGCGCCGTTACATTTATCCTCGAATTGTTCTGCTACCCTCAACCGCCCCGCTGTTCGTGCCGCCTTCAGCTCGCGCAAAATGGCCTTCACACTTGACCGATTCGCAGTCAACGTCGTCCACCCAAGCTCGGCGCCCCATTGCATGCTTTGTATGGTGTGCGCTGTCAGGCGCGGATTGGCCTTGGTCACAGATGCACGCTGAATCTCAGATGACTGGGATGGGTCCATAGAGGGGGAAGCAGAAGAATAATTGTGAGGCAGCGGGCGCGGATGAGGGATTGTTTCCTGAGCTAGTATGTCGCTACATACTTGGCCGAGAGAGACGCCGAAAGGGGACTGAGGGAACCGTCTAGGTCGGACAGCGTTGAAGAATGGGGCGAGGAGGAAGGGAATATGCGATAGGCAAAAGAGGGAGAAATTTGGCCGGAAAACGAGAATCCTGCCAGTAGCTTCGCTCTGCTTCCTCCAACGGTATCTCAGCGTTGGCCTCGCTATCAGTAGAAGACGGATCCAAGCAAAACAATGCTAGCGCTCTGCGTTTCTCGTGTACGCCTCCGATTTTTGACACGATGCGAAGGCATCGGTCGCGTGCCTCTGCGTTGTCCAAAACACCACCTTCTCCGACGAGGAACCTGAAAGCAAAGACGAAGACAAAATTCGATCATAGAGCTCCTGCAGCAGCCCTTTGCTCATTTCCTGGAGGAGCTGATTCGTCAGCAGCTGATCAAATTGCGCGGCAGATTTCGAGGACATCCAAACCTATAAGAGGCTTGTTCCCATCCGGAGTAGACACTTCTAGCGTTGTTTTCAAGGCACAAACGACAATTTATTGGATTTCTGGGTCTACGCTAGTACATATAAGGCTAAAAACAGTGCGCCACTGAAATAAAATAGAACTTTTCAACCTCCATTCCTCTCCTTTTTATGTCCGGCCAAAGGTTCTCCCCGCCGAAGGCCAGGGAGAACTCAGACAGGGCACAAGGCCCCGCCATCAACAGGTTAGTACAGAAACAAGGGGAACAAGTTCAATGTAACTCAAAATGCGACGTACCAAGTCAAATCCACAATGGGTGCTTTGAGTGTCAAGTCACCAAGTCAGAAATAAGGACTCGCCAGTATTCATGGGGAGGTGAATATTCACGCAAAGGCGGTCACATCCGTGGGAACTGCGTCGACTTGATGTAAATCGAAGGGGACAGGTGTAACCCTAGAAGCGCATTAGCACAGCTATTGCAATAAAGTGAAAAAAGCTTACTTTGAAAAAGAGGACTGAGTGCCTGGGAGAGAAAGTATTGCTACCCAAGTAGCATGGGTGCGGGAATGGTTTTGAGCATGGCCAAATATGCGGTCAGCTCGGCGGATGTCGATATGTGGTGTCGGAGTAATTATCCTACACGGAAATATAAAGAACAAACATTTAATTAAAGAGGCAGTGGACTCGCCAATGCTCCTGGCAAGGTGGGGTCTACTGTGGGCGCGTGAGTATATGTGATAGGTGATAGCGAGGGAGTGGGTTGCGGGACGGCGAACAGTCTAAATATAACTATCAGTGCATGTAGAGCATAAATGGAATGGAAGAAAGTCGACCTACCAGCATGGATGTGTATACCACAACAACCGCGCGCTTAATGAGAGCATCATTTGCTCACCCGAGGGCCTTGTGCCACAATGAAACCGTGGAATAGCACATGGGGATGGGAAAATATAGGGACCGCTCAGCGGGCCTCGATATATAGTGTCAAAGTAGGTAACCTACTAGTAACCATGAACAAACTTGGTTTAATGAGAGGGGTGGTGCACTCACGGATGGTCTCGCGTTGGTGTCCCCACCGAATCTCGACAACGGTATACGAGATAGCGTGGAAACGGATGGCGGGAGGGTGAAATAGGGGTCGAAACAGCTAGAAAATCATATCAGGACTTGCATAACTTAAATTAATGAGAGAAGCAACTCACCAGTATGCCACAGACATATGTTTGCTCGACAGGAGCATCACGCCGCTCGCCGCGGGGCGAAAACCTTCCTGCATCGCCACGGATCCGCAATCAATCTGAAAAGACAACAGCACGGCGAGGCCGGTCGCGGGACGTCGATATATGGTGTCGGAGCATCTGGAGGAGTATATTAGCAAAGGAGAGCAGTGGAAATGAGGAGGGAGACGTACAGGAGGACAGCGCAGCACAGCATCATCATGTAGCTGGCGCTGTGAACACAAAGGCAGGGGAGTGAGCGATGACACGGAGTCGCGTAGGGAAGTGCACTATCTGTTCGAGAGATACATGTTAGTACAAACTAGAACACGAGTAGAATAGCAAACATACCTGAAATGCGCCCACCCTGCCACGACACGTCGTGCGCTGGCATTCGGTTCGCCAGCCGTGGAAATATCGTGTCAGAAAGTCTAGACAGCATTATAAGCACATGGATACATAGAACATATGCAAAACAACTTACACAAATGGGGGGAGGTCAGCACCAAGGGTGCTGACAATGTCTTTTTCATTCCGGGTGGTGCCGCTCGCCGCGGGGCAAAAATGTTCGCACAGTGGCACTCGAAAATGAGTAGAAAGTGCAATTTGAGGTGGATTGGGACATTGCAGTGCTCATGCTAACAACAGACAGCCACACCTGTCGTGAGTCTTGAACTGGCTGAATGGCATCGAGAACGCAATGAAAGTGAAGGATGGCTAGCAAGCTTACCATGAGAGCAGACACGAGACACGATGATAGTGAACAGATGTTCAAATAGTGGACAAGCATAAGGGCACCATGGGGAAGGATGGGGGATGGGATGGGAAAGAAAAATGGAGTGTTTTTATAAGCGCAACATTCCGAGGGTTACATAAAATGCGGGAGCGCGTCTTCGGGCGACTACGTGATCCACCCATTCCGGAGATAGTGACGGGGCACTCTCCACTCTTCACTATGCTCCTCCACTCCCAGCACACAGATGCAGATAGCCCATTTGATATCATACTACGTGAATGAATAGATACACCGTTGAAATCAAGAATGTCCTATTTTGGTCAATTTCTAGAGATACCACACTTCCACAAACGATTGAATACAAGTGTTCAACCCACTATCTAATATTGTGCCTGATTTCGTAGTGAAATAGAGCAGAGCGTACGCCGCGCGCGCAATACAATCACGGGCGCTTAAATTTAATCCGCACACTATCATGCGCATTTCCCTTTCTCTCCGAGAGTGACACACAATGGAGCATTATTCTTTTATTTACATCATTTTCTTCACTCAGTTACACACTACTGCATGGGGACTTGGACGAACCATTGATGCGACACACATCTGGTACTCAGCAAAGGCGCTATCTCCTCCCAATCCCGTTCTTCGCAAGAACGCGATTCGGCGTGTTTCAATTCCGCACTAGTCCCGGTGCTTCAATTAGGTACGTAATATTCGGTTAGCATCACTCGAATTCAGCGCGTCACAACGCGTTGTGTCCCCGCACATTGGGAGCGAATGCGCGTTTACCTGTATTCTCAAAAGCGTCGTTGGGGTGCGGTAACTATTCAGTATAAATGCGCACTATATACATTGATGTGTCTGGATATGAGTGATACAGTTGGGAAGCGCGAAAGTTCTGGGGAGCGAAATTCTCCGTATCCTTCTCTCCTCCCCCCATCCGTTCAGTATCAGAAGAAAATGGCATTCCTTGTTCGGCCCTAAACTAGCGTATATTTAGCCGACATACGTAACATATTAGCGAGAAATTCCAGTGCATGGCAGCGGTGGAAGATTGCGCGTCTGTTGCAAGTAGATATGCGTGCCGTATTGTGTCTCATCCATTAGCACATTTGAAGACATTAAGACCGCCCAATACAAGCTTTATTCCATGTTATACACTCTAAAGTACTAGACTACACAGTGAGCGAGGATGAGGTGAACACCGATGACATACGGGTCATTCCACCTTCCCTCCTCTCCCATCTCCTTCAATCTTACATTCACGCACGAGCGCCATTTACGCCTACGCTAGTCCCGGACATATATTTTCGTAACTAATATATTTATAGTTCCGGCTGTAATAAGAGCGTCGCAACGCGTTGCGTCCCGGAGGATAGGGCGAGAGCGCGCCAATGCGCTCCTTGCGCATACGAACAGGTATACAAAATAGCACCATTACCAGTACCGTGACTCAATAAGCATGTCATGTATAGATGTAACTTATGTGTAAGGGCTACTATGGGTGCTGCAAGCTGCGAGGAAGTGCGAGAGATGCGAGCAAGTCAAAGTTCTGCCATCCATCTCTCCGCTCCTCCTTCCGCTCGATATTGCGAAAACAGGTACCTTTCCCAAGCTCTGGACTATACTAGCGTATATTTAGCCGATCTACGTAAATGATGAATGATAATTTACAGTGCGCGGTGGAGGTGAGACCTTGTGCGTCCGGTGAAAGTGAATACGGGCCTCAATGCTCTGCTGCACGCGTGCTCATAACAACACTTTTAAACACATTAAAAACACAAGAAGTCTATCTAAGGGGCTACTATACACTCTATCCAATGTCCGACAAGAGTGGTGAGGAGAGGGAGTGAGGTGAGCATCGACGACACACCGATGCATCCCCATCCTCCTCATCCCTATCTCCGTTCCCCTTCCGTTTCGCACTCCCAGAAAACCCAGTGTTTTCTATATTCGGATGAGCACTAGTGTATTATTAGCCGAGATACGTACACGCTAGAAGAACTATGCTAATGGGCGCAGAAAGATGGAAGCTTGCGAGCGCAACCACTCATTGTATGCCAGTGCAGCTAATTGCACGAAATCAGTCGTTTTCCGTGTACGAAAAAAAGGGTGGGTGGGCCCAGAGGCATCTGCGTACGTTTGTGGAGCTGTGGAGCGGGTAAGGAAGTGTTTTGCGTTGACGGCGTGGGCTGCGTTTGCGAGAGCGTGGACGGACAAGAGGAGGAGGTGAATTCGGTGAAAGTGGACATTGCGGCGAAATATGTCGATTGCATGAGTCCATTTTTGAAGTGAATGTTTTGAACTTTGAGATTTGGGTAGTCTAGTATATGATGTACAGTATCTAAATAGTTGGGGAGAATATAATTGAGAAATGGCGACGGAAATGTGGAGGAACGGATGAGTTCGCTTAGTCTGTCTATTTCCGAGCGCTCGTTTCCGATCCTCCAATGCAACCGAATTTGCTTGATGGATGAAACTACTGTGTGTGCAAACATTTCATTGGCTACCTAATACATGCCGTACTATGGAAAGGATGTATAAAGAGGAGCGCATTCGCTCCTCTCTCTCAACATCCCAACCGGGGTTCCTTCTCTCCTCCTCTCCTCTCTCTCCCTCCCTCCTCTCTCTCCTCTACATCCTGCGGCGAACGGTGAGCTCGCTCATCATTGTCAGCAACGTCTCTGACTCTCTCCACAGATCCTGCGCTCGTCAACATCGCGCCTTCGCCGCCGGGGCGCGCTCGCTGTCCTCGTCTTCAGCGCTGCCGAGGACATTGCACTCCCATAGTAAGCATATTCCACTCGCCTTGTATCCACATGCCGCTGACACTTCTTCCGCCCGCCGTTTAATTCTAGCAATGCCTCCTCCTCGTGTCGACCGCGGACGCTGTTGTCTGCGGGCTACTGTCTGCATTCTCGACGCTACTAGTAAGTAATTCATTCGCTCGGCACGTATCCACACGACGCTCACCTCTCTCTTGCCACGCCATTTGATTCTAGCGCCGCATTCTCGATGCCAGCAGATGCGATGATGAGCGCGCTCATCTGCGAGCTGTCGAGGACGTTCTTGACGCTGTCAATTATGAACGATAAGTATTTCTCTGCCATCA
This sequence comes from Pholiota adiposa, assembly GCA_009935795.1. Taxonomy (NCBI): domain Eukaryota; kingdom Fungi; phylum Basidiomycota; class Agaricomycetes; order Agaricales; family Strophariaceae; genus Pholiota; species Pholiota adiposa. The sequence goes on along the minus strand of QEYC01000227.1, from coordinate 255,639 downwards.
CACTTACCGCATTGCTGACCCGCCGTCTTTCCAATGCCAGTGTATTCGCCCCACCCACGTATGTCAATGATGCCGCCGAGGCTCTGGTCCGCGACATGCTGATCAGTTAACGGGTAAGCAGGTATTGGCGACGACAGCAGCATACCTTTCATCCATCCCGCACCCTCGCCTTCTCATTCCCGCGCCGTCTCCTGCTCGACACCGACGCCCTCTACGCATCGTTCACAATGTCTTCGACAGCCTAAACGAGGAGGAGGAACTATAAACAAAGGGTAAGCCTTCATTCAAACATACACCACGAAATACTGACCGATTTCTTGTCCTTCGTCTTCCACACAGTGACAGCTGTGGTGCGAGGATGTCATCCCGCTCGCCGTAGATGGGATCGCCATGTCTTTGTGCACACGAGCGGCATGCTACTGAAGCCAAACGCACATCGTCTACGTCAACGTGAGTACCTTGCGCACATCCATAACCAAACAAGACATTGACCTCTATCCATTTGCATTCCAGCGCCGTCCTCTTGCTATGCGCCCATAAAGATGAACGAGACGACTACATGTAAAGATAAGCTCGACATTTACATTTGACAGAGCAACGAAATACTGACCTTATATTAAATCCTAGAACCTACCCGCCACCTCGCCGTTGACGCCGCCTTGCCTCGAGTCAACTCGATCCCGCTTGTCGTCGACATTAAGGTCGACATGCTGAAAGTGAGCTCTGACAAAATGAAATTCTAAATCAGTAAGTCGAACTTATTCTATATAGACGAATTCTTGATTGACTGACCTTTATTTCGCAGCCTCTCGTCGCTGTTCATCCTCCTTCGCATAGACCATGGCCTTGAACTATGACATTGAATGGTAAGCACACCTCGCCTTCGTGTAGAGTGCTATTTACTGACCTGTCGTCATCCGTCACCAGCATGCTCCATCAACGTCTAACCCTTGCCATCGTCGTCATCTCAGTCCATCTTCGAGGGTCGTAACGAGGCTTTAGACAGCCGTGCCGGGTGAAATCCATCTGAAGCTCGAACTAGGTAAGTGTTTCGTTGTTCTCGGTCATCTCTGGCACTCACCTATTCACTATGTGACTGCTATTGACGTGTAGGAACGAAACGAGGCCCTTGGGTTGTGTATACGAGTCTGTCCGGGTGAATGTTCACTGAAATTGGTGAGTTTTTCAACCCCGCTTGTGATTTTTGGCACTGACCTATACCCTATACGTCTACGGTCATCATGTAGGACCGAAACGGTGCCTCTAGGGCTCATGCGTCGCCGGCGCCGGGTGGGTTTGACCTGAAAATCAAGGATTGGTGAGTATTCTTGCCCCGCCTGCTGTATGTGTCACTTACCCAGTCCCTATGCACATATGCTCGTCTGGTAGGAGTGTGAAGACGGCACTGAGACATCTATTGAGGCGGCGCGGGGTGGTTTTGACCTGAAATTCAACGATTCGGCGAGTTTTCCTTCGCGGATTGGTGTACACGTCACTTACCCAGTCCCTACAGGCCTATGCTCGTCTTGTAGGAGTGCTACGTCGTCGTTGTGACGTGTATTCCGGCGATGCGAGGTGATTCTTGTCTGATAATGACTGATTCGGTGAGTATTTCGACACTGCGTGCAAGGTCTGGCACTTACCTATACCCTACGCAGCTATGTTCGTCGTTTGAGAGCGAAATTCCGTTGGTAGGACGGATATATCGATGGCGCGGGATAACTGTGACCTGGAAGTCGACGAGTTTGTGAGTGTTTCGTCTCTGGATGGTGTATCTGTGACTTACCTATGCTCTATGCATGCATTCTTGCCGTGTAGGAGGGATAACAGGTCTCCGGACAAGTGCATGGGGGCTGTGGGAGAAGAGCGGGGTTCTGTACACGGTGTCGATGGTGAGGATGCTTCTTATCTCGTGCACGTTTTGACTCACCTGACGCGTAAACGAAGGACGCTGTGAGGTGTTGCGCGACTCTGGACGAGGGCGCCATTCGTCAAAGGCCATGACAGACGAGGTAAGGATGACGCTCTGAGATGGTAAAGGTGAGTAGTCGATCTCTGTATGCGCACTATACACTGACCTTGTCATTAATTTTCAGCGCAGCAGTGGCCAGCGCATCACTCAAGCACCGTCGTTGACGACGCCACATGCAAGGAGATCGCATAGGATGGGAGGACGTTGTAGAGGGGCGGAGGTGAAAGAGGCAGGTGAAGACGAGGGAGGGGTCGCGTTTGGAGAGGAAAGGGATCGGGCTGCAGCCAATCAGAGAGGTAGGGAGATGGGAGCGGGAGCCAATCAGAGCTCTTGGCGATTGGAGATGAAAGGTGAAGCGCCCAAGAAGCGCTCATCGCAGCTCGCCTGACGCTATCGGGCTTGCTCCGATGCCTTGCATTGAGGCGCCCAAAATGACCTGCCTGCTAAATGACACCACACTAGATGGCCTCATTACATAGTCCATGGCTACCATCGTCGTCTGCAGTTCGTGTCGTTCATGAGGTCGTCGTATAATGCACATGAAGAGGGTAAAGAGAAGGTCCAAACACTCGAGCCGGCGTTAGAACCTGCTGACACATTCATGATGAGTTGATGGGCTTTAACTGCACTGCATTCCTAAAATGCATAAGTAATGGAATATGACATCAATTTGGTCCTCGTCATCGAGAAAGGACTGAGAACGGACTATCAGTAGTTCTTGAGGGACGGAGAACAAACGGTCAAGAGAGGGTTTGGAGATTTTGTCTGCTCGTTTTGCCTCGGAACGCTTGATCATGGAGCGCGGTCAGTTGAAACTCGAAACGCTTCTACATATGTATGTAGGTCGACAAAATAGAGTAAGCGGACCTTGGGCCGAACTTGCAGATGTGCTGCGGAACTCGAAAGGTAGATATATATTAATAGTTGTGAAAGTTGTTGGATCATCTTGCGATTCAGGTCCTCATTTGAACTCGAAGGGTTAGAAAATCGACACAAAGGATCTCACCAGGCCTCACGTTTAGCTTTTATGAATCAGTCCATAGAGCGCAAAAGAAATCTGATAATTCGATAATTCAAATGCTTCAAGCTCCTATGTAATCAAGAATCGTCAGTGGGAAAGAAACTTGACATACCCTCCGCCAAGCTACGAGGATCAATAATCCAGATTGCTGCTTTCGTCTCAACGTCCCTCCCCTCGGCTTTTGCGCCGTTACATTTATCCTCGAATTGTTCTGCTACCCTCAACCGCCCCCGCTGTTCGTGCGCCTTCAGCTCGCGCAAAATGGCCTTCACACTTGACCGATTCGCAGTCACGTCGTCCACCCAAGCTCGGCGCCCCATTGCATGCTTTGTACGGTGTGCGCTGTCAGGCGCGGATTGGCCTTGGTCACAGATGCACGCTGAATCTCAGATGACTGGGATGGGTCCATAGAGGGGGAAGCAGAAGAATAATTGTGAGGCAGCGGGCGCGGATGAGGGATTGTTTCCTGAGCTAGTATGTCGCTACATACTTGGCCGAGAGAGACGCCGAAAGGGGACTGAGGGAACCGGTCTAGGTCGGACAGCGTTGAAGAATGGGGCGAGGAGGAAGGGAATATGCGGATAGGCAAAAGAGGGAGAAATCTGGCCGGAAAACGAGAATCCTGCCAGTAGCTTCGCTCTGCTTCCTCCAACGGTATCTCAGCGTTGGCCTCGCTATCAGTAGAAGACGGATCCAAGCAAAACAATGCTAGCGCTCTGCGTTTCTCGTGTACGCCTCCGATTTTTGACACGATGCGAAGGCATCGGTCGCGTGCCTCTGCCGTTGTCCAAAACACCACCTTCTCCAACGAAGAACTTGAAAGCGAAGACGAAGACGAAATTCGATCATAGAGCTCCTGCAGCAGCCCTTTGCTCATTTCCTGGAGGAGCTGATTCGTCAGCGCCCTAGCATGCCTGATCAAATCGCGCGGCAGATCGTTGATGTCGGTTTCCAAACCAGAGAGGACATCGCCGCCCTCGCTGTCAGTGTGCGCTTTGTATTTCGTAGTGTCCTTCCCGATCATGGCTAGCCGCTTCACTTTCCACTCGCGGTATTCTTGAGGTGGGACGAAGCGCCTGTTTGCGTGCTCGATGGTGCGGGGAAGCGGTGCATGGGTGAGATCAGATATGAGCGCGATGAGCACGGACAGATCCAGGTTGATGTTGCGTGTAGGGAGGAATGTAATCGAGGCGGTGTCGGTTTGCGCTTCTATTTGTGACGGAGGCTCTGGTATCTCGGCTGCCGTACGTTCGCCCAACTCGACCTCGATACCCATGGCTCTTAGCATCGATACGGTCTGTTCTATTCGCGGATCTGGCAGTGACCCATCCGCGTTGGTGTCTGGGTGGAGGCGAGTGAGACGGAGAGTGATTTTTGGAATTTCAGTGGTGCCTTCTATGGGGTTGGCCTTTGCAGCTTTAAGTAGCGACCGACCCATGCGCAGAAGAGAGTTGTCGAACTCTGTCTGTGCAAGCGATGGCCTGCCAACGTCGTCCCATTCTCCGTCCTCTAATTCTTCGTCAGAATCGGTTAGATATGAATCGATCTCACGAAACTCCGACAGCATTCGTGAATTCTTTATGCTGATCGAAGAGGATCAGTTCGATTGGAGATTTAGGCAGTAAAACAAACGGCGCACGTATTGACCCTAATCCAACGACGCCCGTTGTCTGCCACCACGTCGACCTTGACACCTGGAACAATACTCTTTTCACCTGTCTTCCCTCCTCTGCGGCCCGGCAATGCGAGGTGGAAAGTTTTGAAGATGGACACAATGGGAGGTGGTGCGCACACCACTTCGTTCCATACCGCGATTAGATATGGAGCATTGGTCGACAACGCTGGGAGGTTCACGCAATTGGGGTCCTCAAGAAACTACTGGAAGCATGTCAGATGAATTTTTGAGATCAATCTCTTGCATCGAAAATCACCTTCTCCAAGGCGGCGAGATCAAGCTTGATGGTCTCCTTCAACTTTTTCAGTCCCGGTACAGTCTCTTGGTGAAGCCATTGGTTTTCGTCTGTCACTTCGTTCGCGAAGTCGTAGGAAGAGTCGAGAATGGGAGGTCGGGCAGTGAGAGGTTTGAAGTTGGCTATCTGATCGTCTATTTGATATAAAAGAGTGCGGGTTGACTGAAGCTCAGGATGGACCATTTAGCGCAAAGTCGTGGCTGCGTCTAGCGAGTTTTGGGAGTTAGAAGATGTCAGAAGATGTCAGAAAGAGAGATCAATGCAATTTGCGGTCGGCGTCGACGTTCGGTCGTTCCCGAAGTTGCCGAGCGGCTTTACTAACAAAAGACAATTGATAAAATTTAGATCCTATCATAAAACTTGTGACGAATGGCATGTGTACAAATAGGCCTTTTTTACGTGAGTAGTCGCGAACATCTACAGATTTTCTACAGAGCCACGTTTTTGGGAAGGAAATTACAGGCATTGGCTGTAGTAGGGATTCAAAACTTGGCATGTGCTTCCAGCAGCGCAGACGGTCGGTCCACTGTAGCTGAATCCACCACTGCAAAGAATACAATGCGAAAATGAATTTTAGCGCCGGCGGCAGGATAAATGACTTACCATTGACCATACTTGGTCTGGGTAGCAGCAGGAGCGGTCGTCGTGGTCGTGGTAGTAGGGCCGCCGCCTGGGGTGGTGGTTCCAGTTCCACCGGTGTATGTCGAGCCGATATCGCCAACCTTGATGTTGGAGAAGATCACTGAGGCATTAGCGTTGTTGGCCTCGACGTCCTTGGGCTCGCCGGAGGTCGTCGCGCAGGCACCACGAGCAGCACCTGGAGAAGTGGAGTCGGTCGGGTAGGTGGAGTCGAGCCAGAGCATGTTGGCGACGTGGTCGTCCCAGACGCTGAGAGCTAGGACCATACCGTTCCTGAGACCGGCCTCCATTCCGCTGAAGCCGCCCTTGGACTGGAAGCTGTCGCTGTCGCCAAAGACCTGCTTCTGGTCAGTGCAGAACTGGGGGGTGATGGAGTCATAGGTAGGGAGTCCGGGGATGTTGGTCTTGGAGTTCTGGATGACCTTTCCGTCCTGGAGGTAGATGCGACGGATCTCGGTGAGGTGGCCGTTGGCAGTGTTATCGGAGGTGATGAACTGGGTCACGACGGTCATCTTCTTCTTGGTGTCGACAGTGAGACCAGCACCGAAGAAGGTCTTGTCGCCCATGCGGTAGGAGTTGAAGTCGCAGCCATCGGGATCGCAGACGCCCGAGTAGCGGTCGGTGGGGGTGTTGCATTCAGCTCCGGAGCAGCGGTAGGGGCCGGTGACGGTGCAAGGATGGGGAGTATAAGCGGTGGCCATCGAATTAGCTTCCCAGATATCCATCTCGTTACAGCAAGTTCCGTAATTGCCTGAACCTGCGTTGGCATCGTTGTCGGAAGGAGTCCATCCCTCGACGTTGGCCTGATAAAAAGTTGTTATCAGTCAGAGATACTCAAGAAGAATAAATGAGACGAACCTCTCCTGAAATGAACTTGATGTCCTTGGGGCACTGGGAGTCGCAGTATCCAGTTCCGTACTTGGCACCGGCCTTGTTCGTAGGGTGCTTGGCCAGGCCACCGTCCGCGTCCATCTCGGAGAAGTAGAGGGCACCGTTGAGACCGCAAGGAAGGTTAGAGACATCGACGTCGAAGGTGAACTCCTGGTTGAGAACCTTGAACAGCTCGTACTTGCTATCACTGCTCATGAGGTAGACACGCGAGCCGATGTTCTTGCCGTTCGAGTTGTTGGTGACGAACTTGAGCGTGAGCGCGTTGCCGCTGGTGGTGATACCGTATGTGCCGGGGTAGTCAGCGCCATCGAGAGCGCAGTTGGCCGCGCAGGTGGCGCCGTCGGGGCAGATCGTGGTGTTCCATGCGTTTCCGTTGTAGCAGTTGCTGTAGCCGTCTTTGGCGTGGACCCAGCGCCAGTTGGAGTCCAGGACAACTTGGCCAGTAGAGACGGTCGTGCAACCACCAGATTTAGTGCATCGTTGGAAAGGAAGAGAAGGATGCGTTTCGGTCTGGTAGGTGCCGACGAGTTGGCCCCAAGCGACGGAAGCAAAGGAGAGAGCGAGGAGAGTAGCCTTGGGGAACATTGCCGATGTCAGAAACCAGTGAGGATGACTGTGGTGAGGATACTCCTCGAACGCGCCGAAGGTTTTATAGGCCAAAAAAGCGGAGAAAATCCGGGTCGTGCATCGCTTTCGCGCAGGTGGTCTGGAGAAAATTGAGAGATATCGAGGATCGAAGAGGATCATTATGCAATGTCGACGCGACCGCCTGACGTTGGCGCCTTCTCGGAAGGTCGTCTACGCGCCTCCTCTAGCAGAGCACCGACTGCCAAGAGCCAAGGCATAGCTTTTTGGTTCACGGGATACCACTAATGAATGCGGTAGAGTGCCGTGTTTTTGATGGAGAAGTTGAGAGCGGTCACGAACCTTCACGGACATAGAAGAAATGTCACCGAGAGGTCATCGACTGGCCCCAATAGCCTGCATCGTTAAGCCTCCGTGATCCATAAAAATAACCCGAAGAATAGGCGCTTCTACTCAAAAAGCAAGTTAATCACATCCTGACGCATAAAAAAAGAAAAGAAACGATGAAGCTTACTAATCCAAAATATTACCCCACATTTTTGATCTTCGCGCAAGAATAAGGTGGGGTAAAAGTCGATCTGCACACCTGTACCATGGTTTGAGGCTTTGAGCACCAGAAACACAAGCCAAGACCATTGCAGTATTTTTCCGAAGGCACGGAGGAAATGTGGCGCACCATCAATTCGCAGAGAAACATATTGAATCACGGCTCTTGGCTCGTGTACCCGTTGAAGTAAGAGGAAGTAAAGCTTGGCCCCAAAATCGTGATGTCTCATTTACTGGTACAAGACCGTGAAGGTTGGAAGCGAAATGCTGGGCACAGTAAACAGAAAGTCCGAGAAGGTAAAATAGCGAGAAATAAGCGACCATTCCTAGCAAGATGCGTCGACCAACATACGGACAGTGAACTGCTGATAATCGCCAGCTCGGGGAGTTAACGTGTAGATATTGTGCACCGGGCTATTGGAAGGAGATTTCGAGGGGAAACGAGGCGAGCGTAAGGAGCGATAGACGTGCTAATAGAGATAAGCTCATGTAGGAGGTCATATAAGGCGTTCATTCACACCTGATGCAGCGAGGTGAGGAACCTGCTTCCTAACATCAGCTAGACACAGCGAGCAGGAAGATAAACAGACGAACCTTCGACTTAGACGTCGAGAGTTCACTCCATTCACGTCCTGGCTCCAAAGGCATGACGGCTCTCATGAAGAGCACTAAGCCATCAGTAAAAAGACTCTTCATATATAGGTAATTCACGCGTGTGCTCATTGATGCAAATGATGTCGAATAATTGGTGCATATTTCATCTTTCAAGCTTAGGCAGGGCCATATACAGTCAGGAACAACGTCTAGGATGATGTAGAGATTTGCTTACGACCGTTCATTCCAAATAAAATTCCCACTCATGACACAGATATTGCCTCTCTCTCCCCGCCTCCGCTGATGCAGCTGGGTGGCGACATGGACCATGGGCATGCGACGTCTTATAGTCCATAGAGCATGTGAAATAAGAAGGCCAGTGAGCTCGATAAAGTTTGCTTTCATGCCAGCAAACAGAATTCATCCTGTTCAAACGATCATCACAAATAATTCGACGAAAAAAGGAAAGGTTCGAACGTACTTCAAATGCATATCGTGTTCGAGAAATCTGAAGCATGGTATAAATCATTAGCGGAAATTCGTATTCGGAGAGATAGAAAACGAACCAAAGACCGCCCTTTTTATACGCCAGAAGACATGAGGTTATATATGTCCCTCGCCGTATTTTTAGCGTCGAAATTTTGGCCGCTTGCCTATTTCTCGGAAACGCGGTGAATCGAGAGAGCGCCATGTGTACTGGTGCTGGGAATATATGTTCAGACAAGGATGCAACCATGGCCCATGGGGAGCGTTGAGTCCTAAAGGTGTTCTTCGCGGATCAGGAAGAAGACTACGTCCATTCAATCCATCTGGAAAATGATACATCGCTCCTGAGCAATCTGGAGGCAAAATGAGTGCGAAAGAAGATGAGACAAGTTCTTCCCTTCTGAGCCCGAGCTTTCCTCGTGATATTGTTCAGGAGGAGCCACTGAGGAGCCGATGAGGATCGATGAGTCAATTTGGGCACGCAAGGTACCGAGGCAACTGAGGCAACGAAAGGTTCTTAGGTCCTGAGGCATTGCGTGCTGCAGCCTGAGCTGCTCTGAGACTGTCCCATCATGGCTGGCCAGGCTCCGACTCCGACTTAGTTTAGATTACTGATAGCGGCGGCAGTGAGAACTGGAGGAATAGCAAGGGTTGCAGGATGAGCAAAGGTTTCCGCGACGTTGCAATGATGGGAGTTTGAAGCACGGCGAGGGCGAGTAGGCGAAGGTGGCAGTGAAAATTCACTGGCCAACTAAGAATCATATTGAGTAAGTGGCCAGTCATCGGATTGGTAGGTAGGTGACCGGCCAGCATGTTGAATGCGGTCCTGCCAGGCAGCGAAGTCGGGGAAGTTTGCTCGTAAGTCGGCTATCTCGACAGCCCTGCAAGCAAAAAATGCAGAGTTCTGATAAGAGGCCAGGCGAGAAGATCAATACAGCATAGAAAAAGAAGACGCACCGGGCAGTTGCACTATCCATTTCCGCTGACCCAATACTATCCATCGGCGGGCCCGAAGCTGAGACACTGTGACGGTGATGTTTTGGGGTGGACGGAGGTGTGGATTTGGTCGTGAGGAATGGCCACTTTATGTTTTATTTGTTAACAGTGCCAATAAATGAATATGAAGGTGTCAACTTACATGAATCTCAACTTCCTCGGGTTCAGAAGTCGGAACACATTCGTCGACGGAATGGATGGCTGTTATCCAAGGTTTTTGAGGGCTACCCATGGATACATAGGAGGGTTTATAGCGAGGACTGAGGAGATCCAGGCATCTACAGCGCAGCGCACGCATTTTGTGGGTTAGTGCAAGTTCTAACTTGGACGCAACTTGGAAACTTACACACTGGGTTTTGAGAGCTGTGGAACATGCCGGAAGGGCACTGCTAATGAGGACGCAGGAGCGCGGCAAGAACGCAGGAGCACGATGAGAGCTCAAGGAGCGCTCCTGAGGAAACGACGACCTGAGAGGACGCTTCTGGATTGGACTCATTCCTCTCAAACAAAAACGCGTTTGCAGATTTCCTGCCCGAGTGACCAGGCTGCCTGATTGTGTAGCACATTTTTGGTTCACTTGATGGGGAGAATAACAAAGAAAAATTGATAGAAGCTAGTTCAGTGGACATTACAAGTTGCTGCGCCTGACATGGATGGATGTTGTAAGGAAGAGACCTTGGGAACGTTGTCAATGAAATTGTGAAATTGTCGTTCGGGATTTTCCGGTCAAAGCTTTGTCGAACGACCAGTCGCATGATCATTTCCTTGAGTATACCGTCGGCGGCATATACGTTTCGTCGTTCAAAACGCTAGACAGCAAGCTTCTCAAGAGCTTCATAATGTACTTGTGAGGTCAAGTGAGTAGTGTTCGAAGTTTTGGTGGCTGATTAACCATTGGGGGTAGGTGTTTTCGGAAAGGGACGCAAACACGAAAATTGTCAATTCTCCCCCAGTTCTCTCCTGGTAAACGATATCAGAATTTGAAAGCAAGAGAAAGCCATTCTACGCCTCATAACACACTCTCTGCAATCGAACCGTCCACTTAACGATCTGAAAGAACCACATTCGTGCAGTGTTCACGAATGGCCGACGCTCGCATAATCCGGGCATTCGCAATAGTTAGGTGTATCGTCGGAACGGTAATGCCTCAAACTGACGCTTCCTTTAAGGTATATCAGTTAAAGGAACGAGGCCTCCCGTCTACGTCGAGGATGGTTTGTTGCGTTCGCTTCGGATCTGGTTGAAGAATTTTCTAATAGGCTGCTGGCCAGTGGCGTACGATGGTCGCTGGGGGCTCGTAGTCTTGTTCGGAAACATTGAGTTTCGCCCTATTGCATGCACATGGGAACTCATTGCACGACCTTTGTGCTATTCGCCTATGCAACTGAAGATCGATCCAATATGCCCTGCAACGCGTTTAAGCATTCGTTAGTTGCATATGTTCCACTTTACTTATTCAAACTGACCTTACCTCCATTTTGCACAGATTCGCGATGTGTGGCATACGAGTCGACTTACCGTTCCGCCTTCTGTGCTTGGTTCCCAAATTCGCCGCTTCTGCGAGCTTCTTTATTCAATCTCTGGCAGCACGATACCCAGATTTGACAGGGCGTTTGGTCATATCCGGGCCTTGTTGCCATCGGCTTGTTGATTCCCGCTGCGAGGCCTGCCTGCTGATATTCTTGTTCTTTTGATATCTAAGGAGAACCCGTGAAGATCGCCTATGCAATGCCATACTTTCAATATCACTGCCCGTGGGTGCTTCACTTTGGGCCATGAATGCTGAAGAGGAGATAGAAACAGGTGCATCTAATGCTTGGATTAACCTTGACCGTCTCGGTTCTTTTACGTGGATCGTAGGGTATTATCCATTGACTTAATTTGAGATTAGGAAATTTCCACTTTCCAGAGGAGCGGTGCAATTTCTCCGGATCTGGGACCAATTCCCCTCGTTCATCGTCCCGGATTTTCATTGATGTTTAATAACCCTCCTCGTCAACCCTCAATCGCCTCCTGAAAACAGGAACCAAAATCCGAGCCTCGCTACTATCAAGATCATTGCCTGAATATCGTAAGTTCGGAATAGATTCTATGACAGTAGATCAATGTTAAATTGATTTTAGCTTTTGTTCAAGTGCCATGATAACCGGCATTCTTGTGTAGCTGCTGTGAAGAAACGCTGAAGTTGATGTAGCTCACAGGCTTTATAGGTTCAAGTTAAACTAGCGCCGTCTAATGATATGATGCATGGTGAATCTCAACTTTGCTACACGTATCACAGGTACCGTACTCATCAATGTGAGCTCCCTCATGATTATAGTAAACAATTGAACTCATTATCTGTATGAACCTCAACAGGTACAGTACAGTATTCCACATAAAATCCATGCACATTTGGGTAGGCGAGTGACGCCTGGCCGATTCGATCTTACGCCTGCGCGACTCCCGTTCTTCTGATTACGATTGCCCGATCACATGAAGACCTGTAAATATATAAACGAGGCAACGTTTCCGCCGTCCGAGGCAAACTTACCCTCTCGTCTCTGCCGTCGAAATGGTCGACTCGGAGGATAGCCCCTCATTTACAGTCCAAGGATCGTCTAGTCCAAGCTTTGAAAAGGAGCCTTTACCAGCTTCAAATCTTCCGTCAACAGAGATGCCTTATTGTCCACAAGTCGAAAATTTCCTACAAGGACCCTGTCAAGAAGTCTATGATTGCGGGAAAGATGCATGGATGACGGTAGCAGGCGCGTATGTATATCTGTCATTTGTCGAAACGTTTGTCGTGTCCGTTTCAAAGTGGGTCACTAACCTCCGCTTTTCTTCGCAGGTGGATGGTTCAATTTTGCACTTATGGGTCGGAATTGTTTCTCTCAGGTTGTCAAAAATTGACCTTTAAGTTATTCTTGTGCTTCCCCAGATACATCTCCGCGTTTGGTGTCTATCAAGATTATTACACGCGTGTTTTCCTGAGCCACACCACGCCGTCGAACATCAGGTAAATGCACATGTCGATGACGCTGTCTCCGTACGGCCTTCTCATATCACTCCGATTCGCCTCTCTGAAGCTGGATTGGGAGCTTCCAACTATTCATGCAGTACGCGCCTGGGATTTTGGTTGGCAGAGCTTTCGACGCGGGATACTTGTGGGTCCTTCTCTCTGTCGATATTGCCTCCACAGCGCGTTCCGACTGACAGGTCCGTATGAACAGTCATATGATGATGGCAGTGGGGTCTGTCCTCCAAATATTCTCCATGTTCATGCTTTCCCTTGCTCACGAACAAAGCTATTACCAAGTACGTCTCAATGAATATACCTGTGCAGCATTACGCTCTAAATTTATCTACAGGTATTCTTAGCCCAAGCGATGGGGATGGGACTCGCACAATCATTATTATTTCTACCATCGTTGGCCGTCATCGGACACCATTTTAAGGCGCGAAGGGCACTCGCGACGGGGATCGCATTTTCGGTGAGTTCGCGATCATTAGGTTTATCTGGATAATCATATCAACGTTCGCCCTCTTTTGCTGCTTGTGGGAATATGGTGTCTTTAGGGCGCATCCGTTGGCGGAGTAATATGGCCAATTCTTCTAAACCAACTTAATAAACGCGTCTCCTTTGCCAATTCAATTCGCGCGACTGCCGGTCTGGCAGCGGTCCTGCTCATCTTCGCGAACGCACTCGCCAAAACTAGGCCGATCCAAACAGTGATCACACAAAACCCGAACTTCAAAATCATCTTACATGATTACGCGTATCTAATTTCAATCGCGTCGTTGGTCTTCTTTTTCCTGTTCATTACTTGAAAAAAACTGATTGACATCTTTAGCGCGTTCTGCATCAATCTGGGCCTCTTCTTCCCGTGTAAGTTCAGATATTGCTGCTGCTCAGCTGTGCAGTAGTCTAATTGCTAGTGTGTTAGATTTCTATCTCCAGCTGTATGCGATCGATATTGGAACCAATAAATCTCTCGCCTTTTATTCCGTAAATATATTTCGATTCCCATGACGAAACCGGGCTATTCTTAGTGACTTCGTATGTTGTAGGTGGCAATTCTCAATATTGCTGGCGTTCTGGGCCGCCTCCTACCGAACTTCTTCGCCGACAAGTTTGGACCGTACAACATGATCATTCCCTGCATTTTCATATCGTCAGGTCTCCTGTTTGCGATGTTGGGCATCTCGAACTTTGACGGCATCGTAGTGTTTGGTGTCCTATACGGATTTTGGTCTGGATCATGTGAGTCCCCTTCTTCAATCCATCTGTACGAGATAACTTAGATGAATTCAGATGTGTCTCTGATACCCTCACTTCTGGCACGCTTTAGTTCGAACGCTGGAGAACACGGGTAAATCTTTCAGAACCATCTCACATGCGGTATATTCATTGAAGAACATGCGAAATATGACAGAACGCGTATCGGGATCGCGTTCTCGATTGTTGGAGTTTCCCTTCTGATTGGGACGCCAATCGAAGGAGCTCTTCTTCACGGCCAGAGCGGTCTTTACGTTTGGTATAGACCCATCGTGTTCTGCGGGGTGAGTCACCCAGAGTCACCATTTTGTTGTTTGCTTGCACGTCAGTTGATTCTATTGCACGAAAGGTTATGGCAATGTCCGGCGCTATTGGTATGATTGTATCGCGCTCCATCTTCGTTTCCCATGGAAGGTCTAGCGGAGGATGGCGTGTTTAGGTGACAAAAAATGAGTCGCAAAGAGTCGACCCTTGTACTATAGGTTTTTGTTCTGTCTTGTGAGTTGTAGCCCCACTAGCTTTAGCAGCCCCATTGGTATTAGCTGGGAGGGGGTATTTTGAGCCTAACTTATTTTCAACGATGAAGCATTTGCTCTATTCCGTGTATATAATGTACTTTACTTCAGTGTCAGTACTCGAGTATATTTACGATGATAATTCATTAGCTATCAGATAAGATAACGACTACTGATCGGGCTCTTTGCCGCTTATCTCCTAAAACATTGATCCCGGTTTAGGGCCACAAACGCAAAACCAACTCTAATTCAGGCCGTTTCACACTCTGACGCCCATCAAGTTCCAACAGACTGACAACTCGCCAGTTATCCTATGCCTCACAGTCATCATTCTCACTCTGGGCAGTTCTGTAAACACGCCGCGGGAACCCTAGAAGAAGTCGTACAGGAAGCCATCAAGCAACGATTTCAAGTGTACGGATTGACGGAACACGTTCCTCGCTATCGTAAAGTCGACTTATACCCGGAAGAGGTAAATTGTTCTCCTTAGCTATGCTAGTCTATACTGATGTTTTGAAGAGCGAGCTAACCCTCGACGCACTGTCCGATCAATTCGACAAGTTCTTGGAAGAAGCGCATCGTCTCAAATCACTCTACGCGCCCACAATCAATCTGCTTGTCGGGCTGGAAACAGAATACATCACTGATGTTGACCTTGTCAACCTCGAAAGGATATTGGAAAGGCTCGGGGGGCGCATCGAATATCTGGTCGGGTCCATCCATCATGTCAATGGCATTCCGATTGACTTTGATTTGCCAACATACCAACGTGCACTCGCCAGCTTTACGGAAGAGGAAGAGGAAGATCGTCAAGAAATACTGCTATCTGCCTACTTTGATGCGCAGTATGAGCTCATCCAGCGCTTCAAGCCCGAGATCATTGGACATTTTGATCTATGCCGTCTCTACTCTCCGTCTTTGCGATTCGCAGATTATCCGGCCGTCTATGAGAAGATCAAGCGTAATATACGCTATGCGGTGGAATACGGTGCCCTATTCGAAGTTAACGCGGCGGCGTTCAGGAAGGAATGGAACACCGCATACCCAGCGGAAGATGTAGTGGAGGTACGTTGATATTCTGCTGACATAGCGTGGAACATCGCTGAGTCCCCCATGAGATCATTCACAGCCTCGGAGGGCGATTCGCATTATCCGACGATAGCCACGGGCCACGGGCGGTCGGATTAAATTACCACCGCCTGCCCGGATACCTGAAGGCTATGGGAATTTCGGAGCTGTGGTATCTTCACAAGTCCATCCCGCCGAATGCGGCCGGAAGAACCATTAGCGCTATTAGACTTGACGGAGAGTGGTTAGACCATGATTTTTGGCGTGAAAGGTCGACGTGATATCGCGGTTGTGGCTTTCGGACCAATTCTTCAATGACGTTTCGTATGTTCTCCTCCCTCCGTTCCAAGCCACAACGGATCACAGAATTCGCATCCAACCACGCTTTTGTGGAGAATTCTAACTAAGTGCCGTAGCGCCCGCCCATCCATCCCAGTTCATATTTTTCATTGACATATTCTGTCATTGGCCCTCAAACACTGAAATAAGGTAAGATGACGAGATACCCTCATATCTCTGTTGTGCATAAGACCCTAAATGCGATCCGATCTCCATCAACTTCTAGCTTTAACAAGTCGGTATGTTTTATGCGACTGAATGCCTCGTGAGGACTTCAGTCGTCATTCAATCTATGAGATCTGCGTTCGGGAATAGAAGGCAATTTATTTACAGAAGTAGATATGATGTCGAGATCGCGTAAGCTGCGGAATCAGGGTTGCTCCCTATGAACTAATAAGTTCTGCTCCGAAGTCTCTCTCCGTGTATCTTAGTAATTGCAAAAAATTTGAGTATTCCGGGCGTCAATTTTTTGAATAAGATTCCGAGCAGTATAGCGAGTGGGGCACATCCGGAAAGCTGCGTTCCTTTTCTTGTTCCGTTTCTTCCGTTGGTCCTTAGAGTTTGCTTTTTTCGCGGTGTTGGTTTACCGGCAAACCGTAACAGATCTAACTCGGCGTCAATGTCAGTTGATGTGATCGACTATACTCTATTTAAAATAGATGCGCACATCTGTTTCGTATCAGTAGATTGACCTGTTTAACAAAAGAAGTATGAGCACGTCTATGGCAGATGCAGCAGGACGCGATGACATCAACTCCGTTAATTATCTTCTTCCCTCCATCTTGACAAACCATCGGAAGCGATGCCATTTCAGGGTGAATACAATAATCTAATTTAACCTCTTTTTTTTTTACCTCCTTCGGTTATATCTAGCGTTCATTCATTCTTCCGTTCAGATCTCTAAAATCTCTCGATCCGGTTTTCACTATTCTCTTTCCGGGCATCGAAGAAGTCTTGTCTCTTGTGATTCGACCCTTGGCTGTGTCTTACAGACTATACGGCTTTCCGTTCGATTATATTTAAGCACCGAGGCAAAAACGATAGAGTCAGACAACCACTCACAATCCCTCAAAGAAGCCGCGTGCAACTTGCTTGCTTTTAATTCCCAACTCCTGACCCCCAACAGCCAGGTGAGATCTATTTCACCGACGGGCGTTGACGTTGAGCTCCCGCTAAAAATCTCAATTCATGCCCAGACCATCTCGTTTCTATCCATCCGAAATGTGCTACCGAGAAGTCCACAGCACCCAACACGCCTGCGGACACACTCACCCTCAATCGGACAACAAGGTGCACCCTATTTCGGCTCTATCTAGTTCACTTCCTCATCTCTGACTGAATCTTTTCGACGTCGGTCGCTGCCAATTTCCTTTTCAGGTGGACTGCAATGCGTCGAATTGCCGCTACAGCGTAGCGCACTCTCCCTCCTGCTCCCCGAAGACCTGCCCAGATACTTGCATTCAATGGTATGTCTAGGCTTTTGAGATGAATCTTGGCGGCGTGCACATCTTGCTGACTGCGTTCTGCTTGACGGCGCTAGGATGAAACCAGCGCGCACTGTCGTTACAGGCAATTCTGCTTCCCGCTGCGGACATTGCCTGGGCACCAAGTGAGTAGCAGCCCACGCCGCTTACCTTGTCGTCGCCCACGGAGACACCTTGAGCACTCCATGATCCCCAGTGCCCAATCACTGATCCACCCACCTCTGTCGCCGACCTGTAACTGTCTTGCGTGTTTTTTATTATTATTTGTGGTAGAAGTGTCGTTTCTATCCGACGTGTGTGTTCCATCATCTCTCCTCGGGTTTATCTTACTATCTACCTGTCCAAATCAATCTTTTTAATATTGAAGTAGTATAATTATTTCGCTCATAGAATTATAGTTCAACTTTACGCACCAGGAAATGTTCCAGCTTACATTACCTTTGGCATCCACCTGTCTCGACGTCTCCGTACACTTATATGAACCGTTTGTCCTGTTAATGCATCAGTGCTGGTTATTGTCAGAGTCGTGGGTTGGTCGAAGGGGAAATGGGAGGCAAGGTTCCCGATCATCGACGTCTGCAATACTCCACAACATTCAACTGAGGCAGGACACGTTAGATAAGAATACTGAGCTAGGCCATAATCAACGCTTGATGCAGTACGTATCCGGAAAATGGGAGCATACTGTGGCACTCGGATATCATCAGCTGGGACGCAAATGACCCCTAGATGCCAGGAAGAGAGTGGAGGTTTGATAGCGTAAGTGAAGCGCTGCCATTTTGAAAGCCATATTGACACTATCCTGTTTGAAAACAAAAGAGAATCAAGATTTGAATAAGTCTGATGGTACGACAAAGTCCTGCATGCATCTCTTGATATCTTACGCTTCTTTCCCTTAATAGTCGCTGATTGTCGAGCGCTGTTATAGTACCAGAGCTTCACCAACGTTCTCTCGTTCTCGAAGCAGAACTAAGGAACGTCGAGATAATAACCCTTATTACGAAACCCTGCCATTTAGTTCTAAAGATAAGAAGAGCCACTGACGGCTAGAAAGGCACGAAAATATGCCTGGCTTGGTTCCTCAAAGGAAGGTACGGCGTCTCAAGTTCAATGTCAGCGAGCACGAGCAGAAATAGTAGCCGATGCTCTCAGAAAAACAAATAGAGCAGATCCAAAGGGAGGACGATGTTCATATGCCGGCCATAAGTTCCGCGTAGGCTTTGACACTGAGAAAAATGAAGTATAAAATGTGGGATCCGAAGAAGCTTCCGTTCGCAGAGCTGAATTTTAGAACCGAATAGTGAACGGGCCAATTCTGGCCAGGTCGCGGGATACGCCGCATGTAGAGGTGCTTGATAATATTATTGACAATGCCACAACCAGTGAGTGTTGAAGATTGAGCATAAGCATCCATTAAACCCCAAGGATGAATTTCATGAGCCTTCAAAGCCCCAGAAGGATATAGTTGACTATAGTACTTACTTCAAGGCACAAAACATAGCAAGTGCGTGCCACAGGCTTAGCCATTCAAGTGACAGATAGCCGGAAGATTCGGAGAAATGGCGCTAGACAGCTTTCTAGCGAGAATCATGCGACATAAGTCGATAGTCCCTTTTCTAGCAGCTCAGAGAAAGTCCAGGAAATCTGAAGGAAAGAGAAGGGGATGACTCCGAACTTCGAAGTTCGAACTGGGTTGGTTGTCGTTTTTCGAGAAGGGCGAAGTCACGTTGAGGTCACCATCTTTCTGGTCACGGGAACACGTGATCCGATTCGAGATGGCACACGCGCCTGAAAGATTTTGGGAGGAGCAGCTCTTTCTTCCGCTTCACCCTCACGATTTTACGAAATATCAGGAGAATTACGCGCAACTATCTCTCTTGAACGTAAAGAACTCAAATGGCCGACCTACCTAACCTTCTCCTCGCGTCTTTGAACCCAGAAACCCGGAAACAAGCCGAACAAAGTCTCAGCGCTTTGAGCACTCAGACAGGCTTTCTGACGCATCTTCTTCGTCTCGTTCTCGAACCATCTCAAGATCGCGCTGTACGACTATCTGGAAGCATATATCTGAAGAATATTACGAAATTACGTTGGGAGGAGGTACGTCTAGCGCTGATATCACAGACCCTATTTCCGAGGCTCATATATCGCGATCGATGCAGGATGTACAGCCGTTAGCTGAGCAAGACAAAGCAGCTTTGCGCGCGGAGCTAGTGCCAGCCATGCTTGCTCTATCAGCTCCGGCGGATAAGGCCATTCGTGCACAGGTGGCAGAATCGGTTTCGTTGATCGCAGAGCTAGACTTTCCGGCGAAGTGGGAAAACCTTATCGATGTACGTCTCATCTAAACCTTTCCGTGGGTTTAGTTGACAGGCAATTATCAATCTCAGCAATTAGTCGCGTCACTATCGGCCACGGACTACAACATCAACATCGGCGTCCTGCAGACAGCACACTCCATTTTCCAGCAGTGGCGCTCGCATGTACGATCCGATCAACTCTTCACCGAAATAAATTTCGTGCTCTCGAGATTCATGGAACCTTTTATGCAACTTTTCCGCCAAACTGCCAATCTACTTCTGACTAAACCAAGCCCAAACCCTGCGCTGACGTCACCAAAATCGAACTATGAACTTTTGGCCCAGGCAATGGTACTTCTCGTCGATATTTACTACGATTTCACTTGCCAGGATCTTCCTCCTGCGATCGAGGATAGCCACGAAGAATTTTTTGGACCTGGGACTGGGTGGTTTCAGGCGTTCCTCCTGTGGGATCCTGCCGAGATCCAAAGCGATGTATGTCTAGGAGATCTTCGCGCCCCGCGCCCTACTTTTTGCTAATTTATGTCAATCCAGCCTGATGACACTACACCATCCTTAACTTCTCAAATTAAAACAGGTATCTTGGAGATATCTGAGGTAATTACGCTGCGCTTTCATCGAATTATTCTAAACATGTGCCATATAGCTCTTTATCAAACTTTATCCCGAACAATTGCAAAAGACTCCAGCGGTTGAAACACTAGTTCAAAGTGTCTGGTCCCTAGTGGGCGCCAACAAACTCCCTGGAGTGGGTGATGATGCTGTCAGTGGATTAAATATTCATTTTCCTTTTTGACTCGATGCTGATCCAAACCCATGCAGTTGGTCTCCCAATCTCTCCGTTTCATCTCGACTGCTATTCGCTCGGGATATTACAAAGCCCTGTTCTCGGCGCGCGAAACTATTTCCTCCCTCGTTCAAGGCGTCGTTGTGCCAAACGTCGCGCTGCGCGAACATGACGTCGAGCAGTTTGAAGACGACCCGCTCGAGTTCATCCGCCTTGACCTTGCAGTATCGGCTACTGGTACCGATTTAGCTACGCGGCGGCAGGCCGCCGCTGATGTGCTACAGGCCTTGGTGGGTAGTGGATACGACGCGGAGGCGACGGAGATCGTGGGTGCATGGATCAACACTGGTCTCTCGGAGTATGTATCCAACAAAGCGGAGAATTGGAAAGCTAAGGATAGTGCTGTCTATCTGCTGACAGCCGTTGCTACTAGGGGCTCAACAACACAGGTTCGTTTGTCTTTTTCTTCGCTCCGTGGCAATTTTCAAAATTTCACGGACAATTTCGCTCACTCACTTTATCTATTAGCATGGAGTTACTTCAACTAATGCACTTGTCGACGTCGTGAAGTTTTTCTCTGATCATGTTTTCCAAGACCTCCAAGCAGCATCTGGGACTGTACATCCTATTCTGCAAGTTGATGCTATTCGCTTCTTGTATACTTTCCGTAATCAGGTGAAGACTTCCTGCATGACTTACTTGAATTGGCAATCTCTTACATTCTGCTTTTTTGCTCCTTTCCTTTAGCTGACGAAGCAGCAATTACTTTCCGTACTTCCCCTTCTTGCTCATCATCTCCGCTCTGAGAATTATGTCACCTACACCTACGCTGCCATCACCATCGACCGCATCTTAGCAATTAAACAGAACAACCAGTTGCTGTGAGTTCCCCTTTCTTATCCTTTGCTTATTGTCCTTTATTTTTATCCGCGAACGTTCACTCACGCGTGTATCAGCTTCGCACAAGCTGACATCCATGATTCTGCTCTGGACTTAATTGATGCTCTGTTATCACGAATCGAAGCTGCAAGGACTCCCGAAAAAGTTGCCGAAAATGATCACTTAATGAAATGTAGGTCTTAGAATGCGATATCACATTTTCTATCAATGTTCTAATGCCGTGTCATATCAAAAGGTACCATGCGCATCATTGTCACCGCGCGTCAGACACTCACGCCAGGATACGAGCAAATTCTTGGTCGCTTGGTCGCTATCTTGGGCGTCATCTCAAAGAACCCCAGCAACCCTTTGTTCGACCAATATATCTTCGAGAGTATATCTGGGTTGATGAGGTGTGTGAGCTTCGTTTTTTCGCTGCCTTTTGATTTTCCTATCACTGTTGTTGTTGCAGATTCGTTGTTGCCGGTTCTCCCACGACTCTTGCCACCTTTGAACGAGCTCTTTTCGGTCCCTTCACTATCATCCTCCAACAAGATATCGATCGTACGTATCTCGTATACCGCCAGCGTCACCAGATATACGTAGTGACCAATTTTTACAGAATATATCCCCTATGTTTTCCAAGTCCTTTCGCAGATGCTCGAGCTTCACCGTGGTGGCGCAGTCCCCGCAGAGTACCGCGGTCTGTTGCCCGTGCTGCTCACCCCAGCAATGTGGCAGCAGAAGGGAAGTATTCCTGGGCTTGTCAGACTGTTGAAGGCATTCCTTGCGCAGGACCACGAGCAGATGTTTGCCTCCGGACAAGTTGCGTCCGTCCTCGCTGTGGTTCAACAACGTTTGGTCCCCTCCAAGTTGAACGACGTATGGGGCATCGAACTCTTGCAGGCTGTTGTTCTCAACGTCAAACCGTGAGTTGGTCCTTGGCGCCATTAACGATTATCTACTGACCGCGATGCAGTGCCAACCTCCGACAATACCTAAAGCCCATTTTGATCAGCCTTTTGACTCGCTTGCACGCCAACAAGACGGATAAGTTCGCGTATCTGTTCGCCAAGTTCTTGCTCTACATGATGGCCATCAACGTCGAGGGCCTTACACCAGACTTCGTCATCTCAACCATGGAGGAGATCCAGCCTCAGTACGTGCCTGCATTGGGCTCTGTTGCTGGCAGCTAATTATGCCGAATCGTAGACTGTGGTATCAGGTCACGACGAACTTCATCGTTCCTCAGGCCCCCAAGTTTCCCCACAAGGAAAGGAAACTCGCCGCCGTTGGCATCACCCGCCTTCTATGCAACAGCACCCTCATGCTTCAAGAGCCCTCCATCCGCGCCTGGTGTGTACACGTACCCCACTTTCCCGCTTCCGAACTGACCGGTATATATCAGGTCCCCAACATACGCGGCTCTCGGCAGACTGTTCAAGGAACGCCAATACCTGGATCAAAAGCCTGAAGAGGCCGGAGACGCCGCCATAACCGCCATTGACTTTGAGGAGCAGGCTGCTGGATATCAGGCGGCGTATTCGCGTCTGGCGGCGTCAGAGACGGTGGAGGCGGACCCTGTTGCCTATGTTGCGAACCCCCTGGCCTACCTGCAGCAAGAGCTTGAGAAGCTGACGGCAAGGCACGGACAGCAGGTTCAATCGCTGATCGCGGCGGCGGAGGGCGGACGAATCCAGTGAAACGGCGGGTTGGTCGGGAGGGAGCGCCAGTGCGTCGGGAGAAATTTCCAGGAGGAAGTATTTGTTTTTGTTTCGATGTTCCATCGAGTTTAACTGTATTCATAATTCCGGACTGCGAAATTCCTTAGAAACGCGTTGCAAGGGAGTGGGTGTATGTAGTTTTTCCTTGAAAATTTGGCGTTGTGATTTTTACCAGAACAAGGTTCTGTCCTGGTTATTGCCCAACCGTAACCAAAAACTCGGGACGATATACGAGAGAATTCTCAAGGTTCCTCCATTCGCGTGGCTCTTTTACATACTGGCCTGTAAGTAATCACTCCTTTCCACTGCATAAGGAGATTATGGCAGCCGATGATTCCGATGGTATCCCTCGTACTCGTCATTGGAATTCTGGCGCCCCAGGTAAAGCGAACATCTTGCGCATGTCGCTCATGGAGCAGCTATCCAATCGGGTTTACCATCAGATACTGATACTATGCAGTGATCACTGACGTCCTTTATTCGGTTTCTGTCTGCAGTGAACGCAAAACGCTGATTCAAAGGCCGGCGATTGGTTATAATGAGCCAATTTAATATGTCAAGTCCCATTTCAGCTTTCCTCGAAATTCGGGGCTCCAACGCTACTCCAAAATTGCCCATATCTACTTTATATTACTCCTACACACCTTTCTGGGATACCAACTATAAGTTCCACTGTGATGGGCGCTAAAACTGTAACAATCCCATGACTATCTGTTAGTATATGATCGCCGGTCTTCTTTCGAAATGCCGAAATTCGGCATTCGCCTTGCGCTGCGCAGGTTGCCCTCTCCCTCCTTCCTCCAATGCGTTCGTTGTCCATGAAAACTCTTCCTTTGCGACCTTTGATAGTTACAGAATTTGCTGCCAAGGTTTTAGTTGACTTCGTTCGTCGAGTTTTCCAGAATAGATAAATAAAGATTTAGAGTTTGCTTCGAACATTTCGCATGCTATGCAGGGATGGTATCCTGAATGGTGTGGCTATCATCAGGTGGTCGTGACAGCTAGCGTGGTCTTTAGTTCGTTCCTCCCATATATCCGCCGCAAATCCGCAAGTGCGCAAGATTAGGTTTATCAATGAGTCCTCGAGCACTAATCGATAATCAGCTGTCGATAAATTGGGACCATTCCGCCTGATTATTTGACGCTCTCTCAAGTTTGAGGTGCTCGGTACGTCCTGCATATCTTCTGTTGACTTTTTTGGACCAGCCTTCATAAAAAGATCTGAGCGACGCTCGTTCTCGAGCAGGCAGGGTCGAGCGCACAGGGCCCGCGATGTTATCAAAGGAGTAAATGACGAATCGTTAACGACAGGTTACCGACGACTTCCGTGCCTGCAAGGTTCGATTGAATCGCGTAAACTCCCAACCTATGTAAAAGACGAGACTCTCGAGTGTGGCGCCCCCTCATCTTTTCTCTCTCCCTCAGACTGCACATTCGCGCCTCATCTCGGCGCTCGCAAACCTTGGAAACCTCTGTCAACGACACGTGGCAACCCTGGCGATGTTTCTCCCCCCGAACATAGGTCCACTGGATACCTTTTACATACCAGGACCTTTGTCGAGTGAGTAACATTACAGGATGTATCAAAGGATCGTTTACTGACGAACGGCCCAGTCTCAGCGTTAGCGGTGCAGATATTCGAGCTCGTCCTACATTGGAGCGATGAGGTGGAATATTTATGGAAGTGCGTGCTCTCCTCTGATCGCTGTCGTCCTCATTCCTCTGATCGCTGTCGTCCTCATCCCACTGATCGTGATCGTAAACTTCCTTTGCAGGGGACGGCTCAATTTCGTCAAAGCGTTGTATTTCTTTTCGCGATATGTTCTGATATTCGCCCAAGTGTGCGTCATACCATCGGTTCATCTTTCGTCCTTCTTTATCTGAATCTGTGGTTCTAAGTGTGAGCGAGATCATAACATACAAGATGTTGAACCGCGAGCAAACGGTCAAGGGATGCATCAACGTCTTCACGTTCAAGATCGTCCTCGCGCAATTGACGCTCACGGTGGTGGAAATGATTTTGTTCATCCGAGGTACGTTTTCAGTTTTCTCTCTCTGCCCACTGCACCTGGCCTGATTTTTACACGCGACGCAAGTCTACGCTCTCTATAACCAAAGCTTCCAAGTCAAGCGCTTGCTGGTGATAACCTTCGCCATGGCCCAAACCCTAGAAGTCTGGGCATCGGGCCGTATTGTCAACCATCTCTTTCATAACACCGACTGCAAACCACCTGCCGCCAACAGTAGTACCCTTGTTCAGTTTGGGTGAGTCCTGTTAATGTTCCCCGTTCCGCTCCGCGTTATTGATGACTCCTGGATATTTCTCGTTGAAGGATTGGGGCTAGCCTGAGCCAACTCGTAGTTTTCCTGTTGAGTTTATACAAGCTCCTTACGCGGTGGTCGTCGCGTACGCCCCTGACATCGCTCATGCTCAAGGAGGGTGTAGCTGCATTTTTGTTGATCGTAGGTGCGTATAAATTTTTTATGCCTCGAATCTGAGCTGTGCTAATTCGATATTTTAGTTCTGCTGGTCGTCATGATGTCGTACTACGAAGTATTCCGTAGGTTCGACGAAGACCTGGGAAATGCGGCATTTGCGTACGACTACTGCTTCTTTTTTCCCTGTTCACGTTGTTCACTCACCGTCCTGCAACAGCTGGTACATCGCACTAATCTCGATCGGAGTAAGCATGCTTAAGTTTTCTTGTACCTTCCCTCAATACAGTTCTAACCCGGTTGTGTTTGTAGGCTTCAAGGCTCATTCTCAACATGAGACGACTTGCGGTCAAGAGCCAGCGCCGGCGCCAGCTGCGGAGTCTCTCGCTGTACAACGACCTCGATATGGCAGTGATCGCAGACAGCCTCTACGACTCGGACGACACGATCTGCCTGACGACGTTCTACGAATAGACGCATTTCCGCTCTCACACAGGCTTATTAGCCTGGCTCGAAACCTCCATCAAGGCATTTTATCCTTCAGCATGAGATGTATAAAGTTTCTTTTCGACCCTCTTCAGCCATTCCGCGCTCGTGTTGCCCGAAGGTGACTACGAAGGAATACGCACAGGGAAGTGTCATGGATACATGGCACGTATTTATACCTATTTCAAAATGCGCATTTGCACCAAGCTCTAGTTTTTATTATTCTCCATCGTCGTACATATTTACATCACAACCTAACTGACCCTTACTAAAGTAGGTCCATACATGTCACATACACACTCGTCAATCTACAATCTTCCTTTCGTCTCCTTGATGTGCCTGATGCAGTGGGCTTGGTCGATCGTGGCGAAGCTCGAAGCTTCCTACAGGAATGCAAGGGTTGCACATTGACTAGTGGTGTGCCGAAAATGTGCCCCATCCTCGCATTGCGCCCCTCTTGTTAGAGATTTGCCCTAGCGAATGTTTGTTCATCCTGGCTCACGCCGAGCAATGGCGCAATAGCAGATTCCAGGAATTCCGAGAGATCTTCTGCGAGCTCTTGGGGGGCTTCCTGAGGTATCTAAATGAGACACATGTCAGTATTCTTCTAGAAATTCTTTGGGGAATGTTACACTCACCAAATGCCCCCCTCCCAGAATCCGCGTATTCGTCGAGTTCGCCCTGCGCACCCATACTTTCCGCGGGGTCATCCCGGGCGTCCCTAGCTCCGGCGCGCCTGGTCGGCCAGGCATCACCCACCGCAGCGCAACGCGCGGATCAAGCTCAGCAAGCCGACAAAACGTTTCGTACGCACTGTGTTCCTCCGCGAATACCACCGCCTCCTGTATGCCGGACATCTTCAGGCGAACGCCGCCGGTCTTCTCGTCCTCCGTCAGCCCGCACTCGACGTAGATCTGCAGTACGCGCGGGTCCCAGATGGAGAAGAAGGGAGATGCTTGGAAGGACGCGAGCGCAACGGCGCGCGAGGGCCAGGAGGTGCGTCTGCTCAGGGCACCGACCGCGAGGTTGTCAGGCCGTGTTTCGCCCCAGCCTGCTTCCGGCACAAGGATAACAGGGTCGATTAGGTATAGGGCTGTGAAGAGGTTTGGGTAAATGGTTGCTGCGAGCGCTCTGTCGGATGTACAGGTGAAGCTGTGAGTATGTGTAGAGGTAAAACGCTTACGATGTGCATCCACCGTATGAGTGACCGATAGAAACAAGCTTCCGCTGGCTGAATCCGCTCTCTATCCGTCGTGCGGTCTCCTTTGCCGACACGCGGGGAAGGTGTATTGGTAAGGGTCCGTTGGTAGTGGTAGACGGCATGTAGTGGAGAAGAAAGTTCGCGATATCACGCGCATTATCATGCCAATCGACTTGTGAAAATTTGAATGGTGAATCCAAGATAAACATCGTCGGATATGCACTCACAAAGTCCCGAGTTCGCCGAAGCATTCAGAAGTGCGGCGTCTCCGTGCTGAATGGACTCCCAGACCCATACTTCATCAATTAGAGATGCACCAGGGGAGTTGAATAATTCCTCCAATGTGGGCTCAAAAATCTAGACATAATATATTCAATAAACACGTCTGAGGCCGAATACTTTGACGCACCTCCTTAGGGAAGCCGTTTGCGTGGTGAAACGCTAGCGTTAGCCCTGTACGCCCGCGTTCACCCAGATCTGTCCGCACATATCTGTTCAAGCAATTCCATAACACCTGTGGATATCCATCGGTGACACGGCTCGTCCGCAAATCCTCGAGCTCCCATCGTGCCTGCACGATCAAACGCCTCCGCTCGTCCTTCGGAAGGTGCTGTGGAGGAAGCACAGGTTCGGGGGCAGGCCGCGTCGTGCGCAGGTAGCACGCAGGGATTAGGTGCGTCGACAAGGACCAGGGACCTCCAAAAGACGGTTTCCGTGGTGGCGAAGGTAGAGTTGGACGATCTAAAGGTTCTGGAGGTGGGTATATTGGTAGAATGCGTCGCACTTCGACTGGGCTCCATGTAAATGGAGGTGACTCTGCGTAGGCATTGGGCTTCATTTCAGAAGATCTATGGGCTTCTATAGGTCAAGTCAAGGTATCTTATAGGATATCCAGATGTCTAGAAAGGAGATGTCGATGAAATGCGGGGAAAAAGAGGGCAAATAACCGAAGCCGGCGCAATCACAGTTTCACGTGGCCGGACTTCTGCCCGACCAATGAAGATGAAAAAATCAGTGGCGCTCAGCGCTGGTCCAGGACTCCAGGTCAATGTTTCTGAAAATAAGTCAATGCACGAAGACAATCTGTGATCTCCGTATGAGCGCTATTAGTATTGGGCGCTTCTCCTAGTCGCCACAATAGTACCCAGAAAGGCATGTCCAATGCAGCAGGTTGACAGAAGCATTAGAGAGCATTAGACTGGAATAACAGACAAGACATGGCTGAGAGGAATGATGGACATTATTTATTTAGGGGAATACAGCAAGTATATTTAACATTTTTTGGTCTGGGGACTGGACTGGACCTCGTAGTGTGCGAAGAAACTCGTCAATGTATAATAGATCAATGTTGGAACGTTGTCATTTTACAATTAACGGGTCTCACAAAGGTTAAATATACAACGAGTAAATCGAACTGTAAGCTAAAAGAGTATCATTGAGCAAAGTGGACTCAACGGTCTCGGGTAAACATGACGAGATGACACAAGAAAATTGAAGAAATACTATCGAGCATCGATATATCATGAGGTACTTAGAGCCTTTCATTGAAGCTCTCCATCCACAGCAATTTCCAATATGACGAGTCTTAAAGCTGCTTTGAGTCCACATTGAAGTATGAAATAGCTGTCGATCTTAAACCTAGAACTGAACGACATAATAGACCAGCAGGAAGGTTTTGTAGCCAAAAAAAAACTTATCTTCTGTGATCCGATGCATGCGCATAAGAGTGCACACCGAAACGTAGTACGAAAAATTTTTACGAGGTTTCAATCTTACAATTTACAGAATCTGAACTCGGTGGACTACTTATCAAATGCCCGAAATGATTGTATGGTTCTACAACCTCATATTCCCATTTAACAAGTGACCTTGAACGATCCCATGAATCCTGCCGCGAAGGTCTGGCATCCAGCTGCCCAAGGGCTTCCCTCGTCCGATCCAGACGCATCCGCACACGCAGTGTCGAAAAAGAAAGTGGTAATACTGCAAGCCCCATTCATCAGCACGTTGAACGACGACATCGGCTGGGCAAGGGAGAAGCAGTGGCCGGACTCGACAGAGGTGGCTGCTACAGTCTGGATGAGGTCGCTGGTGGTGGTACAGAAGGGCGAGCTGAACGCTTGGACGGAAAAAGTACCAGATGCTGCGGGCGCGGCCAGAACGAAGGGCGCGAGCGCGATGGTCAAGAAAGCGGTTATGAACTTCATGGTAGTTGAGTCTGTGGTTTGACTGCGACGATCTAAAGGCAAAAGGTTAGAATAGGCTGTCACTGCTGAGCGCCGAACGTTGAACGGTGAGTCATTAAAAACCTACTTGCTTGAATGAATTCGAATCCAGCCGTGAAGCTGAATAGCCAGTGAAAACAGAGGCACATTTTATAGCGCTTCAGTCTGCCATAGCATGCGCCTTCAAGGAGCTCGCTTTCACTTGTAAGTATAGCGTGCCGCCAGGCTCGGAAAATATACGCAGAAGCCGTCCACCACTTGTCAAGTTCAAAATAAGAGCCTTCGCATATTGATCATTTTCCAGATTTCAGCACAGCACAGAATAAGTATGTGAAGATCATCCTTAATACACTTCCGCTGAAAGCATTCCTTGCCCGCGCTGCGCGTCTAGTTCTAATTCATAATAATGTCTCGTCATGTTCGCCCAGAATCAATTCACAATGCACATACAGCGTTACAGTGTTGTATCCAGCGGAAATTACGGCGTTGAATCATCATCCACAGACCGTGAACTTTTCTTCTTGCGAAGTTGATCGTCATGGGAGGGACATGTCGACAGCAAATATTTTTTGGCGCCGGAAGAACATCCGTGCACTGAGGTCTGACCCGCTCACTGAGACTTGCCCGTGTCAACCACAGGTACAAAACAGATTTGAATACTTCTTCTAGGGGTGATCCTTTGAACCAGGAACTGCATAGCCAAGACGTAGTCGTCCATCTGACTATCAGCTCCGTGTACCACGGCCGTTAATCATGAGAAATGTCGCAGGCATCCATAACATGAGAGTCCCACAACCAGAAAAAGCAGGCAAAACGCAGTTTTTAGATGTCCTAAAATTCCATGACAGATCATCACAGGGAACCAGCCAATGCCACGAGAGCCTCCAAGCAAACAAAGTCTAGCAACAGGAAGCAGTATATCGGGAGCATGAATTCCATCGGTTCTTTTAAAAAGTTGAATCTATACGTGGCTTGTTATTGGGAGGGCCGACGCGGCGGTCTGGGCTCCTTTTTGTTATTCCAGTAGAAAAGAAAAGGCGCGTTGGTCCACGGTCCAGAGACACTTCGACGCGTCTTATGCGTGGACAAGCTACCGAGGCATAAGAACCAACATGACAGTTAAGAGGAAGATCAACTCCGGATGAAGTTCGGTCTTTACCGAGTAATTCCGAATGTCACATGGTATTCAATGATAGCCGCCCAAACTATGAAGATTTAGATTGGACTTAGTCGAAATCACTGACTCCGGGCAGGAAGGAACAGCTCTTGTGTGAGGGTCGTGTCACTGTCAATACTATATTATCTACACTTCAAGAACCAACAGGCAATTATTGCAAAAGAGAACTTCCGTCCACGACAGAACACAACGATCCCAGGGCACTGATCCTCGAAGCTGTAAGCGGTCAACTTGACGCACTGAATATATCTTGATTTTTCTGCATCTTCATCTGGAACTCTCGTGCTTTCCCAATATTTCCCATCTTTAAATATGCGAATGCCAGGGCGCCAAGAACATTTCGATAAGCTGGCAGATTGTGTAAACCTTCATTGATGACTGCTTCTTGGAATACCAGGAGTTCCCGAAATTCTTTGCTGGTGGGCCAGTTAGTCTGAGCACCAGAAATAACCACCTTGCTCCGAGTGAAGAATTCGGTAGCGCGTTTCTGATATTCCTCACGGAAATTATTGCTTTCATGGGTGGCATTGGTGCATGCGCAGCATTCGCAGACTACACCGTAAGGCGCGAGTTGTCTCCAGCGGACAGCAATGGGGGCATCTGTATCACAATAGGAATAACAAATCTGTTCACCAGCCTTGATGTCGGTCGTTGCTTTGAAGATTAATGCGAACGCTGCAACATCGAAGTTCCTGCTGACGTTTGCCAAGCAACTATGTACCAATTAATACGAGTTGGAAGAAGAAAAAAAGATCGATCTATGGTTAATGCGTGAAGCGATTCTTCCAACAACGCAATAACGAGAGGCATCACTTGCAGTCTCAGATCCTGGGCCGTCGAAGACTTCATTAACGCCGTACCCATTGGTGCGGCCTATACCCGTAAGTGGGCCACTCCCGTCCTCAGTGTGGCTATTCATAAGCGCCTTAAACGCCTTCCGATTCGCCTCTGACATCCGGCTGACGGAAATCTCAAGGACCTTCTCATATTCGTCGAGCATTAGCTTGGAGCGCAAACTGGCGTCTGGGACTTGCAGTTCCAACATGTTGACATTCTTTGGTCCACCAAATAACGGCCGTTCCGCAAATACCACTTCACCGGCCTTGATATCGCGCGTCGCAAAGACGCCCATTCCCATTTTCTGGGTCATTTTGACCTGGTAGAGCGGCCCTCGACCCCCAGTGTCAGGTTTCGGTACAGGCTTTGGAAAGCCTGGCGTATTGAAGACTCTGAACTTAGTGGCCTCGGTAGTGAGCCATTCGGAGTAGTCGTTTCCATCTGCCGCTGCTGTCGATCCTCGCGGCGGAACAGTAACCAATAACACCGTCTTGCGTTCGGATTTGATTATACCCCGTTCGGCATCGATGGTGATGTTGAAGTTCGGCTTGAAGTTTGGATTTGAATCCTTGGACAAAGCTAAATGACGAAGAGCATGCAGAAAAAGCATGCCATTGAATAAAAGAGACTCACTGGGCGTATAATCGACCTTGCCATATTGCAACTCTTTCCCTATGAAGCATAGGCGAGTCGATATTGAGAAAGTGGTTAAACGATGTGCTCACTGATAAAGGAAATGGACTTTTCGGGTTCGCTTGCTGGCTGTGACTTAGACTGTGTCTTCGGCGTATCGAGAAGGTGCATTGCTGTCGAAGTGTAGGGGAAAGATACGCGGGGAATACGTCCTTTCTTCGACGGTCTTCGAAGTTGAGACTCCGACGAGGTTGCTTGTTGCCTTCGTTTTGCACCTTGGGGGGGAGGAGGGAAGGAAAGCCCTTCAGTAAGATGTCTGATATAAATATATAGTAAGTGACTAGATGCTATGTAGAACGATAATATACAATTTGGACCGAACAGCACCTTCGCAATAGTCAGGAATTGTGCATATATACGGCATTTATGACAGATATGGCAACTTTTCAATATCTGAATACATCGACGAAGATGAAGTATCTTCGGCGACTGGCTTCCCTCGTACTTCAACATCCCGCAATGTGGATGCTCGACGACGCCTCCAGACAACCCAGACAATAAAGACAATAATGGTGAGTGGTATGGTCACCAAAGGAAAGAGCCACCACTGCGGCGCAACCGACAATTCCATTCGTCCAGCTGTACCTGGGTGCGACTCAAAGAACACCATGCTAAAGACGGCCTTGAGAAAAAAGGAGAGTAAGTATGCAAGGCTCTTGGATATTATACTTACAGACGTACGCAAACAAAGGAGCCGGGGAGGAAAAACATCGTCACAGCTGCAATCCTGAAAATGCAGTCAGGAATATTGTATATGAAGATCAAGAGGTCGGAGCGTACGTTATCATTGAAGAACTGTCTTTTTGACTAGCAACCGCGATTTTAGTTGTTAAGCGCGCAATATTCAGGTTCGTACGGCTGTCGCCCTGCGTCATCAGATTAAAAAACATGTTGATTCGTATCTTTGTTCTTGCATTATAGTTGCCAGCCCAGTTCTTTAACATCGTTGCCCTCGAAGTTAACAGGCCAAGAGAATCAGTAATCGAGACGATAGATCTTTCTCGAATGCGGAAGTGGGGCAGAGAGAGCGAAAGATAACGGTCCCGGGCGGCAATGAAGAAATCATTTCTCTGTTGGTAATCAATGAGGTTTCCGACAACGACGTTGAGGTTCTGGGATAGGCTGTGAAGCTCCGAGACTGCCTGGGCATTCAAATGCACCGATGTCTGGGAAAACGAAGCCTGATCTTCCTCCTAGTACAATATTTAGCTAATTTGTGGGCCTTTATTGAAATTGTACGTACATATGTGATTAATTTGGTCCTCAGTCTGCCAAGCTTGACGGTCCATGTCTCTAACATATCTTCGACCAGAAAAATGTCCACTGCGAACGGCCGAAGAAGATCGGCTGGGTTGCGATCTTGAGCGCATGAAACGATGAGGTGTTTGGCATCGGCGGAGCAATTGTAGATAACGTATGTTGCTCTTTGCGGAACCAGAATGCTGTAAGAAAACCAAATATATGCGGGCCGATCAGCAAGCCCTTGCGAGAGGTGATATACTCCCTCTACAAAGACGAGTAATGTAAGCACATGGATGGAAACTTTCCGAAAGATTGAAATATTACCCAGAGCAACGACTTCGTCTTGATCGTCATATTTCGAGTAAAATCCAGGTCCGGTACTCCTGTATTCGAGGCTGAGGCTCATGTGCTCGAATAGCAAGAGAGAAACGTCCAATTGACGATGCAACTGCATCGCTGTACCATTCAGCGGAGGCCTCGCGTCACCGGCCTTTCGCTCCTCTGAGTCGCCATAGAACGGATCTGTAACGAAGCTACAAAAGTATGTCAGAGAAAGTATCTGATAAGAATATATGCCTCCTTACAAAATACGCGTCGTAGATGGGTCCTCGACTGTGAGCGATTTAGGCTGGTTCGGATATCAACATCTGGGAACTGGAGGCGCCGAAAGAAATACAGTACCGCAGAGAGCTCCGTAAGTCCCAAATTTGTCCTCATCAAAGTTCGTGCTGCAGAGATCGAAAGCAGGTCAATCTGTATGCGATGATGTGTTTGGTCGTTCTGTTCTGAGTTGAATATGTCCAAAAGTCGGAGCTCGAGCTCGGGAGACGTCAAGTTGGGAGAAGTCATAGCAGTGCCGATAGAATGGAGTGTGTGTAGTGGGGAATGTGGTGTTTCATCACTGGGTATTATATAGTACGCTATCTCAAGGTCCTGTCAATCAGTAAGTTGAGTCCCGCTGAATCCAAGCAACGGTATACGTACGAAATGCCAGTGCATGAATCTATAAATAGATGTATGTCGTGTTCGCCATTGTTCTGTTCAAGTTCGTTGTGGACATCGGAAGCATTGAACAAGGACGGGCTTCCCACATCAAAGATTAAACTGACCTTTTCAATAGCAGCACTGAAGTTGAAGTCAGACATTTACGGGAGCATATCACAGTTATAAAAAGACTTGTACGTTTAGCAATCCAGGAAACTGGCGATTGTTGGATATAAAAATTCGGTTGGTTCCAACTTCACCATATATAGGTTCTTTTGTTGTGGTCATTCTTCGAACCAGTGCAAGCTTAAATCAATACCTCAGAACTACAATATGAAATGCATTGTAAGATAGCCGCTCACCTAGTACACCAGTGACTTGTTCACGACAACCGTATACCACCTCAGGTAAAGTACAAGGACAGCTCTATCGCGTCGAATGTTTTTGAGTTGTCAGGTTCCCAGAGGACTGAGCCAGAAGTTCTGCAGTTTCAAGCGGATCCAATGCTGCCAGGATTGCGGTTTCGTAGTTGACAGTCTTAGTCCGAAGGATTTACGGTCAAGAACGCGAATTTGCTGCTACTCTAGGAGAATGTCCATTGCGCGTCCCACAAGTAAATTATTCCTGGATGATGCACTAGTGAGTCCTGGTCGACATATTAGAGTAGTCCTGAGAGGTTGGTGTGTTATGGGCAAGGTCAAGAAGAAAAAAGGCTGTCTCGGGAATTCCAGTACCGTTGATTGCGTACAAATATAACCAAACATAGTTATGGGTACTATCCCCTTTTTTTCTCCTGAACTTCGTCGCTGACGACAACAACGAACAGGAGACGACCGACACGACGAAGAGGAAGCATATACGACCGCAACGACCCTCAGCTCCAAAACACAAACGATGACTACAGTCGAACCTAACACTGCCACCAACGCACACGACCCTCGCCACCGTTCAGGCCGCTCTCCGTCCCTAACTCGGTTCAAAGCGTCACCTATCGCAGCTAGCAAGCGGTCACCGTCACCAATCGTTTCTTTTCATTCAACCCCCCTCTCACCCGAGCACCCCAAAGGCGTAAAGAATATCACGCGCAAAGTCATCAAGCGTCTGGAAGGGCTCGGACATCTAGAGATGGTCGAGATGGACGAGGACGAGCAATCTCTGAGCTGGAAGGACGAGCATGCTGAAGTGGAGAAGGTTCTGTACGAGCTCGGGAAGGAGGCCCTGAAAGCTGCGGAACCACCGAACGGCTATGCAAAAGTGACCCAAAAGCCGAAGCAAGACTTGGAGATTCCAAGAAAGCTGCTGCACAGCTCAATAGGTATGTCTTTCACCTCGCTTTGCGTTCTTTTCTTATCTGGATTTTTCAGGGTTTTTCACACTGTATATGTATGTCACCGAAGGCGACGTGAGGAAAATCATTATCGTCCTGTGGATGGCGCTCTGTGTTATCGTCCCGGCTGACCTTCTGCGGTTCAACTCGCGGTGGTTCGCGCGCACGTACGAACGTTATCTGGGGTTCCTCATGCGAGAAAGCGAGAGGGTGTGTATTCCGTCTGTCATTGGCCTTTCACGCT
Organism: Pholiota adiposa; assembly: GCA_009935795.1. Lineage (NCBI taxonomy): Eukaryota > Fungi > Basidiomycota > Agaricomycetes > Agaricales > Strophariaceae > Pholiota > Pholiota adiposa. Next base: position 219,712 of record QEYC01000227.1, on the reverse strand, counting down.
GCTAATTCGGCGCACAGGATGCGATTAATGGAGTTGTGTGGTACATATTGGGAGTCAATTTCGTGCTCTCACTATATCCCCAAGATGTGGCCACAGTTGCGATTCTGATGTAAGTCTCCGTCTTTCCTTTCCTTTCCTCCCTTCTCCTTTCCGAGAGTTTTGGCATCGGGGTTTGGTGGGGGCGCCTTACTCGGATCTCCCAGGCATCATCCGCGTCGTGCGGAGGGCGGCGCATGCTATAAAACTCACCGGAGTCGTTTGTCTTCCATCTATTCGCTTTACTCATTCTTCTTTATCCAGCCTTTCCTGGGCTGACACCGCTGCATCAACCTTCGGCCGCCTTTACGGATCGGCCACGCGCAAACTGCCAGCCCGCGTGCCCTACGTCGGCCTGCCGCTTGCCCGGCGTAAGTCACTCGCGGGGTTCGCAGCGGCCACCGTCACTGGCGCTGCTATCGCGTTCGGATTTTGGGGGTTCGTCGCTCCCCTCCGCGCTGGGGGCCGGGATATCACATGGGCTTGGTCGGGCGGGGTGCGAAATGTTGCAGCCAATGGGGAGGCTGCGAGTCTTGGTGGAGGAGGCGTGCTTGGGCTGCTGGTCCTTTCCGTTGTGGCGGGTGTAGTTAGCGGAATCGCGGAAGCTTTGGGTGCGTTGACTTTTTTCTTGGCGGGATGTTCTTTGTTAACGTGTCTTCTGCAGACCTCGGGTCGTTGGATGATAACCTGACTCTACCTATCATTTCGGGCGGGTGCATTTACGGTTTCCTCAAGCTCGTCGGAATGGCGGCATCGTGGATCACCTCATCATAGTGTTTTTGCTCTTGCAAAATTTGGCAGGACTATTTGATCCACACAGCTTTTATCGATACGTTTCTAGGAACATGCATTCTTCAGTATTGATACCTCCCTCACCTAACCATTCCCGCCACGAGGCCGCCTACGCCTCGCTAATTCCTAATCCACCATCCACCACCCTAGTCCACCATCCCGCCCAACCCTATACAATCTATACCTCAACGTCTGCCGGACACACGTCCTACTCCATATATCCCCATCATCTGTACGATGACCAACGACCCTCCGACCTGTACTGAATGACCATGAACTACTCCCAAGGACCGCTCCCTAATGACCTGCCTATGACGACCAACTTCCAACTTCATCCCTCACCTGCATCACCGTTTCTCTCGTCATTTCCTTTTGGATGTGGTTCGACGACTCCCGTTCCTGCCTCCCTATTTTATCTCATCATTTCCTGATTCTGGTGTTGCCTTAGCCCGTTGTTAGAACTCTAACCTATCTTACCTTCCCCCGACCTTCCGATTTTGTAATAGTTGACTTCAGTTCTGCGATGGGGCTCCTAGAGCTGCTTTGATACCTCATTAACTTACTTACGATTACCGTTCTTCCTCCTTATTGCTTGGTACTGACTCATCTTACACTCGAGTGCCAAAGACAGTTTCGCTCTGAGTCGTTCCTTTAGATTCTGTTTCTTCTTTGTTTCTTTTTTCTTTTGCTGCAATGGATTTTTATTTTATTCTCTTGAGGTTGCTTTCTGGTCCTGTTTGCGAAGAGGTTCGGGACTTCGGAAGTAGACTTGACATTTGAATATGTAGAGTAGATATATACCTAGTAGAAATGTACGTGGACTAGGAAGTTGCTCACTGGGAGAAACCATCACTATTCTCCAGGTGATACAGTGGATCCGCACCAGCGCTTATGCCAACGTGGTCTATAAATAACTTCAGTTACTGACTTATTACACAGCCGGGAGCCCCTTTCAAACATTTGGACTCCACTCAGCCTTAGATACCCGGAACAACGATATCAATGATACATGGAGCTTGTTGTAGCTTCATCATATTTTGTCAGTGAAAATCTCTCTCAGTAACAAATTCGCGAAAGCATAAGCCTTGCCGAATCCCAGAATCTGAAGCAAGTCCCGAACATCTCGGCCGCAGTCCTGTACATTCAATTCTAAATGTGTCAACGATGTAAGTATGCGAAATTTCATACGCGTGTCAAAACTTACAAAAAAGCACTGAAGTGGAGCGCATCTGCTTTTTTTTGTTTCCACCACCGAAAACGCCGTGGGGCAGCATGGATGAAGGCTCAGCAAAGGTTTCGAATTCTTAGGCTGATCTTACTAGTGAATCGGGTCTCCATATGGGTATCAGAGACCAAGTTATGATTTATCAAGCGTGATGTCACCCCCAGAACTCAATTCTTCGCTTAATTGTACTTACACTGTGACCATGTTCAACGGACTTTCTACTGGGGCTATGCAACAGCGTTCGGGCCTCGAGCTTCTAGTCAGGGGCGGTATGGACACATTCACGAATATGTTCTTTCTTTCAGGTTGACCACCACCACCACCACCCTCCTTTCTCAGAGCTTTGCTTTGAAGCAAGATGGCCGACTCCTTGACGATCATAATCGACGATACAGACTCGTCGATTCAATACACTGGAGACTGGACCACTGATAAGGGTAGCCTCGACAACTTCAGCGACTCCGGCCCTCCCTTCATGGGCACCAACCACTACATCAATGGAACTGGCAGTTTATCGTGGACTTTTTCTGGTGCACCTCACCTAAGTAATTTACGTGCACTGTGATCTGACTGACACCGATTACTAGGTACCTTTGTGGGCGTTTATGGACCAAGCGTCGACGGGAATAATCCAAATCCTTCTCGCGTCTGCACCGTCGACGGCGTAACCATCCCCAACAACAACATCACCCAGCCCACAAGCTCGATCATGCATTGCCAGGTGAATGGCCTCAAGGACGGAACGCACACCATCGTCGTGACAGTCCCGAAGCCAAACCCTAATGCCTATTGGTTCGACTACTTCATGTACATTCCGTCAGCGAACATTGACCGCTCCAACTCGGCGATGATGGTTCGGTTTGACGATCCCTTGATCTCGTATGGACCGGGATGGACGAGGGGGACTACGTTTGGTACTATCGCGACAGTGAACGGCGCCTCCTTGTCCGTTAAGTTGACTGGTGCGCAAATCCTTCGCTGTGATGTTGAATACAATCTTGATACAATCCTTCTATTGCTTTTTTTGTGTGTTTAGGTCCAGGCTCTGCGGTATGGATGGGTTATTATCTCAGCCAGTTCCCAGTCGCCGCGACAACAGCGACGTACACCATTGATGGCGAAAATCCCTTGGAGTTTGACGTGAATGGAATAGGATCGCAAATTACAGGCGCAGAATTGAACCAGCGATTCTTCACGACGGGCCCGCTTTCTCCTGGCCCACATGTTCTGAACGTCACGTACAACGGGAACAACGACACTACTCCATTGTCCCTTTATAGCTTCACCGTATTGAACGGGACGTCCACAGATGTTGGTATGGGAGGTCCAATTGGAGCTTCGCACCCAGTGGGTGCCAGTGGCGGATCGACCAGCACTACAAGTTCAGACTCGCCATCTACTCCTACCGCCTCTGGGCCATCCTCGCCAACGGGTTCAAATTCTCAGGGAAACAATACCAACATTGGAGCTATTGTAGGCGGCGTTCTAGGCGGCTTGGCCTTCCTCATCCTTGCCGCCTTCGTGTTCTTCATGTACAGGCGCAAACGGCGTGCGACCAACGGAGACGGCGACTCGACTTGCATAATCCAGCCTTTCACCGCCTCACCTTCAGGTTCCCCGCTGATGTCAGAAATCCCCCCCGCTAACAACAATTATTCTGGCTCAAAAGCAGGGATTCCGACTCCACGTCCACTCCCGACTGCGCAGGTTTTAAATTATTCTGACGACTTGAAGCGGCCATTGCCATCGAACGGAGGTGGGGTCGCAGTCGCAGCTAGCGTGCCGTCCGCGCCACCCTCTGACTTGGAACCCACTGTATTGGAACCCACTCGCCAGCCGAGTCGTCCGTTTATGGCGTCTTCGAGTTCACCTGAGCCTGCGATGACTGACACTGCCGAGTCGGAAGTGGTGATATTGCATGAAGATAGCGGAGTTCGCTTGCCGACGGGTGGCACGCCGCGCCCAGGTGTGAGAGTGCTGGAGATGCCTCCGATGTATTCTGCTTCTTGATAATTGGATTGTAATTCAAATTCCCCCCATTCTGATCACGAAATTAGGTTCATCGATACCTACTATGTATTCTACTGTGACTCTATGTCGATACTTTGTCGACGTCGTGTAGTTTTATCAATCTCAGCTCGGCAGAACACTTCAAAGAAAGGCCCATTTTGTTGGGTAGAATACATCCCCATGCTCACAATACTTTCTTGAATCCAATGGTGACAGATAGGTGTCCACCATCAACGTCCCGACTCAGTTCGAGAGTATTTACGCAGACAGGCTGTCGTTACATAAATCACGAACCTCATGGACATGTGTAAACCTTAAATATAGACACGCGTCCGCCATGTTTTCAGTGAACGAAACTGGCTAGGTACCCTCAAGCCCCGCCTCTATCCACAGATCCAGACAGTGGCGCCGTGCTTCTCAAACAGCGACAGACAGATTCTAGCAGACGCTCGAACTTAACACTGTAGTCCGTAGTGAATCTCTGCAGGTCCCATACCTTAGAGGAGGTAAAAATGCAATGTGCGTTCGACGCCGCTCACTTTGATCAGGACCCACGGTGTACTCTCCATTAACCTCACCAGAGAGGGGTGTAGTCAGCTAGGGCGAAATCATGGCTTTGATCCTTGATCGAGCTCGTCCTAATGTCATGCTCAAACAAGCTATAGATTACTGCGGATGATGCGAGTTAACTGTATTGATAGCACAAGAATAGAATAAAATATACACGACACCGCGAGAGGGATTCCACAGAAGAAATTTGAATGTGGGAGAGACCAATGTGAACTGTGCGACCAAAAAAGCGAAATATCCATCCAAAACAAAACATACTACCGCCCAAACCATGCGGACCATCCCCTTTCCGGCTCGTCTTCTTGTGTTGTGGGGGGCCGCTCTCTTCGTCTCAATGAAGGCCCTTCCTCTTCGTCTGCGACTAGCCCTGACTCAGCTTCGGACTGACGAATGGCTGGCGAAAATATGTGCCCCTCGCTGGCCGTCTCCAGAGCATTCACCAACGCTCCCTGCACTTCGATTGGGTTTTCTGAGGGTGTAGTGACCAATCCCGGGACTGGCGATGCCTCTTCGTGCATTGATGACCGTGCATCGTAGACTTCGGCGATCTCTTCGTCTCGGGAAGACCAGGCGGGTGGCGGGAAAGCAGGCGTGAGGGGATTACCAAAGTCGTCAATATTGTGCTTGCGTTGACGAATTTTCCATAGAAGACACATAACAAGAAGACAACCTTGCAATAAAGCAGCGAGTGCAAAGGTTATCCAACCTGGAAATTGGAGTAATTAGTATAATTGCATTACATAGAAGAGAAAGGAATGGCTTACTTGTCCAATTCGTTCCTGGACGCAGTGCGATGCTGATTACCATTAAGACTCCACCAGGTGTTTGAATCAGCATCATTGGTATACTGATTGCTCCGACCAGCTTTGTACGATATGTGTGCATGAGCTGTGGGGCATATTGCACCGAGGCGAGAATAGCAGCGGAGACGCCGAGGAAGGTTGCCCATGCAGCAATTTCAGGTGCTGGTAAGCCTGATGGCGAGTCGGGGACGGTGCATAAGAGGTAGGCCGATGTAACTGCTGTGAATATGCTGAACCAGACGCGTTAAAGGTTTAGTATAATCAAGAGAGGTCGAAATACAGATACGAACAAGTGCGCCGCTGTGCACCATGCAAGGATAATCGACAGCCTCCATTCTTCACTCCTGATGGGTTGCTTGAGCCGTGCTGACGATAGCAGAGGTGTCTCTTCTGAGGTTGCGACGATGTATTTCAGATGCTCGGGATAGTAGAGCATGTAGAGAATGAACCTAGAATCAGAGATGAAATCAGTGACTTCGAACATTGAATTATGACGACCTACACGAAACCAAAGCAGATAAACTGCAACGATATTTGGATCACCCCCGCTGACATTTCCAGGCAATTTCCAAACGACTAATTCAAGTTAGATATTCATTTGGGTGCCAGAGGATGTTTGCGTACCAAAACGCGACAGCACCTCACTATAGGAGCTTGCAACGTGATCCTATGGTTTCTTCAGCGACAAACTGTAAGATTTCTGGATAGAACATACATATTAAACATGGCAGCAGTAGCAGAAGTCGTTCCCAGAAATAGAAAGACGGGGCTGATTCCTTCGGACGACTTTGCATGGATGATGCGGAAGTGCTGTGGTAGATACGAAATGACGAGACCACAACACAGTCCAAATGTCAAAACGGCATTGTACCAGTCATGATGCTGCAGAAGAAATTTCAGACACCCCATTCAAAGTGTACGATGTAAGTACTTACTGGAATACATGTATCAGACATCGTGTCGCGCCTAAGCCTCTAGCAGAGATATCTTTAACAGTTATAATAGAGATGAAATGTTAGAATCGAGGTGACTGAACCGCCTTCACGGTCCTCGTCGCTGTTGTGAACGTTGACGTGAAGTTGAATGAACAATGAGCGCAGCCCGTGACTCGCCTCCAAAACACGTCACATATTGTCACGCCCACGATAAATTTATTACATAATATAACAGTATCTTTCAACGCTTATTCCCGCGGCTTCACGAATGGTCTTTTTCAAGTGTTTTCTCCAGAGCAGGTTGGTCAATGCCCCATTCGATGTAAGCCTTATCTGAGGAGATGACAGAGAATTTTACTGGGTGATAGATCGCAGATGTCAACCTTCCCGAAGCGTGTGGTAGTCAAAACTATATAGGGCAAGCCTATAATTACACGGTTAATCAGTGAGGGAAAGTTGCAGGAAACAGCGCTTTTTTCGCAACATCTACAACGAATTTCCAGGCTAATTGATCGACGAGGCCTGTTATTTACAGCGCTACCCGTAATCATGCTTTAGAGGTACGCAGAACAGTTGTCGTCTATCATTTGTCACTCATTACAGGTGAAGGGCGCTGTGTATTCGAGCACAGCAGCAGCACCACTCGCTGATTATAGCAAGAATCTCACAAAGTGTATCATTTTACCGTAGCTTTTACGGAACACGCTATGCGACGCCGACTTATTTATACTTTTATGAACGCTATAAAGAAAGCCGTGCCCGAGTCTTTGCCTCACGCATTACCGACTGCCCATTCGTACCACGATGCCCTCGTACACATATCAAGAGCGTATTGGGGCATTGTTTATTGCAGCCCTAGCGACGGGAATGTACCTTTGTACCCTCGTTTATTGTCTTCGATGGCTTGTATTTAAGGACCAAGGCTGGCGTGTGCGCACACGGATCGACTGGGTTATGCTCATTGCCACTGTAACCCTATTCGTCCTCTCGTCGACCCATATCACTTTGGCGGCTACATCTACGGTACACTTTGTCGACAACATTGTGAACAAGGCTCCTGGGGATTTAAGGCTTCCATGGTCTGCAACTGTAATGGTGAATATTCTATTCCGTCTCACCAGCAACATTGTGGTCTAAATCGACTCTATATCCAGTGCACGGTCACTAACTTCTCTGTACTCATAACAGACGGGTTTTTGGTTAGCTTTTATCTTACTTAAACAGTTGGTATTATGCTCATAATCCGCATCCTTAGATCTATCGCTGTTGGCAAGTCGGCGCCAGATCCCTGAACAGCGTGTTATTTCCAATCGTGTTCTGGGTTGGGGGACTCGCATGTACAATTCTACAAATATACTGGCAAGTTGTAATGAGCGCAGCCATTCCCAAAGTTTGGGTTCCCATGAACATGTCGATTGGCCCTGGGACAATTTTGACGCCATTCTGGGGATTTACAATTGTTGTCAACGTCTATGCAACAGGTCCGTTCAAATTTCTACATCTGAGATGCAAAATTTGCTCATTCTAATGCACTCTGAAGGTAGAATTGTCTATCAGATATGGAAGGCTGCAGAAGCGCAGAAGAAGGTATTTAGTCCATCGCGCGACCTGCAATTCCTGATCAAAGTGTTGCTCGACTCGGGGATGCTGTATCTTATCGTGACAATTCCACACTTTATCTTGTGGCGGACGCCCAACAATGCTGGAATTCTCGTCCTTGGGTGGATCGTACGCATATTTCCTTCTCGCCTTGGCAATTTCTAATCCGTTTACCGCGTCCATCTCACAGAATTTACCTGTTGTGTGCAGCGCGTTTAACCTCATTATTATTCGCACTTCGCAATACCGTGTCACTGGGCATGGAGAAGCAGGCTCGGTATTGACCGACGGGAGCACAAACATTATCTCTGAAGTCCACTTTAATTACCCCCGAGAAATCGAGATCGAGGATAATTTTAATCGGGAGCATCGTCGTCATGTAAAGCAGGAGATGTCTTTCACCACGGCCTCTATGAGTACAATTGTATGATATGTAGCACTACGTCGATGATTCATAATTATAAAGCCGCAATGCTTTCCAGCTGGCGCACAATTTCCAGCGTCTTGAAAAACTGTTTTCTCTTATTATATCCAATAACGAGCGCACTGAGAACATGCGCATACCCAGATCGATTGTCCAAGCATTCCTTGATCGCTGTTTCTTGGAACTTGAGGAGCTGTTTGAATTCCTTGTCATTCGGCCAGGAATTATCAGACCCATGCATGACGGCGACGTTCCTAGATTCGAACTCAGAGGTGCGTTGAGTGTATTCTGCGCGGAATTTGTCACTCTCAGGGGTGGCGTTGGTACAGATTTTACATTCGCAGACAATTCCATAGGGCGCAAGTTGCTTCTGGCGCACAGCGACGGGAACCTCTGTCTCGCAGTATGGACAGAAGAGCTGCTCGCCGGCTTTGATGTCGACTAAGGCTTCGAAGGTAAATGCAAAGGCCGCAAGATCGAAGCTTCTCGTCACATTGTGGGCACAGCTGCGTATAGAGAGCGTCAATCCCAATGTATGGGACGAAGAAAAAGATCTGACCTATGGTTGATACGCGAAGCGATCTGCCCAATTACAGAATAGCGACAACCGTCATGGGCAGCTTCGGTGCCTGGACCGTCATAAATAGATTTAACAACGTAACCGTTGGTTCGCAGCACTCCGGTGAGTGGGCCACTTCCATCCTCCGTGTGGCTGTTCGTAAGCGCCTTGTACGCTGCCTGGTTCCCCTCCGACATTCTACTCACAGCGGCTTCGAGCATCTTCTCATACTCGTCGAGAATAACCTTCATGTATGCAATACCGAGCGGAACACCCAGCTCGAGCTCCAATATGTTCACGTTAATAGGAGCCAAAAGCAAAGGGCGTTCCGCGAACACCAGCTCGCCCGCTTTAATACGGCGCGTCGCAAACACGCCCAAGCCCATGTTAGCCGTCATTTTGACCTCGTAGAGGGGCGTGCCGCCCTTGGATTGGGGCATAGGCTTAGGAAAGCCGGGCGCATTGAAAACGCGGGGTTTGGTGGCTTCGAACGTGATCCATTCGGAGTGATTATCCTTATTGACTGCTGCAGGCGATCCTGGGGGTGGAACGGTCACTAAAATCATCGATTTGCGGTCGGATTTGATGATCCCCCGCGTAGCGTCGATATTGATGTTGAAGTTCGGCTTATAGTCCTTAGGCAAGGCTACAAAGTGATATGTTGAACTCTTCTGGGTCAAATAGATATTGCACTCACTGCTTTCGTAGTCTACCTTCCCGTATTGCAAGGCGTATCCTGTTGGCGTTGAGTATGTGGCGACCTCATCTGGATTGCGTCTTTACTCACTGAAGAGGTTGGTCCCAGGTAACATAACTGGATTTTCTGCTGGGTTTGCCCGCTGAGACGCCTTCTTTGCCTTGGGTTTGTCGAGGAGGAATCCGCGTCTCATGATGTTGTCAATGAGGCGTTGGTGGTGCTGGGGGTGGCGGCGATTTAAAAAGAAAACAAGAGACAAAGAGCCTTCGGAGTTCCAACCTCGACTTCTTTTAATCTACCCTTTTCGTGCGCAGAGCTCGAGACAGTAATAAAGTGGAAACAGGGGCATGAGGTAAATTACACAATGAATAAATAACATAGACAACGGGAAAGGAATGGATGAGGCAGTACAAGGTTGAATATTATATACTTGGATCTGCCTACGAAGCCGCAAACAAAGGAATGGAAAATAGGATAAAATAGTGTAGAAAAATGAGTTAATTTATCCTACAATAAAAGGAAGAATAAGTTACAAGTGTGCCCGTAGCACAACCCCGAAAAGATGGAAACAGCAATAAATGCAGTTTTGCAACGTTGTTTTTGTTCATGGTCATGTAGCAGAGTATGTCGGTGGCATTTCAACAACCGTAACACTCGGACGCGTCGTCAGGCTCATCGGTATGCGCACTCCACTATCTTCATGCAACATGATGACTTCAGATTTAGATCCATTACTAATAGCGGTGGCTGGAGAGGAGAACGTCGATATCGATTGATTTGGTTGGTGCATGGGGAGCGGAGAGCCCGCTTGCGATCTCCACATCGATATAGGGTCAGAGGGACCTGGTGATGCCCCGTTCGAATTCGTCGGCAGAGGACGCTTGACGTCAGAATAAAATTGAGTGGTCGGAACGGGAGCATACATGCCTCCAGACGAGCTCGAGTATTCGGAAGGGGAGACTTCTGACATCGCTAGTGGGATGCTTGTCGGCCGTGCAGTGAAAGGCTCTGCCACGAGGTTGAGGTGCGAAGTATTAGCTGCGGGTGCATCTGCACGTCGTTTGCGAATGCGCCGACGTAAAAATAGGAAAAGGAGAAGAAATAGGAGCAGAAAGCCTATAACTCCTACGACGGCGCCTATGATAGCTCCAGTATGGTTGTGGCTCTTTCCGGTCGCATTAGACGCTCCATCTGCGTTGCTTGAACTGCCTGAGTTCGAATTAGAAGAGGGTACGTTGCCAGAAGACGCTTTGTCAGAGGAACCTGGGGTAGGACCTGTCGTTGTCGAAGAGCCCGTACCAGTTGGGTTCGGCAGAACAGTCGCAGTAGAGTTTGTGTCACCGACCGTAACGGTGACTGCCGAGGATCCTGACCCAATAACCACGACCGATGTCGACGGGCGCGCGGGAGAGATCGGCAACGACGGAGGCGAGGCAGCTGTGGTGGGTGTGGTGTTCGATCCACTAGTTGAGCCAGTATCTCCACTATTCGGCGCGTTGACTGGATGGGACGCTCCAATTGCACCGCCAACAGAGGGCCCAGCTGCGGCACCGTTCTGCACGATGACATTGTAGATTGACAGGGGCGTGGTGTCCGCATTTCCGTTGTAGGTGACTTTGAGGGTGTGTTGTCCAGCGGGGAGCATGCCCGTCGTAAAGAACCGTTGATTTAATTCGGCACCCGTACTTTGCGACTGAATTCCGTTCAGGTCGAATGTTTTTGGGCTCCCGCCGTCGATAGTATACGTCGCGGTAGCGGCAGCAGAAGGGAACTGAGAGAGGTAATAACCCATCCATGTCAGAGTACGGCCTAACAGATAATCAAAGATCAGGAAAACGAAAGGCAGCAGGAAATAGTTTGCGCGCCTGTAAACTGAATGGTCATAGTCGCGCCATTCATCGTAGCGGCAGTCCCTGGGTTACTCTGCGTCCATCCTGTCCCGTATGCTATCGCAGGATCGTTCCAGAGAACCATCGTCGCCGCGTTGGCACGAGAGACGCTCGCAGAAGGAACGTACATCAGATAATCAAACCAGTAACCGCTGGGATTTGCGTTCGGCACCGTCACTGTGATCGTGTGCTGACCATCCGAGAGTCCGTCCACTTGACAATGCATGATTAGATTGACCGCGAAACCGATCTGATTATTGGGGATAGTCGCGCCGTCGACAGTGCACACACGAGATGGATCTTTCCCGTCCACGCTCGATCCAAAGACGCCCACATAGGTGCCTATACCATGTTGGTGAATTATAGAGGTTCAATGTTCACAGACGCGACGCACCGGAGAATGTGAAGGAGAAACTGCCCGTTCCTTTAGTGTGATGGCTGGTACTCATATATGGCGCGCCAAAGTTGCCCAAGTTGTCGAGGCTGCCTTTGTCGGGGGTCCAACTCCCAGAATACTTGATACCTGGGTCCGTGTCGTCGATCATTATGGCCGTAGTCATCTTGCTATAGGTTATAGGGGTACACGCGTGTTCCACCAAAGGAGTTCAAGGAATGGAAGTAGGGAGAAGAAGCGCTCAACCAGCGCTCAGAGGACCCAGCAGCAACGAAAGGGAACGAGAAAGAAAAGAGACCGTGGGCTTATTCGCGTTGCATCACTGAATCTGAATGCGCCCATCGGGTCGCCCCTGACCGCCGCAAGGGATGCTGCCTAATACTGTTTGTCGGTGTCTCCCTAAGTGCGAAGTATTTGATGACGAAATAATCGCATGTATCGCAGTTTCAGTTCGAGCAAGCGCTTAGCGCAGACTCGCAACCAAACTGATTTTCTCCTGGATCAAAGTTCATATTGATTAGTCTATGCTCTGATGACTGGAAAGGTCGGAAGGCAGAAATAAGAGAACCAAGAAAGGAAAAATTCGCCAGTAGCGTACGTTATTTGATCTCTTTCCCAGGTGTGGCTTGATAGATGAACTTTGAGGTGTTGGCAGACCAAGTTCAGGAAAATTAAACGAGTTCGTACTGTATAAAAACGAATTGTTCGAAGGGAAACTTGTCAAAGGTTTTTCGACTTTGTTCCATCAGGAGGCTGAATTGAATTATCTTCGTGTCAATCATGATGATCATGCCGACATTTTTGAGAGAAATACCGCATGCCCTAATATCCAGTGTTTCAGAGTTCCTGCGCATAGCAAGACAAACTTTCAGAAGTTCAGAGGTTCAAAGGTGCAGGTTGGGTGCAGGAATGTTGAAGATTCGTTTTCAAACTGCCGGATGAAATAAAACTCCGCCAAACTCCGCTCCACACCGTTTCCATTTCCAACGACTCACTCGGGGAAAGAGATTCAACTCACGCCGCGGTTCACCCTGACTTTGCTTGCTAGAAAGGTCGTATCATGGCCAGTCTAATAGCCATCCTTGACCTGAAGGGAAAGCCACTTATCCAACGATCATATCGCGACGATGTGCCAGCATCCTACGTCGAGCGATTCTTACCCCTCATTTTGGATATCGAGGAGGAAGGCCAGCAAGTAACGCCATGTTTCTCGAGTCAAGGTATCAACTATATGCACATTCGACACTCCAACTTATACCGTATGTGATGTGCTTTCTAAATCGCATAATTTTGCCGACTCACGGGAGATGACAACGCGCAGTGCTCGCGCTATCGAAACGAAACTCGAACGCATCTGAAATCATCATCTTCCTACATCGCCTGACGCAAGTGCTCATTGAATACTTCAAGGAACTCGAAGAAGAGAGTATACGCGACAACTTCGTCATCATATACGAACTTCTGGACGAAATGATGGACTTCGGATACCCACAGACAACGGAGAGCAAGATCCTGCAGGAATACATCACACAGGAGTCGCACAAGCTCGAGATACAAGTCAGGCCTCCTATGGCTGTCACAAATGCAGTATCATGGCGGACGGAAGGGATTCGATATCGGAAGAATGAGGTGTTCTTGGACGTCATTGAGAGCGTCAATATGCTGGTACGTCTCCCACCTCATCAAATCCGATTCGAATATGCTCATGGTATCTCAGGTCAATGCGAATGGAAACGTTGTGCGGTCAGAGATTCTCGGTGCGGTGAAGATGAAATGCTACCTCTCAGGAATGCCAGAACTGCGGTTGGGCCTGAACGACAAAGTGATGTTTGAGAGCACCGGTCGAAGTGCGTCTCCTGTCTCTATGTCATCATTCCGTTTTCTGATCCAGATTGATAGCGGCGCGTGGAAAGGCAATCGAGATGGAGGACGTCAAATTCCATCAATGTGTGCGGCTATCTCGATTCGAAAACGATCGTACCATCTCCTTTATCCCTCCAGATGGCGAGTTCGAGCTCATGTCCTACCGCCTATCCACCCCCGTGAAGCCGCTCATCTGGGTCGAGGCCGCCGTCGAGAGTCACAAAGGCAGCCGTGTCGAATACATGGTCAAGGTGAAAGCGCAGTTCAAACGGAGAAGTACCGCCAACAACGTCGAGATCTACGTACCCGTACCCGATGACGCAGATAGTCCCAAATTCCGAGCGTCAACTGGAAGTGTGCAATACGCTCCCGACAAGTCTGCGTTCGTGTGGAAGATCAAGCAGCTGGGGGGAAGCCGCGAATTCCTGATGCGGGCGCACTTCGGTCTTCCAAGTGTGAAAAGTGGTATGGCCTAGTCATTTCACTTTATATTCGCCGCCACTTATCTCCTTTTATTGCAGAACAAGACTTTGAGAAACGCGCGCCCATCACCGTCAAGTTTGAGATTCCATACTTCACGGTGTCTGGTATTCAGGTTCGCTACCTGAAGATCGTTGAGAAGAGTGGTTACCAGGCTTTGCCTTGGGTGCGTTATATCACCCAAAACGGGGATGATTACAGGTATGTCCTGTCATAATATTTTGATATCCTACTGAGTTGTTGCTCTAGTCTACGGACAGCGTTGGAAAAGGGCAGCGCACCGGTCATGCCTATGTAGGCTTACACTAATGTTCGCTGTCCGCCCCCTTCTGTGTCATTCGTCATATCTTCTTTGTTGTTTTTGGAGTGTAGATTTGAATAAAGGTGTGTTTGTATTCTGGACCTTATGGTCTTTCTCGCAAGCCCTTTGTCGACCTTTGTGGTGGGGCACCTGCTGGGTGCATCAATCATGATCACTTTTGGTCACTCCTTCATTGCGGTAACATACCTTCTGTTATCGCTTGTGACTTATGACTGGGATGATATCTGCTCACTTCCTATTCAATCTACTCATATCCCAGTTTCCTCGCTATCTAAATCCTTCATCCGACGCTCAATTTGAAGTTACTCTACTTCTTTTCAATGTGAGTTTGTTTCTATATGGATTTCTGCTTTCATTATCCCCCCCTCGTAGCTTTCATTGGACCCCAATACCACTTCTGCGCACAAGACTTCGCGCAGTGGCTGGATCATTTCCATTAGTACGTGATTATGGCTGTTTGGGAAAGTGGACACTTACAAAATGTTTAGACTCCGTCACTCTAACGACTTCATAAAGTGGTACTTCCTGGTCCTTTGCCACTTTGCTTCACCTACAACAACGATGAAACGGAAATTCCGCAGCAAGCCCAAGCAGAGCCCTCAACCAAACGAGCCCGAAAATGCCGTTGTCAAAGCTGAAAGTGAGCTGATCACTTCGGATACGATTATCATCTTGAGTAGAGAAAGCGCATGAATCCCTGATGCAGATGTAGAAGCATGAAGCAATATTTCATAATAATTAGGTATTGGCTACAATAACTGATGATACCACCCAAAATACTTATACGCAACGGGGGGACTAATCAGAACTATCTACGTAAATACATCCTATTCAGCTCGTCTACAGCAATATTTGAGATACATGCTCTACCGGCTCTTGTGATGACTACCGTGCCCTCTGAATTAGAAGTTAGTCTTGAATTTCAATTGGATAACAAACTTGTAAACTTACTTGACGACATGGCTCCCTCCGTGAGGAATATGATGCTCTGTAAGTTTCGTGACGTGATGGCTGCCCATAAGAATCGGTTTCTCATGGTTTTTATACACACTCTCAGGCCTCTGGTGGGGGCCGAGATAAGCATGGGCCTCCCCCTTCGTGCGATGCGCGAACGCATTCAAGGCGATACCCCATAATTTCTTGCTGTGCGGATTGTGCGTGTTCTGAGGGATATGGATCTTCTTCCTGTCCATGTGATCCTCGAGCGTTTCCTTGCCGGGGATTATAAGACGGAATTATCAGCCGTATATGGCAGGACCCCTGATAATACTGATGGAGGTCGGATCCTCCCACACCTATAAACTCGGCCGTAGGCCGCTCAAGGTCGGATCCATTTCACGGAAAAACACCTATGAACCACAAAATTTTCATTGTATCTCGGTTTCGTAGGGTCACCCAAGAACACCCAAAGCAATGTCAGGCCGGATCCTGGTCACCTATCGGCAAGTTTTGGTGGGCATGATGCCGGGCCCGCTTGGGGCCCGCAGCGGGTACGAGTTTTATTGTATCGCGCTTAGATTAGA
The DNA here is from genome assembly GCA_009935795.1 of Pholiota adiposa. NCBI lineage: Eukaryota > Fungi > Basidiomycota > Agaricomycetes > Agaricales > Strophariaceae > Pholiota > Pholiota adiposa. Next base: position 203,591 of record QEYC01000227.1, on the reverse strand, counting down.
TTATCTCAATAATGAAGTATCCGGTGGCCCATTAGGTGGCAAAACCGGTTGAAATATATTTTCATTTTCACTCTGTGTTTACATAATGTTCACTGCTACTACCCCATCAGCAAAAGAGGAAAAAATATGCAAGGCCTGGCCAGGCCTTGCATACCGCCCAATCTCGTCCCAATCCGTGCATACCCCGCAATCCCGTTGGGGATTGGCATGACCTCACATGAGATGGACTATTGTACAATCTCCGGCATATTGTAGAAATTCGCCGGGCTGGCCCAGATTGCCAATCGTCCCAAGGCCTTACCATGCCATGCATGAGATGGGCAATTGGCAATCCTCAACGGGCTGCTTGTGAGTTTGCCAGGCTGGTGAAATTTCCACGACGTGCTGCTATTGCAAACCGGCGTGTGAGGTCTCCCCTGCATGATGCTGAGTTGGCCATGATGGCCGCGTCACCCAAGGTAGTGTACATCATCACTACCGGTGCTCGCTGTACCAGCCATCTTATACTAGATCAGGCAGTTTTTATCTGACCATTGAGGTAGGAAATAGAAATAGATATATATATAGATAGATAGATAGGCAATAAGTACGTCTAAACTAGATTGTATCTAGAAAGGGGGTTGATTTTCTGCGTCGGATTCAATTTCACATCGAATGCGTTTACGAGCGCGTTGGGCCTTGATGAGGTCGAAATCGGATTCTGCTTGCGGAGATCCAGTCGGCTGTACAACTTCGGTGATTGCTGATGGTGCAGGCGAGGCAAAAACATGACTATAAACACTGTAAGTATCACCTTAAATGACTGACAGAACACACTTACTGATTAAACAGCGCCAGGATTTCGTCGCCCTCGTCACCTTCCAAAATATCTACCAGGTTCCAAAAAAAATCTTCATAATCAAAACATCCATCTCGCCTACTCCAGGTTGCCTCGGATGATAAGGTGAAGCGAGTCTGATGAGCGTTAAACAGATGTTTGAGTCAGATGATCATAAAATAGTAGTGATAGCACTTACCTGGACTGCTAGATATGCAAGGTGACGCGGTGTTAATGAAGTAAGATGAATCAACGAGGCAACTCCCTGTTGACCTCGATGAAACCCTGCACCTTCCAGTGCCGCTGAGGCACCCTGAAGTAGGTGTTTTGCAACCTTGCAGGTGTTCAGATGAGTGGAAAGGGAAGAGGTTGACTGTGTTTCGTACCCGCAGTAAAAGATGTCCCCGAAATACACCTTCTTCGATGTGTTCCGGATCGAACACGTAATTTTCTGGGAATAGAAATCGAGGTAGCATTGCTGCACTACATATCTTGACTCCGCCCTTGATATCGTTGAATGTTCTATAGAGATGAAGATCAGCGAGAAAAGCTACAACATAAATGAGGATCAACTTGCTCCTGCGTTGGTTCATATTTGATTGGACAAATGAGCGCCGCTGTGACAGGATGATTAAAGCCTCGATCAATCTTCCTGCCACTAGGTTGAATACCAAGGGAGTTGGAGAGCTTCGTGTCAAAGAGCAGATATCCGATTATCTTGCTTTTCAATGACGAAGTGTCATCTGCACGAGCACCGCGTGCGCCTTCGGATATCTGTAAAGAGTTGGGGAAAATGCTGAGGGATGGATGAAGTGATGCTTTTACCTTAGAACACACGGCTTTGCGAGTCTGTCGATCACTAGCAAGCATTATCATTTGCTCTCGAAACTTGGGAATGATGGAACATAAAATGTTCCAACTATGAATTGCACGTCGAGTTCTGCGAAATGTCAGATAAAAAATAGCAAGGATTCAAAACACGCACTGCTCTGTTACCAGGCCCTCATCATCTGTATCTTCTGTCTCCTTCTTGATCCCAGCAAGTACAATCTGATCAATTGGCATGAATGAGTCGCTTTGACGTTGGTAGACTCGGCCATAATCATGATATGAGATTGCACCTGCCATCACGAAACCGTCTTGAACATCTGAGGAGTTGGTATCATTGTGTTCCCTGCATAGAGGAGTAAGTACTGTACCAGTAACGCAAAGAAGAATAACCACTTACTTCCTTTTCCGACCTTTCTTCAGGGCAGAGAATGTCAGATTCTGTATGATATCACCAAGAACGTGATTCGATTGCAAACTCTCAATGAATGGTGGAGGGGAAGAAGAACATGCAGGAGCAGGAGTTAATGGAGGCATACTCAAGTAGGGTCATCGTGGGCGGTAAGGAGTTCAGACGCACTTAATATCCTGAAATCCCATACTTGTTTGCATCTGTTTATTCAGTACCGGCAGCCCGAAATTCAATCCAGAGTCAACCAGAACGCAAACGTTCATTCTTCGAATAATCTCGAACCTGCTGCTCCACGTAGCCCATTCTCCATACACTTAGGTCAAATCAGAGCACTGACGTTCAAGTTTCGTGTAAGTTCTCTCTCTCCCATTTTGTGCTATGGATGATTGGATTGATGCTCAGCCATCTCAAGGTTATGCGACTCCTCCACCTGAACGAATGTCTTTGACTGCCTTCCGAGAGGCATGTAATCGCTCAGTATGTATTTTATTTTACCCCTTGAAAGTTCTAGATCTAATATAACGTGCATTTTAGACCGAATTACTACAGTCCAAGGACTTCGCACTTGATTATCCACATCCTGAGTCGCCTCTCTCGACAAGTCGTGCTCAAGAAACAGTAAGTCTTAATCATTCCTACTTCTTCAATACCCATACGCGCAAATTCTCAGAAGATACCTACTCCGGACGCGAATAAGTTTGTGGAGGAATTCAAAGATTTGGTGCCAGTGCATCATTTTGATGCTGAGGTCAGTTATAGCGATCTTCCAGGCCTCACATCGCGCCAAGTCCTTCGGTACTGTTGTGTATCCTACACTATTGTATGTTCATCATCCCCTCTCCTAGTAATATTTGTGCGATATTTATTTTATTAGCCAACAGACACCTATGTTCAGTACGCTCAATTCTTCCTCCAAAGCAACATCGATATAGCACAAGAGAATTGCAAGAGCCCTCGATTCATTCGTCGTACATGGAAGCCTGTTCGCGGAGAGCCAGATTCAAGTCCAAAGTGGGTCGCGAAAGGTCCGGAATGGAAAATATTTGCGCGTGAAACTGCAGTCCGGCAGACGGCGCATTTGGCGCGGAAGACTTTCAACACTTTGGTGGCCAATGATATGCTCGATTGGTGCCGCGAAGTGACAGTAAGTACTTTAGTTCCACAAAGATATCTGCCTTCACCGCTGTTATCTAGCTTGCCCAAAATCCAACTTTTCTGAGCTATGAGCCATCTGACCTCATCTGGCCTCCGGTCACCCCCCACCATCCAAATACAAACCACAGCATCCCTGTACACCACACAGTTCACCGGCGGTAAGAATTACCGACCACTGTGGAACCTTATTTGTAGTTAGCAGCTTGGCGCGCCTAGATTATTCATGAATGTTCGTGTCTAATCTATTGTCTAATGTTGATTTTTTCCCCCGTCTGCCCCACCTCTGCTACAAGTTCAACAACCAGCTCCTACCGCCTGATGGACTACTCTTGTACAGCCTGTAATGTCAGTTTTCAATCTATCAAAGGTCTCAGTCAACACCGACGCAACTGTCTCTTGGCGGAGGAACAAGAAACACTTCCAGATGATGCCTTTGCACGTTTTGAGGCCAAGCGCGCTCGCAAGCGCCGTAAACTTGAACAAGTTCAACTTAGTCCACCCCCCAATGCTGAGTTTCTTGGTCAAGAGCTGGAAATGCCTGTGGATTTTTTAACTGAGGTTCATAGAAATTTCTACTTAATCAATACACTGTTGATTTTATATTTGCTTATAGGCCGACCATGGACATGAATCAACCTCGCCTCCACCTCCAACTGTTGTCGAAGAACCAGAGCCTCCTATACTTAATGCTGCAGGACGCATTGCCCGAAAACGTCGTCCGACTTGGAAGATCTTAGAGAGCTTGCCAGTCCCTCCCACCCCCGTTCCGGATGCACCTCTTTTCAGCATTGAACCCCACGGCGCAGATGGCGACATCAATTCCTCTGGCATTGAGATCCCCCCCAATCCAAGGAACTTCATTTGGAGTGCAGTTCGCACACTAACCAATGTTTTTGGCCTGTATCGTGAATTTCCGACTGTTCCAACTCACAACCCCGACGATGTTCTGACTATCCAAGATCTTGCCGAGACGCAGCCACCAAGGTCGACACTGGATCCTCCCCTACCTGTATCTCGCCTCTCTGTTTCTGTCACCGATGACAGTATTAGCTCCGCATCCTATCATCCCTTTACAAACTCAACTGTTTTTGGGATTATGAATTGGATGTGGACAGGATCGGCGATGAAATCAATCGGCGAGATGGTCAAATTGGTAAATTTTCTCAAATCAGACAACTTTCAGAAGGACGACTTGAAAGACTTTGAGGTCACAAAAGAGACAGCAAAACTCGATAAGTCATTGGATTTTGCCTCTCCAGACCGTGGCGCAGCCTCATCTTCTTCGAATACCCCACTGGATGGGTGGCGGGAATCGGATGTCACTATTCAAGTTCCCGATGGACAGAAACACAACAACGATGCTGATATTCCAACCTATACATTCCCCAGTCTTCATTATCGGTCTCTCGCTGCTGTTATCCGAAGCGTTTTCGAGGATCCAGCATCAAAATGCTTCCACTATACGCCCTTCAAGTCATTTTGGAAATCGTCTCCAGACGCTGCGCCGCAACGAGTTTATGACGAGTTGTACTCATCTGATGCTATGCTCGAGGCCCATATTGCACTACAACAATCACCTCCAGAGCCCGATTGCAAACTTGAACGTGTCGTAGCCTCGTTGATGTTCTGGTCTGATTCTACACATCTAGCAGATTTTGGCACAGCGTCTCTGTGGCCGCTGTATCTCTTCTTTGGAAACCAATCAAAATGGTTACGGTGCAAGCCCCGGACTGCCTCATGTCACCATGTGGCTTACATCCCCAAGGTAAATTTGACGTCTGAGACTTTTGCGCATTCTACTAATTTCTCGTAATTAATATAGCTACCTGCCGAGTTCCACGATTTTTTTGCGGTACTTACAGGTGAAGCGCCAACTAGTGATGTTCTAACACATTGTCGACGAGAAGTGATGCACGCTGTCTGGAGACTGTTACTCGATGAAGAATTTCTCCATGCATATGAGCACGGAATAGTGATTGAATGCCCAGATGGAATATCTCGACGATTCTACCCTAGGATCTTCACTTATTCAGCCGATTACCCAGAGAAGTATGTCTTTTCTTGTCATCTCAGCTTCGCAACATGGCTAATATTCTATTAATTAGAGTCTTACTCGCTACCATACGCAATATGGGAACCTATCCCTGCCCTCGCTGTCTAGTGCAAAAAGACAAAATCCCCGAAGTCGGAATGAAAAATGACGATAAACGACGTGAACAGAATATGCGCACAGCCAGCAAAAATCTATGGTCCAAAATCAAAACAGCGCGTGAATGGATTTACAATCTTGCGTATGGTGTTAAATCTGCGAAGGTGGACCGCTTGCTTACCTCGGAGTCACTGGTGCCAACTATGGTATGATTTAGCTTACTGTCTGGACGTATTCCAGCTAACCAAATCCACTAGAATGCATTCTCAGTACTTCAGCGCTTCAAATTTGATATATTCAAGTCGCTCGTAGTGGATTTCATGCACGAATTCGAGCTCGGAGTCTGGAAGGCGCTTTTTAAACACCTCTTGCGTATTCTGTACGTGTGCGGCGGTTCTGCAATTCAAACTCTCAATGAGCGCTATCGCGCGGTCCCTACATTTGGCCGCTCGACAATCCGCAAATTTACGGAGAACGCATCTGCTTTGAAAAAGTTAGCGGCACGAAATTATGAAGATTTACTCCAGGTATTTATCTCATGGCTGGCAGAGTGTAGAATACTCACATTGCTTTCCAGTGCGCAATGCCAGTCTTTGAAGGGCTCATTGACGAGCCTCATAATGGTGAAATCCTTTCACTCCTTTTCACTTTTGCTGAATGGCACGCACTTGGAAAATTGCGGATGCATACCGATAGCACTGTTGCATGGCTGCAGCAATCAACGTCAGATCTAGGACGTCAAGTCCGACGATTTGCAACTTACACTTGTTCTTTCTTTCCTACGGTTGAACTGCCATCAGAGGAAGCAGCTCGTGGTCGTCGCGAGGCCAAGAAAAAGGCTTCACAGACAGGCTCAGCAGATGCACCTACCCAAGCTACCAAAACACATCGCACTCGCAAACCTGTGCCTTTCAACTTGATAATGTACAAACTTCATTCTTTGGGAGACTACGTGCGGACAATTACTTGGTTCGGAAGTACCGATTCATATTCAACACAACCTGTGAGTGATAAATCAGTCAAAATAAATCAGGATGCAGATTTAAGTACTAATGTCTCACAGGGTGAACTTGAACACCGACGTGTCAAGCATTTCTATGCACGGACTAACAAAAATTCTGCTGTTCGTCAAATGACTCGACTGGAGCGACGAGAGCAGGCATTGCGGCGGATGGTCAGAAAGAAGGGAAAGTCAATCAACACAACTGGCGCACAGGGAAAGAAAATTCAACCTACCATCAACTTTCAGGAATCCGAGGCTCTGCCATATACACCGCCAACAGTCCATCATCACATCTCTAATTCCCGGAACCAGCACATGAACCTAATTTCTTTCTTATCGTCGAACCAAGGGGATCCTGCAACAACTGTATGTCAAATAAAGCTTCTACTAATATTTATTTAATCCTGAAACTTGCCTAGAATTTCCGACCCAAATTAGAAGAACACATACTTGCACGCCTACAACATCCAACTTGGTCCGGCGATGGAAATGAATTCTCCCCCGAAGAAAGACAGCGGGTGATCATTCACAATGATCGTCTATACCGTCACAAGATTATGCGCGTGAACTACACAACCTATGATGTTCGGCGTGGGCAGGATTCTCTGGGGTCTCGACAACGCTCCGATGTAATGATGCTCGCGAGAGAAGAATCAGAACACCTACACCCCTTTGAATACGCCAGAATCATTGGTATATTTCATGTGGACGTGACGTACCATGGCTCCAATAATGACAGTCCTGGCCCTGTTTCGATGGAAATCCTCTGGGTTCGACGGTTCCGTGTGGACTCTTCGTATGCTGCGGGTTTTGCAAAAAAGCGTCTCCATAGGGTTGAATTTCTGGATTCATCAGACCCTGATGCATTCGGCTTCCTTCACCCAGATGAAGTCATTCGAGGCGCTCACTTGATACCAGCGTTCCATTACGGAGGGACAGATTGCTTCCTTCAAGGTACCTCCCTTGCTCGAAATAGCGACGAAATGGATGACTACCGATATTTCTACGTGAACATGTAAGCCATAAATTAATTCTAGTAGCCAAATACTCACAGGCTTTCACCCAGTTTTGTCGATCGGGACATGTATATGCGCTATGCGGGCGGCGGCGTCGGTCATCACTATCAAGTAGATCTCAATGACGATCACCCAGAAATTGTGCCAGAGGACGAACCTATCGATTTGGAAAGTGCCCCTCTCCCACATTCGGAAATCCCTTCAACAATCGCACAAGAAATCCTCATCGGTCCAGCAGTCAATGAAGTCGACTCGGACGGAAGCGACGACGGGTCAGATGATGCAAGTTTGACCCTGGATTCGGACGACGAGAGAGGCGGAGATGGCGGAGAAGATGATGAGAGAGGTGGAGATGGTGGAGAAGATCTCCCTGAGGATGGAGAAGGGGGTTTTGTCGATGAGGAGGATGAAGAAGGATACGCGCCGTTGTAGCTCTTGGGCTGTGACTGATTGCTCTACAAGTCCAGATGTCCTACCGCGTGTTGTACATAGCATCGTCCTTGACCCAAATGGACATTACTGCTCCCAGGCTTGAGTACGTTCTGTAAATATAAGGCCATAGTACGTCGCTAATCGAGATGGACAGCGATGGGTACAGATACGAAGCGTGTGAATGCAAACCAGACCCCAAATTTCTTTGCCAAAAGCGGCGACCACTTTATGCGCGCATTCTGTGCAATTCCCTCATAAGGTATCTCCTTGGTATGCAGTGGAGGTAATTATCTGGCAAGGAGTGCGGTGTAATTGCGAAGACCCGGCAATCATTGCATACATCCCCCATGTCATGCGATCACCTTATAATCTCAACACATTCATTACATACTTTATACATAACTGGCAATACACATGCAAATCTACCAGAATCCAGGCCAAAATTCGACAATGGAGGGGTCATCTTTACCGCGCTGGTAGCGGTTTGGCAAGGCTATTTGATTTCGAGCTGGCCTGGCATACCCTGGCAAAGTCCGGGCAAGCCTGCCACGTGCCACAAGGTATGGCCATAATTTCCCTATTTTGCTGATGCCAGCCTGCGACATTTACTTGGATTATTCTCTGGCTATGTCGACTGCTCGCTCCTCAAATATTGATCTTACAGTCCCAGATCAGCATGGAGATATTATATCTTGGATAAAGAAAGTAAAATCATACAAGGTCGTACCATAGACTTTCTTCGATCACATCTTTACAAAGCTAATACTAACGCAAGAAAAACCAATTTCTGAGGCCGTAAAACATCTCCTTCAGCGCTCAATCATTAAAAAGTATTTTTAAATGACGGAAACGTAGAATAAGAGTGTCAAGAAGGGCTGCAGAATTTCTTTTGTATTTTTTTGTTATTTTCTACACATTTTACAAGTCAGATCCGAAAACACCTATATTAGCCAAAAATTTGAGGTCGGATGCCGAAAACACCTAAATTTCGTCCCAAAACCGCAAATTTGCGAACACCTATCAAGGCCCAAATTCGGATTTTTAGGATCCGACCTCCATCAGTATTATCAGGGGTCCTTATATGGCAACCAGATTATGATCACATGCTTATAAGATCTCGTGCAATTGTGACTCATTTGTGACGCTTCGTGGTCGCGCGCCGTTGATTACGAGCTGATTAACATTGATTGTTGATTGTCCCTGTCTCTTACTCTGTTCACCACCGTCTCTGCCCCCACTGCCTCATTCACTTCTATTCCCACCTCTTTACACTCCTTTCTTCCTTGTTATGGCCAAAGATACTTCCCAAGCTCTCTGGACCACTGATGAAGACAACTCTCATAGAGTTCCTCTTTCAACATCGTGCCTCTGCAGGAGACGGCTCTAGCTTCAAGATGACAACATTTCATGCTGCCGTTGCTGTGCTCGAGGCAACTCGGACTAAAGGGGGTCCTAAGACAGCAAAGTCATGCCAGAATAAATGGACCCATGTGCGTGGCAGCCTCATTTTGCCTTTCTTGTCTCACTATCTATTTTAGCTCCGTCGCATCTGGCGTGCGATCCAAGACATCAAGACCCAATCTGGCTGGACCTGGAGTGACAGCCGTGGGGCTGACATTGGTCCGATATGGAGTCCCAGTGGACGACATTCCTCAAGTCGCATCCGCTTGCCCGCCCTTTCAAGAACCATGGATGGATTCATCTCGAGAAGGTCACCATGATCATGCCAGCTACCCTTCGCGTCACCATGTCTACCTCCCCTCCAAGGCACTGTTGGCCTTGCTGCTGCTGCTCCGGCTGCCCTTGCGGACCCCTTGGATGCAACTGATGATGTGGATGTTGAAGCGCTGCAGGCATGTATATTATTGTTGTTTCATCTGTGCTATATTGATGCCTAGTTCATTATTTTCAGACTCCTGGTGGCTCTGTGCATGTCAGTGGCTCTGGCACTGTTCTGCCTGATGACTCTTTCGAGGTAGAGTTGACCTACTACATTTGTTGGTATTTGTATCTGATCTATTTCTAGACCCTTCCATCGACTCCTCGTTTGCCAGCGAAACGCGAGCGCGCTGATTCGCCGATATCATTTACGCCACCCCCATCCAAAAAGGTGAAGACAACCAGCCGCAATGCTGATCGTCTCCAAGGCCTTACTGACTCTATCAACAACTTCGGGGAGAATATCTGCAAGGTTCTTGCTATTGATCCAACTCTCCGCACTCCTCATCGTCGTAAGGAAGCTCTCAAGCTTGCTCAAGGAGAGAAGTGGATGACAATGAACAGTCGTCTCATCTTTTTCCGCTGCCTGGAGAAGAATGTTAGTATGCTGATGGTTATCTCGCCTTGGACACTGATGATCAGGAATGGCGTCATGCTTGGATTAATGACATTGTTAACGAGGCTCTTGGGCTTAGTACTATTTAATGTATGTCTTTTTTTTGTCAAGCATGTAGTATACCCATATTCTCCACCAGTAATCCTTCCTTATTTTTTTTTCTAATTACTTTATATCCTTACTCTCGTTTATCTATACCCATTTGTGTTAATGTCATTCCTTTCTCTAATCTAATAAACCTCTGCAATGAAGTCCTCATCCAAAATCTCAGGATGCTCGTGTATGTATTGTTGGTAACTGTTCCACATTGCTGTCGCAATTTGATCCCGTAGATTGCTTGCACGTTCTCGTTCCTCTAGAGGAATTGCTCCATTTCCTGCTCCACCAGTTGAAGTGTCTCCTTCGCCATCCAATTCATCTAGCAAATTTTGAAGATCATCTTCATCAAACTCTAGAATAAAATTGTGAACTGCTGCAAGTCCCGGAGGTATCTTGACTTGAACTGGCATCCGAAACTGAGGTGCACGTTGAGAATGTCCCACCGCTTCTTGACCACACCAAATATGCGCTCAACAACATTGCGTGCTTGTGCATGTCGCAAATTAAAGAGCTCTTCTTTATTGACGGGTCTAATAATTTATGGATTATTTATATTCATGCAGGAAAATCAACACTTACCTGATATTAGCCCTTCCCCATTCTTGCAGATGGTAGCGAACATTGCGATATGGAACCAAGAGTGTGTCGCAAAGTGCAAATCCTGCATCCGCCAGATAGTACTTTCCATCAGGAATCATAAAGTCAAGTAGACGTGCACGCATATACATGGTTGCATCAGCTACTGACCCTTCAAATCCACTGACAAAATATAGAAATCGGAAATCAAAAGAGCAAGCAGCTAAACAATTCTGACTGACACCGCCTTTGCGATCCCGTGAAGCATGTCGATCTGCAGCAGATGTGAAACAACTGATGTGTGTGCCATCGAGTGCTCCAAGTACATTCTGAAAGAAAGGATAGAGCTTTCGATTGTACCGAATATAATGTGAGAGAGGTGCATTCACTTCTGGAAGCTTGACGTATGTGGCATAAAAGGAGCCAGAAGACACAGCATCGAGGACTGTGCGGAAATACCTATTGAAGATGGTCAAAGATAGTCATGCGGAACAAGAAATATTGATAGAAGAAAAATATTCACAATGAGATAGTTTCATTTGAACGCTGAAATCTTTCTCCAACGTGGCGAATTGAAAGTCCTGTTACACACATGTAGAGAAAGATTGCTGCCTGTTCTTCGACTGTAACACCAAATTTTGAGACTGTAAGGCCGGAAAGAAGTTGTAAATTTGCAACAAATGCAAGGAATACATGAAGATGCATTCCAAGTTCAGTGTATATTCTTTCAGGATGGCCGTGGATGAGTTCATTGACCCATGCTTCCCCAGAGAGCGCCGAATTATGATAAGGTTGATCCAGTATGCCGGAGACTGATAGAGAGTGGCTGCAATTCCAATGACATGGAGAAAGTATGCTGTGGCAGTCAGTATTTTCTGCACCAAGGATGTGCGGACCTGTTCAGGAGTGAGCGGCATAGTTAAAGATATAGCGGGGGAGCAGTAATGAACGCGAAAGTCGTCGCAGGCGCAATCTTATCACACAATCGCGCGTCGGGCCCAATCCGGGCCGCACTGGTTTCCGATTTGGGATGTCACACTAAAAATCATGTGATTCAAGTTGAGCTGATAATTCCGTCTTATAATCCCGTATTTTGTTGCCGAACGCAGCCTAAGCCTAGTCTCGTGCCAATCCCGTCCACATCGTACGTGGGTGGGTTGCTTAGTTGAGCCTAGCCTAAGCCTATGTACTGTGACTTTTATCAATTATAAGGGATAGTGAGTACCAGTCTAGATGGTAGAAATTACCAACATCACACCGTCCGAAATCGGTACTCCTTAGTCATCATTTTCCCATTCACTACACAGAGGTAATTCTACCATCTTGACTGGAGTCGAGTCTATACCGAAATGCAGTGCCCGAGGTGTTGAACGTTCAAGCCAAAACAAGAAATAAGGTCAGCCGTGAAATGTGCAGATAAGAGCCGGTGCCATGCTCATCGAGGCCATTCAAGCGCATTTTGACGTAAAGCAGCAACGTTCACGGTATGTCGTCAAGTTCATGCGTGCATAATCAAGGAGGTAGATAAGTACACAGTAGAACAAATCTAGTATACATAGCCAAGGAGCTTTCCTCCGACCTGCTTGCGACGAGCCTCCTCGTGGTCAAGGATTCCGGAAGAAGTGGTCTACGAGTGACAACAGTGATCAGAATGTGGAAATACTGACGGACGAAGGCCTAACACACCAGGATGATTATTCCAAAACCACGGGCGGGGAGCAACAAGTTGACCCAGGACTCGATCTGGTTGTGGCTGATGTTGAAGCGGGGGGAGATAACACCAGTCTTGTTGAGACGTCCGTTGAGTTGGATGACAATTTTGCCAGAACGATGGTCATCGACGATCTCGAACTCGCCGATGTATCCTAGAAAGCTAGTTCAGCATTCTGGAAGAACAAAACAAAACAGAAGAAAAGATAGAGATGTAGGCCGTTTGTGAACACATGTCCGTGGTTATTGAAGAACACACGTTGTATGGTTATATAGGTCCAATCAATTTTTCGAAGACTTAAAACGAAGGACGCGTAGAACATCGCGGCAATCGTAGTTATACTTCGAGAGAACTTTACAAAGGCATACAAATTGACAAGACGTACCGTGGCGCTGCATAACGCTCAAGAACTTGACAACGACCTTGGACGAAGGGCGGATGAGCACCTGGCGCTTTCCACGGCGCTCGGCGTTGACGATGTTGTTCAAGCAGTCATTCTGGACGACACTGTTAGGCCTGCCTAATGACTCCTCTACATTGCGCACTCACGAGGACGGATACGCGGACCATTTTGAATTTTTTGGTGTCGGTGGTGGTGACTGGAAGGTGGGAGGAACGGTAAGCAAGATGCCAGAGCCCAGAATGAGTGTCGTGCTACAGAAAGCGCGAGTCAAACAGGCTTGAAGAGGAGAGGGCTACCTTGAAGGACGGCGACGGCGACGGTGAAGGACGAAAAGGCGTTGAGCAGGACGTGTGCCAAATAAGGCAATTGCGACTGAGTTTCAACTGTACAGTACCAATCAGCCACCTCGGAAATTGCCGAGACGCTCGTCCCAATCCTTCCCTTGCCGCGCTCGTCGTCCAGACCATTTGCCTCAACGCCGAAGACAGAAGTCGCATAATTCAAGATGGTGAGCTCGATACTTCCTCGTCATGGAGGTCGAAATGCTGACCGTCAAATTTAGGGTCGCGTTCGTACTAAAACCACCAAGAGGGCTTCCCGTGTCCTCATCGAAAAATAGTGAGTTGTGCGGGAAAAGGTGTTGGAAGGGCAGAAGTTGACTGTACTCGCCAGCTACCCCAGGTTGACCCTCGATTTCCACACCAACAAGCGTATCATCGATGAAGTCGTGCGTATTCAGGTCCAATAATGCAATATTTCGACTTGCTTATTTGGGTCAATATAACAGGCTGTTGTCCCTTCCAAGCGCCTGCGCAACAAAATCTCGGGATTCACCACCCATTTGATGAAGCGCATTCAACGTGGACCCGTCCGTGGTATCTCATTCAAGCTCCAGGAGGAGGAGCGTGAGCGCAAGGATAACTACGTGCCCGAGATCTCTGCTCTCGACACGTCGGCCACTGGATTGGAGGTTGATCCCGATACCAAGGTGCGTCATATGAAGTTCTGCGGATGATGTTGGATGCTAAGTGCTTGTTTTTATTATCAGGCTCTCCTCGAGTCGCTCAACTTCGACTCGATTGCCGTTAACGTTATCACCCCCGTTCTGGCTGTCCCTGAGCGTGGCCAACGCCGTGAGCGAAGGAACGTTCCCGGTGCTGGACGGTCATGAGTTCTTCGTCTTTCGATACCTTCTCCCGCCGTACCACCATTTATGCGCCCATGACGAACGCGGCCGTGACACACATTAGACGGGGGGTAGGCTTATGGTTTTGATATGCAACTTTATGCCTTCCATGTATTCATTTCCGTCACCTCTTGCATGCATTTCAAACCCAAAAAGCCGACGGTGTTTTGCTTCCTTCGTACCATATGATTTGAGGAGTGCTTTCTTTGATGCCTTGACTGTGTGAATTTGCTTACAGTGACCCTGTCCGTAAACTCAGATTTCGTTCATTGACCGCCATGAGTGATTCGAAGGGGTCAAATTCTTCCGCCACCACTAAGGATGACTCTTTTGAGCTGTACGATCTTCGCGTCGAGGTTATCTGTCCCCCTGGCGAAAGGATCATATGCGGCGCTAAGCCAGGCGATCACTTTACGCTGCAAGGAGAGATGCTCTACCTCCCTCCCGGACAGGGAATCTCGATGTATTCATTGGGTTCGTGTCGAATCTTCCCCTTCTAGACACCTTCTAAAGTACACCTTTCACATTTACAGCGGCCGTTCTACCACTGCTCGCTGCAAAGCAGCGTCCGACACATGTCAATGATTGGATGGCGACTGATGCAGAGATTGCGTGCCCCGATCCGCACTGTAAATCTAGGTTGAGGATTACGAGGGCGGGTTTGAGGACGTTCAGCCATGCTCAAGTTACGGCTGTACCCCTCGATGGATCGTGTACATGAGCAAAGGTAGCTAGCCTTATCGCTCAACGGTCTATCCAAGCTGATAATGCCCTTGTTCGTAGTGCATTGCCATCTCCGTGATTTTGCTCACTAGACACAGTATTACCTCTGATTATATTGGATCTCTTCGCCGTCACGATGATCAATGTTGGCGGGCGCGTAATCCTCCTAAGAGCCCAAGCCTGCCCAAGCCCTTTTCTCTCCAAGCTGTACGGCCTGTCCCGTTATTATCTCGCTAAATATCGAACTCGTTGTGCATATGGAATTTTAAGCTTTGGCGGTGTGCTATCTGTCTTCCGGTGCGTCGATTGGATGCAGTTTTCTCCAATCCTGTATCTTAATAACATACAAATGATAGATATCGATAGATCTCCATCTTCTCCAATCAGTACGTTGAATTACAATCGCATGCTGTTTTTGAAAGTTCACAGCCGACTTACCTCGATTCGTCGACTCATCATTGATTAATCATGGGAGGTCTCGAGTTCGTTTTAAATTGGACATAAGATGGCGGTAGGAGGTAGATGGGCTATCCGTGTTTGAGTCATTGATGTCCCAACACATGGAGGTCCACCTATGGAAAGGAAAGGTCATCAGGACGCCTTATCCAAGACAGGCTTGGGCTCGTCCTCGATGGTCAACGCTGAGCTTGCATGGAATACCCTATGTATATGGACTTGTTTAAATTTGGAAAGATAGCGATATTCCGAATGTTACGAAGTAGATAAGAACAGAGAATCAAATAGAGTAGATGCTCCTCAATGAGGTCGTTTAATTTGTGATGGTATTGATGACAAGTTGTCGAATTTATGGACTTCATCCACCGTAAAATATAATTTTAGAGGAGGGCGACCGTCGTAGAGTCATGTAGGTAGCGTGACAAGTTGACGTAGAATCTCCCAAATCCTCTGATGAAGACATTGCGTTTCGGTATTTGTCTTTTAATACGATGTGGGTCGAGTCTATGTGCGCTCTATCCAGAGCGGACCTCCGGATGATGTTGCAGATTATTGACCAGTATACATGTGTGTAAGGCAGATATATCCTTTGTATGAGTGCCGTGAACATACAAGGCGCAGAAGAGTCATGGTATCGTATTGCAGTAGTTTCCACGTATGTGAATGTACTCGGGCTTCCTCGTTTCCTCCTGTGATATGGTATATAATGGGTAACATCGTTGAGATGCATGTCCATATGATGAGTCAAGGTAAATGGAATAATATACAATGTGAATGCATGCCAAACGACGGCGAACAGCTGGCCGAGGTGACACTCTGGAAACGAGCTAGCTCCTTTCATGTGAAGGCGAGACTGGATTATAATTTTGCTGGTTGCATCTTGCTTAGAAACGCCGATGCGATCATTCGACCAGAGAGTTTATCGAGAATCTAAAAGCCAACCATAAATCCTGAACGATAGTTGAAGGGGAGGCGTTGGCAGTTACCTCGCAACGAGAAGTCATAACGCGCCCCCCAAGCGTAATGGAGGTGCTGACAATTTGGAGTACCGTTCCCCTACACTCGACCGTCAGGCGCTGGGTATCAGATAATCTTAGATCTGATCACTCACAGTGGCGCAGGAGCATGGAAAAGAATGTTCATAGATTGTGTAACTCCGACACCGTTGATACTCCTGATAATTCCTAACACCACCAGCGGTGTGCTGCAGCAGCTGTTCCAAAATTCAATCGATCAATGGTGCCATACGATTCCACATTATCCGAGGGACATAACTCACTTGTCTATCAAGTACGCGACGCATCCACCATGAAGCATCCCGGCTCCGTTCAGCATATCTATTGGTTCCGGTCAAGATCTGACCTTGATTTGAAGAAAATGTGAAAGTCCACTCACGTTTTGTCACCTGGAGCTCAGCAGTTGTCGTCGCCTGCAACCGGCCTTGCCTTTCTACATCCCTCTGGAGGCTGACATCTGTGAATCGAATCGATTTGCCCACTTGGAAGCCAAAGGAATCTTCGTCTCCTACCCCGTAGAACATCACAGTGTTGTAGTTGAGTTTTTTCACGTATTCCGCTGCATTTCCGCCAATGTACGAGGGGTGGTGGTAGTGGGGTAGCGATGCCGGGTCTATCCACGATTTCCTTTCACGGGGGAGCGGCTCCGATGATGAGAGAGCGTCCTCGGTCTGGAGCTCTTGCGATAGTGTTGGAAGCGGAGAGGACGAGGACAAAGCGAGTCTGGAAGACATAGTAGAGCGAACGTGAGAATGGGGATCAGGTAGATAAATAAATCACGGATTCTTGTACCTCTATGAAATAGCCGTGCATTCTCCTTCGACATCTTAACTTGGATGTGAGAACGAGAAGACTTGGTATCTCCACGTGGGGTTGCGCTGGATTTCCAAGGAAGGATGGCATCCCGCGAAAAATTCCATAAAAAGACTGTTGGGGGACGTGGATTTTCTGCGGATCGTTGGAAAAAAGGGAGTGACTGTGTGCTTGTTGCCATCCGGTAGCAAGGCTACCTTGTCGAAGATCATTCCGCCCCTCGCGTAGTATGTCAGCTTCAACTTAGAGATTACATGTTGTTGACGAAAGCATCCGAGGAAGCAGGAAGTTCAGCAACGACCGTTAAAACGATGCCATCTGAATCCCCCAGACATTAAAATAGATGTCAGATATCGCAGGCCCACCAGGCAGCGAAGTGCTTGGATATTTGGATTCTCGAATCTCAATTGACATCCATCAACAGCAGGCCTGGACACGTGTATGGAGGAGATGAAGTCGCACCGTTACTGCGGCGTGAACCCACTGCTCGATGGGAGAAAGTTCGGAGCTTCTCAAGCAGAATCGATATGGGCGCAGCGGTGACGAACAAGGTTTTAGAGAACCCATTCTAGCTTCATCGGTAGTGCAATTGAGACTTTCTTGGGCCTGGATACAAGGGCGGTTTAGTGCCCTAGAATCAGCGAGCTTCTGAAAGCGAGTACTTTTCGACTTCACCAATAGGAGAGCGCCCTGGTAAGATTCGTATAATTTTAACCCATAGGTTAAACCTTACTTTATTAGTTGCGCAATACGTAGTACCCTGTGTACCTTGGAAGAACGTCTAGAATAATACCTATTCTTATCAGTTATCAGTGGGGCTACATAACAACTTATGATGCCTAATAAGATGACACACCTGTACTGCAGTAGTGCTCGACAAAGGTGGCCGATGACTGCCACCCTGAGATTGGAAGATGATGGGAAGAGGAAAAGTTCAAATGCGGCACTCGACCGGCAGTTTTTGTTGCCGGGTGTTTGTTTGGAGATTGGGGTGTTCTTCTGTTTCTATCTTCCCTCGAAGTCCTTCAAATAGTACATTCTCCCATACTATAGAAGACGTCAGTCTCCTAGAACGATGTATTTGGTTGAAATAAAGACATCAATTTTTGGCCTAGAAAGGGCCGAGCTCTCCATATCAGTGTTTTGTCTGGGAACTGGCATCGATTGACATGCCATATTCAGTGCTTCTAAGCGTCGCAGAAAATCTGACTAGCCATGTAAAATGTTCTGAACTCTGGCCCAAGCTATCTAGAACTTGAGGCGTCGGTTTACTAGTAATTGCACTACGGCTATTACTTGCACGGCAGTTCGGCGAGCAGCTTGAATATTTGTTATACTCCATTGGCCCTTTCTCAGCAATTGTCCATTAGGATATCTTACGTGCATGGTCTGTTGCTTGTTCCGCCCATTATGTAGAGAATGGTAGAAGCAGACATTGGGCAGTCGAGATAGGACTACGTACTAATCTCAGAGACAAGCTGACTGGTTCAGATGAGCGCTGAACGTCAGCGCCCATATATCATGATCAGTGATAATCAGATTGTCCGTTGTATAAGTTATATACTGGACACGTTTTCATCTCTCATGGCAGCAGGAGCCACCGCTCAAGGAGTTGCGGAAAATTAGGAGTACCTAAACCTGTCACAGGATCCCACCCTGAGACAGCGGTGAATCCAGCAGTGCCGCATCCCTCGTTTATACCTTTCGCGATATCATTGAAGACACCTATGAACAGGTCAGAGTAGATCTGTAAACAATAAACTGGCATCAATATAATATTGGCTAGTAATTACTAGACGATTAAGAATAACTTACAGTTGGGTTAATAAATCCAATAGGCTTCTTGCCAACAGCGAGACGGGCACCGTTTACCATGGTGAGGATCGCACCTACAACTGGTGCAGAGGCGGAAGTCCCAAATACCCGGGAAAAGCTCCCCTCGACCTGATTGTATTCTTAAAATTAGCCAGGTGAGAGAACGTCAAGGTGCAAAAGTTCTTACCGCAACGACATAGTTTGCTCTATTGCAAAGCAGGATCAACATTAGCTTAATTAATATGGTCAAATAATGACTCGGAAGCGCACCCATTCGCCGAGATATCTGGATATGCACGGCTCTGAGGAATACACCAATTTGTTAGCACAACGCATGGATCATCCAAACCATAACCCAACTCACGATTCCTGTCGAGTTCCAGATCTTACCAGAATATCCGGGTTTGTGGTTCTCAAGATAATTTTCAACAGCACTCTTCTGATATTCTGGCATAGCGAAGTAATTGCTGAAACCGCCGCCACTGGAGATCACTTGTTCGCATGCGCTCTCTGGATCAGTGACGTTGGAGCCTGGGTCGATTTGTGTGGCGCCGACTGCTGTAACGTATGGACACGTCGAAGGAAAGCCTATCATGACAGTGTCAGTGCGCGTGCCTCAAAAAACGCGCTTATATTTTCGGCGCGAAGTAACTGGCCACGTACTTGGATTGAAAAGATTTCCATCGTAGCTCTGCGATCCTAGGCACCGATGCGACACAATGGGTCAAATGGATGCAATAATTCAGATGACGACTTACCATCAGAATTGAGACAGAGTCCTTCGTTTCCTGCGAAGTAGATTGTTTAGAAATTAGCCGTGCAAAGTGGACATATGCGGAAGGAAGGTCGTACCAGCAACACCGTTGTCCCCAGAGGAATACAAGACAGTCACGCCCATCAATCCTAATTTCCCGTATCTGCAATGTATAGACAAATTACACTGTAAATGAGCGTGATGCACAACTTAGATACAGTAAGTGACTGACTCAGCGCATTGCCTCGCTGCGTAGAAGGGTGATAGATCTGCTTCGTTGTACCCATATGAAGTAGAAATGACTTTCGTTGGCTTTACGATGCCACAATCGCTCTCTGGAATACCAGGGATTGATTCAGGTGGAGCCAATATTAGAGAAGAATCTGAGAACGTACTATTATATCCATTGGGGAAGAAATCAGAATCGGGATAAACCCCATCTTGGTTCTGGTCGTCTCCGCCCTGGTATTGGCAGTATGACCCATCTAAAGCATCTAAGAAGTTGTTGAACGTGGCTCCTGATGAGCAGATCGATATCAAACGTTAAACAAAAAAAAAATGAGGGGAAAAAAAGAACCCTGTGGAATATCGCCAACTTGATACAACGTCACCTCCTGTTCTGAGCATCCAAGGTTGACGAGGTTCATGGCATACTGAAAATCGAGATTGGATTCGCCATTATAATCGAATTCGCGTTGTATGGACTGCACCACGCCTGTTACATTATTAAAAAAGGAGGATATCAGTGTCATGGCTCGAATACGCACCACCATCAACTGCAACGAGCTTCGGGGATTTTCCAACCAGCTCTTGAGAAAAGTTCTTGTGAAACATGTCCAAGTCAGACTGTAGGTATGCCTGAGGCGTATATTCAACTGAGAGTTATGTTGTGAACATCAGCTATATTTTTGATGACTAGGTCACACGCACCGATACCAAAGCTATTCCTACTCGCCGCTAACGACTTATAGTCGAGCCCATATAATGCGCGGAGACACGAAGGCGTTATTTGTGTATCGCAGTGTTCAAGTTGATCGTTGAGCTTGCCAATTTTGCCCGTGGTCTTAGGCCCTGCGCCAGGCATTCCAAGTTTGCTTGTGGGTCGCGTGGAGCCATGACGTTTGCGGAGGACGGTGTCAAAGTGAATTGAGGGTGTGACGAAGTCGATGTGTGCCGATATGTTTTTTGGAAATTGATATGACTCGGTCGCTGAGCTCTAATTAGCAAATTTCGCCCCCACCAAAGCGATATTACATACCGATGTGTTCATCGCCACTGATATGAGAATACACATAATACTGAGTGTGCAGAAGCCCCTCTGCCTCCTCCACCGTCGTGTTGACTTGAATCCATGCTCGAGTCGGCGAAATTGCGACTCTCTCCTTCCCGAAACCTTCAGCCTCAAGCCAGCCAAATACCACATCCAAAGTCTCTTGACTTGGTGCAAAGGTTTTCGCTACCTGCGCAGGTGTCCAATGTTTTCCATAATTTTGGGAATTTGGGTGTGCGATGTCCATAAGCGATTCCTCGAGGCGCTCGAGGTTGGATTGGCAGCCCGAACCGTAGGGCCAACAGCCCGGAAGGCGTGTGCCGCCGTGATAGTGACCATCCTATGGGGAGGTGAGAGCGCTTTTCGTGTGTGACATGCGTTGCATATGCCGTACAGAAGGTGAGCAAGATGGTCAACAATAAGGAAAGGAAGAGCAAGTAGAAGCGCATTGGTGTTTTGTAGAAGCCCAGGGAACAGGTAAACCAATGACAGGCATCATCCAAGTGATACAGCGAGATTTATAAGGATCGGAGAACAAGGGCATACGATTAGGAGTACAAAGGCGTAAGATTCGGTGCATGGCGCCCGATTTTTTGCATTCGCCTTCTACGATGATCAGACTAGCATGATTGGTACGTCAGAGAACTAGCGGTCGTTACATAAAACATAAAGTAATAAAGCATGCAGTAAGACTCCCATTCCAGTTCAGATCAGAAAACATTTGACCAGGTGCAAGCAACCTAAGAGACGGTGAAAAGGAGACAACTGGTCAGGTGCAGAAAAGAGACACGTAAAGAGGAGAGCGCCGAGTTGGACATGGTGGATTCAAGAAGGCCTGAAATCAACCTTAACGCGCATGCGCAAGGAAATCAGAGTAGCCGTAGACCTGCCAAGTCAAGAAAATTTCGGTTCATGTCGTACTAGTTTCCGCCACACCAGATGACATCCGAGGATAGAATAAGAGTAGCATTGGATTTTGAAAATATTACTTCCATCTGTTCGAACAGCAGAAAAATAGCCGTAGCTCACAGTCAGACTTCAGTGTCGTTGGAATTTCAGAATGCGACGTTGAAAACGGACTATCTCGTAAGTTCGCCATAGATTCATCGATCAAGAAAGTGTCCCGGCCTTCCATGAGATAGCGTAACTGCACTAGAAGGGGGGAAAATTCTGATCCTTTGAAACTTCAAGTTAATAAATTGATATCATTATAAGGAAGCCAGCCTCGTACCTCTCCGAATTTGTGCCCATTGTCCCTCAAAGGCGCAGTCGTAATTTCATACTAGTATCCGGACATAATCGTTTCGTGGTCGGAATCATGGCATACGTGTTCAAGAACAAGTTCTGTTCAGATTTGGTTCAGAATCAAGTTGGCTTCGAACGCCGTTTGAGGCATTCTTATTTGGCATTATTATTTGTCGAGGCCGTAAGCAAGTCGTAAGTAGTCCCAACATGCATGGAAGCAACCTGCTCCTTGTTCGATTTCGAATTTGCTTCGAATTCTCAATTCTCAACTCTCAATTCCACTCCAAGAATCGGAAAACATTCTCGTTATTCTCAAGCATATATCTGCGGCGCTTTTAAACCGCGTCTAACACCCTCAGGTCCCTTTTTATGGTTCCTTTGCTAATATCCCCACTGGAAGGCTACAGGAAGGCAGTTATGCACGTTGGTGTGACCGACAGCCTTTATTTGTGTTAACCCCCTTCTTAACTCCAGCGAGTTGCTTCATTCTTGAGGCGGTTGCGTATCATGGATTCAGAGGACGACAAATTCAGAGTCTTTGACGCTGCAGTCCATGAGGGAAAGGCAAGTCAAGAAAGAAGTGCTTGTCTCAAACATACTGACTATCGCACATAGAAACCTCTCCAATCTCCGATGCCTCATACATTTAGAGCAAAAATTCTCGCCCAGTGGCGAGTGTCCGTCGTCCTGGCTGTTCTCACGTGGCTGTACATCGTTTCGTCCTTTCATAATTCTGCACCTGTTGTGAAATTTCCCGATCTATACGAAGCATCCATTCAGGAACTGCAAGAAGGGCTTGATGCAAGATATTTTTCGTCTGTTGATTTGGTGAAGGTGAGTGTTTATCATGTGAAAGTGTTTGAAGGCGGCCATCTAACATATTTTCCTACGCAGACCTACTTCGCGCGCATTGAGGAGGTTAATCTGAAAGGGCCAGCTCTGCGTGCTATTCTGGAACTGAATCCTTCGGCCATAAGTCAAGCTGCTGCAATGGATTTAGAGCGGCAACAAATAGGAAAGCGCTCAGAGATGCATGGCATTCCTGTTCTCCTGAAGGTGCGTATACTTGCCGATTCAACAAAACGATAAGCAATTTAATAATTCAATCGTCTAGGATATCATTGCAACTGTTGCGTCTGAGGGTTTGTCTATGTCTACGTTCATAACATGTATACAAGTTTTCATTTACGCACCGAATTGCAGGAATGAACACTACCGTGGCTCGTTCAGCCTCATCGGATCGGTCGTGCAGAGGACGCTGGAGTTGTGAAGCGGCTCCGAAAAGCTGGTGCCATTATCTTGGGTACGTTCACCCACAATCCGTCCCCTTATTCAAAGATGGGAATCTTTTCCTAGGCAAAACCAACCTTTCCGAGTTTTCGGACTTCAGGGGAAACCTGACATCCGGGTGGTCTGCACGAGGTGGCCAGTGCACGGGTGCATACTTCCCTAATGCAGATCCCTGTGGGTCGTCCTCTGGGTCCTCAGTCGCAGCATCTATAGGGCTTGCGCAGTGACATTGGGCTCGGAGACCGATGGAAGCATTACTTGTCCTGCTGGCAATAATAATTTGGTAGGCATCAAGCCAACTGTCGGTCTTACTTCTCGTGCTGGAGGTATGCATTTTCTGTTTTTACTCATACGTTTCACATACTCAAGAGCTTTAGTCATCCCAATATCGGAGCACCAAGATACGATTGGTCCAATTACGAGGTCGATAACTGATGCTGCGGTTGTGCTCTCTGTAATTGCGGGAAAGGACCCCAACGACAACTACACCTTTTCCCAAGCGCCGACTGTGCCAAACTATACGAAAGCACTGAAGAGAAATGCGCTCAGAGGAAAACGGATTGGGGTTCCACGACGCATCTTTTTGCCAGTGGACAATAGCATTGATAGGAAGGATCCGTTTGTGAATATTGTTTTCGAGAAGGCACTTAAAACGATTAAGGGATTAGGAGCGACTATCATTGATCCGGCTGATCTCCCATCTACGGACAACGTTGTGACCTCGTTCCCTAATGAAACGCTCGTCTGCGCTGTCGACTTCAAAGTCAGTTTTCTTTACCTTGTTTCGTTCGCTTCTAACGCGGATGTGTATTTCCAGATTCAGATCAACAAATATTTCGCGGCCTTGCTGGAAAATCCGTCTGGCGTTCGCAGCCTTGCGGACTTGATCGCCTTCAACGATGTCCACTCAGACCTTGAGAAACCGGGCAACTATAAGTCCCAGTCAACGTGAGGTCATTTTTACACTTGCGTTTATTCCTGATTAAATTTCCCAGTTTAATTCTATCGGAGACGACTACTGATCGGAACGCAACGTTCTTTCAAACACTCGCCTTCAATCAAGAGATCGGCGCCACTCGGGGTATCGATGCAGCACTGAAGAAGTATAAACTCGATGCTCTCGTATTACCTGCGGCTGGATATTCATTGGCGACAACGCCAGCAGGTAAATTACTATTCACCCAGTACCGAATACTAATCTAATTAATGGACCACTGCAGCTCTGGCAGGATATCCCATTGTAACAGGTAAATGGTGCTTTCCTCAAGAGCGCACTTTGCTTTTACTAACCTTAGCTATAGTGCCCCTTGGATTTTACCCGGCCAGCCACAAGGTTAAATCAGCTGGCCCTCTCACTGTTTACCCTGCCCCTGGAATACCCTTTGGACTCTCCTTTATTGGTACTGCGTTCTCTGAGTTTGACCTCATCGGCTTTGCATTTGCCTACGAGCAAAAGACCAAAACTCGACTCGCTCGGAAGGCTTTCTCTGCCGCTATTCCGAAGACGCAGTTAAAAGGTGTTGTCGGGAAGGCCTGAAATGCTTCCTGTTCGTTTTGAGAATGGAAACTATCCGGCTTCTATATCCCCTTGGTATTTCCCTCCAGCGTTCTCTCCTCATTTGTTGATTTACGGTGAAACGGAGGGCACGCTCGAAATTTGATGGTAAATGGGAATGGACTCACTTCAACCATGTCCCGTATACCTCAATCTATCTAGTCCTTCAGAGCCGAAGGGGGGTGGTGCA
This sequence comes from Pholiota adiposa, assembly GCA_009935795.1. Classification (NCBI taxonomy): domain Eukaryota; kingdom Fungi; phylum Basidiomycota; class Agaricomycetes; order Agaricales; family Strophariaceae; genus Pholiota; species Pholiota adiposa. The sequence continues at coordinate 178,342 of QEYC01000227.1, read as the reverse complement.
GATGTGGATAGCAGGATGGGGATGGTAGATGCGAACGGAGATGGGCCCGAATTCGTACAAGTACCAAGTCCTTCCGCCAGTATATCCAGACCTGAATTGAAAGCGCATGGAAATATTTTTGAGGAGACTTCTATCCGTACATATAGAATATATTTCTCCTCGAATCTTCCCCTTCATACTCTGGTGGTCGCATTCAGAATTCACTTGTGCGATTGGCTGATAGTGTGTGCAACTGATTGGCCAAGCGGAGATTCAAATTCGGCGACGGCTCCTATTGGGCCGTCTGACGAATTTTGCGGAATCCTCTTCCTCTCCTGCCGACGTTGTACGCGTCCAGCTTTATTTCTTGTATATCCCGTATGTATTCTATTCTCTATATAATTCTGCAGAGTAATGATACAATCTAGTTTTCCTAGAACCCCAGGTCATTTGCTGACCGATTCAGCTCCAGCTTTTCAATTGGTCATTCGAAAAGTTGCTTGACGCTCCTGACTCACCGACTCTTGGTTTTTCGCGTCGTTTCATTGGCTTAAATACCCCTTCTTCACCCAAGAAACAAAAACAAAATGAACGCTGCGCTGCGCTCAGTATCGCGCCATGTGTCTCGCGCACAACGACTTTCACCGAGCACGGTGACATCACTAACGCCGTGCACGCCCGTGCGGTGTTACCACTCGACAAAAGCTGCCCAACACACGCGGGGAGCAGCCCGGTCATTGCGAATGATAACGACGACAACGGAGATGGGTAGTGCGTCGCGGATAGCTGGTAGCAATGGCAAGGAAATGTGGAGGAAAGCCTCCAGCACGCCCCGACTACGGGGGTTTCATGCGTCTGCCGGTGCGCCTTTTGTTTCTTGAGTGACTTTCATGTGAATTGTAGACTTACTCTTTCTTTCGCTTCGCGTTATCAGCTTCCAGGCATATGGGTATCGATCGTCCTATACCAGGAACTGGGTATGTGCCCTCCGTTCATGTATCTCTCATTAACAATTCTGATAGCCTCTGCGGTCTCACTGCCGTCCTCATTTTCGCTATCGTGTTACCTACATGACCGCAAATTATTCGGCGATCTATCCATCCGTTTTGTTGATACTTTCCTTGGTGCTATTTCTGTAACAGAATTAAGGTGCAATTCGAAAACCTCAGATGGGACACCAATCAAGACAGTTGAGGCGAATGAAGGCGACAATATTCTTGCGATAGCGTGAGTATGACGTCGACCTCGAGGGTGCGTCAATCTATCTTATTCTTCGCAGTTGAGCTAATTGCTATCTTGTTTCGCGTTTTCTCCTATCACGCCCATTCCTTGAATTTCCTCTTTCGTGGACGATCTGCGTTGAAATCTACGTATCAACGTGCTGCGTATCTATCCACTGTCAAATTTTTGTTTACCTCGCCTTATCTTCCATTCCAACCCGCAAATGGCCATTCTCACTCATCCTATCAATTCGGCGATGGCCACTACCTCAATCTCCGAATCTCCCCTCTCATGATCTCACGCCATCGTACCCCCTTCGTCATTACACCAGCTGCGACTCATCACCCCCACGCCATATTTCTTCCTCCAGGCGCATGCGAAGGCTCTGTCGCTGCTCAACATGTCACGTGTTCTCGACCCGACATTTACGACTGCTGCTGAGCCAGAGGACGACGAGAACGACATGCTAGACATGGCATTTGGACTGACGGATACCAGCCGTCTGGGGTGCCAGGTTTGTGTGACGAAAGATATGGATGGGATGAAGTGTCGGTTGCCGGCTGCTACGAGAAATATGTTCGTGGATGGCGAGTGGATTGTCTCAATTTGTGTGTTTTTTGGGCGGTACTGATTATGTCTTCGACGATTTAGGTAAAAAATCATCGCATTAGAAGTTGGAATGTGATAATTGCGATATCTTTATTTTAATCATTCGGGCTAATTATTACTATTCACAACTCTCGAGGGCATTTCGTTCGCGTGATCATTCTGAGCTCTAGCGCAAAAACACTTGTCGTGTTGAGCAGGCTCTAATTCACCAAGGTTGGCGTTGCAATGTGATGGATAGAATTTCGTGCTGAGCCTCCTCGTCCTGCACGGTGCTGTCAGGACTTCTCGCGGTTCTGGTAATGCTTGGACTCACTATTAATCACTAGGAGCACCGATATTGAAATCTCTACTGCAATAGAGTTCAGATTTCGAACTTTCAGGTGTTTCGTTTTTGCACATGAAGGGATAAAAATATTAAATGTTGGGGGTTTGATTATCACAAAGGGTATGTAGGATCTCGAGCGCTCGTGAAGGGCTTTGGCTAGAACATTTTCTGGGTATAAATAATGTGCAGTTTGCAGAGCACCGAATATGGACAACAATAATGATAGCTAGAGGTGCATGAGCTCCTGAAACCTATCTTTCACGATGTCGACTCGCACCTGTTTAGATTCACGACCGTGTCCTCCTACTCAATGCAGAATCTCCTTAGATTCTGGCCCCGTCGTGTCCAGTGAACGCGAATCGCCTGCCTCCGACGAGAGTTTCGCTGCCCGCCTCCTGTAGATCTCGCACAAAATCCCGACCGCTGCAAACAGAAACATCTCTACAACCGTGCTCGCAGCGGCTAATATCGTGGGCAGCTGCTCTTTCCGCGCGGGTAATATACTGCGCATGGAACGTACCCCGCCCGGTATACACCGACCCCACACAATAGTTCCGCCTCAAACTCAGCACGCGCACCGTGCGTTGGAGGACGAACCCCGCCGCCAATGCCAAAGGATGGTCGTCACTGCAGCGGTCGTCACACCGCACAGAAAAGGGCGTAGCACTGGCAGGCATGATGGAGGCCGTGCCATGGGCATGAAGCCAGGCGTAGAGCGCGGCGGTGGTGTGGAATACTAGAGAGGGCAAAGGCAAGGATGACGGGGATGGCTTGTTTAAGGTCCAATCGCGCGAACGCGACGAGGGTGGCGATGAAGGCGAAAAAAGAGAGGGAGAGGGAGACTGCGATGATGGGACCGAAGTAGGGTGGGATTTGGGTTTGGGGTTCGGGCTCCTCTGGGGTGAGCGTAAGTGTTGTGGAAGCCGTATCAGAGGTGGCGTAGTCTACGATAATCATGATATGTAGGATGAAGCAAGGAGTGAATTGAAATTGGGATTACGAATAACAAATACTCAAGGCCGCTTTCCTAGTGTTTGAAATTCTCAAGGTCAATGATGGCCGCGTCTATTTTCGTTTCTATAACGCGGCGTTGGGCGCCTGACCAAGTGGCCTTGAAGCGTACAGTCTTAACCAATCTATACGACAATCTCACTATATTCCTTCCAGGTCGTGGAATCGGTGGCTCGAATATTGTACGAGGGGAAAAGTCACAGAGGATTGGGTACCGGTCAAAGTGGACATCATGAACCAAAAATATAGCGGTCGATACACACGGCTTTCTGGTTCGACGAGATGAGGTCGGGGGGTTAAACGTTAAGTCAAGTTAAATGATATGCAATCATAGTGCTCAGTGCTCATGGAGCACAAACATATATCTTAACGTGTAAGATTTGGTATGCTTGGTTTTCTGGGTATACTTAAATTTGAACTGTGTATCAAAGAAAATCCAGAACAAGGGAGTGGGGCGACGTATTAGCATCCGATGCGAATGCAATCATACCTCGCACTTACAAGAGATTTTGAGCCGTATAACTCCTATGACGGAAGTAAGTGGAAATTCGATTCAGCAAACGGAATTAAGATTATGATACAAGGATAAATTAACGAATAGTAGGGTTACATGCGTGTAGCGCATAAGAAGGAAGGAAGAAATACATGAATAACTCGTATTTGACGGCGACTCCTTCGCCTCACTGTCTACGAAGATGGCCGTGGTAGAAAACGTGTTTTATATTGGGCGCGCTATACTGTTCAGGCGGGCAGATAAAGAGAAAGCTCTATAAAAGCAAGCAATCAAGGCTCGCACTGCTGCGGGTCTGTGAGACCAAATATTCAGGCTATCAGAATGTCGTCTTTATAAATTTATATTGCGCAGTAAGAATAGCTTTCGTGGAAATCGCGGTTGGAAAATATCTAGAAGGAGATCAAAATTCAGTAAGCTCAGCACTGCGCAGTCCCATAAAAGCTGCTCGCCTCGAAATTTGATATATTTCACTTCACATTCTTCACGGAGAGACCACCTTGGTCTCTGACGATCCACCGTACTACTTGGTGCCGACTCGACATGTACATTGCTTTCCTTCTTCCCCCGCCGCCAGTGTAGGAAACACACATACACAATGCCCAGAAGTACTAGCACCTCGGCAAGCGCCGTCGCGGCTGCAAGTGCGCTCGGCGCTGCGTCGATCCCGTTTCCTGATACGTGTAGCATTTCTCGCTGTCGCGGGCCGCTGAAATGTTCTATGGGAGGAACATAGCATACACTCCATGGCGTCATCGTCTTCCGCGCGGTGTATATTGAATCCGCCGCGACCGCCAGATTGCGGCGAGAAACCAGCGTGGGCGATGCTCCGGGGGGAGGCGGGCGTAAAGGAGAGTATCGACGCGATTTGGTGTGCGTGCAGCCAGGCCAGGAGCACGGAGCCGGTGTGATATGGGAACGAGAGACAGAAGGCGAGGATGGTGGGCACGGCGAGCTCTGGCCAGGTCACGGCTAGGTCGAGAGGCAGGTGATGAGAGAGATGAGGGAAAAAGAGATGGAGAGCGCGATGAGCTTGACGAAATGCGGTGGGATTTTTGGGAGCGGGGTCAGCGTGCGCGTGGTGGAGGCGGCGTCGTCGCCGTCGATGGTCTCGACGATGATCATGGCGATGCTGGTGTGTATTGGTGAGACGATGTTCGTCGTGGGAGTGCCACGGTCAAGTCTAGGGAGCATTAGGACGTTGTACGGTGATGGACAGGCGAATGTGGTGATGGGTATCATATTCTGCGTGAATTGATGCTTATGAATGTGACGTTTTGTTTCCATCTATCCGGAGAACTATCACTTATGGCACAGCATTGGATTTTTGTGTTATCTGTGTGCTTTTGCTTTGACTGACTTGCATCTTAGCCAAAATTTCCCCCAGTGGCTGGGTCGATGTAGAAGGATCATCAAGTTAAGCTTCATTCAACGATAGACTTGAACTGATACAATGGTGGTGTGACCGTAATGGAAGAATCCAAATGAAAATCGTCACTGACGTCCTCCGTTGGCAATAAGTACTGGTATCTATGAAGTCATATAACTCAAACCGGGCCACGTTAGTTCGACCCACCGCGAGCGCCTATCAAGCGCCACGTGAAATGAGATTGTAAAATGCGATTCTACGAAAACATGACAGCCACCATGATATCCCAATCTTAGCCAGGGCGCGAAAGCGCAGGTCTAATTGTCAAAGATCATCGAGGTTGCCTTGGGAGAAAGGAATATTCACAGCTAAATGGGACATGTCAGTCCAGCGCTGGAGCCGACATTTTCCCTAAGACTCTGTTAACGAAGGTAGGCGAAGTATAGATAAGGCTTGTTAGCATGGAGTTGCAGTAGTGCGCGTCAGTATAGCGCTTGTCAATGATGCGACTCCACTATCGGATAACGTTCCATGGACTAACTTGAAAGCTTGAAGGACGTCGAGAATCTATGTCACCATATTCGCTGCAATTCGGACAAAACATCAGACGCGCAGAATTAATAAATAAAGTACGTACACCCTTCCGCGAATCCGGGCATGTGGGTAGGCGTCCAAATAGAGATTTCCCATTGCGGTGCGCAATTGAATACCTGAGCGCTGAAGCACAAGGGCCTGGGAGTGTTCTTCCGGAGTCGCGCAAGGTGTGTTGATGAAGTGGACGTCCGACGCACACCTCTGAAAATAAAATTCGATCCGAAACTTAATTAACTCTTTGTATACAAATTTTCCTTGTCAGCGAGACCAGCTGACCTTGCGCTGGCCGTGCCTCTAGCGTCGTGCATTCGTCGCGCATAAAGAGGCCTTCAATGCTGGACAGCGCTTATCGACGAATACACGGCAGCAAAGCTGACATTTGTCGTCTTTTGTCGTTTATGAACGACAAGGCGAATTAACGCTCCCGGGAGCCTGTTGAAATGCGGAGATATGCATGGGTGGGAGGTGAGGCTAATTATATCGTCATCTTCTGGTCATCTTCCGAAGATATGGTCAAATCTAACTCGAATAAGCCGAGACCTCGTGTAGTCCTCTTACACTTTTCATGTGCAGGGAATTACCTGTTATCTGGGGTGTTCAGCCTGATGGTGGACGGAGGGCGGAGGGCGCGCCTCGAAGCTCGCGTTCTTTGAGAAAGGAGAGGGCAATTTGCGGAAATCTGCGAGCGGATGGGTAAAAATACCGTAAGCAGCTATTGCTGTATTCAGACAAGATCGTGGTTGTGCACGAGCCCCACATCCACAGAGCGCCAAGACCCGCCGACCTTGTATGACTGTTAAATCCGTTTTCTTCGCTTTAATGGACTTGGCTTATGACTTCAATGCTGCTCCTTCTGGTCCACTATCTGCTGGGCTGTACTCGGAGACGGGGATACTCATGGAGGAACGGAATCGCGGCCACCTGCACGGAGGGCCACGCTTCTATGAAGCTTGTGAAGTTTGATTGAGAACCAGGGCTTATCGACAGCCGCACGTCGCGTTTGATGAGGTTCCTGGCCAAGAACGGGATCTCCTCCGTGTCCTCGCTACCCAAGAATAGTTCATACCTTGGAAGAACGCTAGTTCTTACTACAACACACCATCCCCTGCATCTATCCATCCTGTCATTGTCAAAACTGCCGCTGTATATTATTATTATAAAGGCTAGGCCTTCCTTTCATACAAAGCCTTTTCGCGCCTTCTTCGTCCTTCCTGCTTCTGCCACCAGCCTTCGCGGTCTCCGTGACTCCTCCTTACGTTCATCCCCCATGGCCTCCGTTGGCCCGTCGCGAGAAGGAATGGAGATGCACCAGTCTTCCACAGTGCGTCTTTTTTTTCTGCCATATGTTGCATTTTATTTATTTCGTTCATGCGACAAGCACCCGGTATCGATAGCAGGGTGGACGCCGAACATGCATGAAGGTAACCTATGTGCTCCAAAGTACATGCATCCCCGACTCACACCTTCCAAGGCCCGTCCAGCAGTACATTTCCACCAGCGTCTTTACAGCACGAGGCATTGCATCAGCGCGTCAAGGCGGCACGTAAACCACTGCGCTCTTCTCCTCTCGCAGGACCCGCGCTATCCGGCGAGCGTCCAAGTATATCTTCCCAGCGAGCAAGCACCCTACCCCCCGAGCGTCACCATCCTCATTCACCTTCATACCTCGCTCGATCCACCTCGTCGAACCCCTTTCGTGTTTCCTGCGCTCTAAACCCTCACATAGCGATATGAACGGCCAAGTTTGCAGATTTCTACCAGTTCGTCCTCGCACCCAGCTTCCTCATCCGACGTGCCTCCTGTTCGCCTATCTCCATCGCTATCAGCGCCAGCGCTGGGGAATAGCAAGACAGGCGCCCGATATCGAGCTCCGTGTCTGACTCTGGAGTTGGGGGTGCTGCTTCCGGGACGACGATAACAAGCCGTAGCCAGCCTAAACGCCTCTCGATCAATATGCATCGCATATCCATTGCGCGACCTCCCCCGGTGATTATTTCGCCCACAGAAAGCGCGTTTCGCCCACAAAGTGATATTATTTACACACAGCAGTCAGGAAGGCTATCTGCACCGCCACATACACCGCCACACAGCCGGTCACGGCACGGCGAGCGCTCGACGCGGTCCAGGAGCGCTTCGCCCACTTCGCTTGCTGCCGAATCTCGCCACCGATATCCCCGCTACAACTTCCATCTCCGACGCAGCCGAAGTCCATCTTGAAGCGTGCTTCATCCTCGGCGGCCCTGCGGCATGTTTCCGGCGTGCCTTTACGTTCAAACTCCGCTCATTCATCTGAGGCAGCCGCGACAGGTATGCCACAGGCGAAGATTCCACCTAAGGATAACTCGTGGTTTGTGAACAGCCCGTATGCCATTACGCCAAGGTTTACACGTCTCGGGCTGAATACGCCAGGCGTGGTGCTTCCTCTGTCGGTGAAGGAGTACAAGAGGCGCACCGCAACGGCTGCGTCGCTCACCGGCGCTGGGAGTGTGAGCAATAAGAGCTCTGGGGGATCGAGTGTGCGGTCGAGCACTAGCTCCAAGATAAGTAGGAGAGCGTCATCCCCTTCGACGTTTTCGTTAGCGGCTTCGGTGACACGAGATAACGCGCACCCGGACCCTGTCGACATTAAATCCCACGGAGGTCCAGGTCCACGCAGCGCGGTAGGCATGAGCGCTGAGACACCCAACGAAGGGAAATCAAATGATAAGCCATCGTCTATGACTTCTTCTAGTCCGGCTTCTACTTCCTGCCCTTCAGCGACAGAAGCGCACTGGCTAAATCTACTACCCCCATATTCCCAGTCCCAATCCCAGTCTAGCGCACTCGCCTCGCAGGCGGAATACGAGAGCGAACCTCACCCGGAATGGATATGCGCGCAAAGCCAGAGTAGCGCCGCGTCTTCGGTGTCTAGTCTCCCCCTGACGCTGCCCTCTTCTGTGCCGGATTCGACGACGCTCGCGTCATCGCAGACGCCGAGCGTACTGAGCGAGAGCCAGACGGAAACGTCCTCGGTGTGCACCTCCGTTGACGAGAAGAGCGAGGAGACGGCGCTACCTCTGCATGGGGTGCGTGCGGAGGAGGAAGACCGGCGAGAAGATGCGGATAAAGAAACGGCTGGGGAGGTGGGGGCGGAGGGAGAGGCCGTGACGGTGACGGTGGAGATACCGAATTTACGGCTGAAGAAACGGAGATCTATGTTGGAGAAGGTGAAGGGCTTCTGTTGGACTAGTGGGGACGCGAGTGCGGAGGACGATAAGGCCTCACGCGCACAGTACGGCGCTACGAACGTCGTTAACCTTCCGCTACCTGCGGTGGCGGCGGCGGCATCTTCACTGCGGCGGTCAAACGCTCGGCAGTCTCTGCCATTAATGGCGTTGAACTCGAACGGCGACACCTGGGTCGTTCCTGAACTAAAGGGCGACGCCACTCGCCCTGCCTCCAATTCAAAGGCGTGTCCACTAGAACCGCTTGGGGGAGTGGCGCCGCAGGTTCCGACCGCCACTCTGCCGACTATTCGAGAAGTGGAAGGCCAATCACATCGACTTTCTGGTAGGGCAAGAAGGGGGACGGAGAAGACGTTGAACGACTCGGACGTGGGGGTGGAAGTGAGGTACTTGGATATGGGAATTGTGGACTCGGGGATAAGGAAGGCGCAGTCGGGGCATAGGAGAAATGGGTCGGTGAGGAAGGTGTGGGAGTCGCTGAGGGGTGGGAGGGGCTCCAGGGGTCCTCAGACCTCGGTGTAATTTGGGGAATGGATAGGTGCGATTGGTGTAGATTGATGGACTGTCAATTCAGTTTCCGTGAAGGAGCTGGTGATGGCCTGGCCGGAGTCGGGAGAAGTGGAGAGATGTTAGGATCTTGTCAACGAGCTTGGATGCTTATTTGTGTCGGTGATTATTCTTTCACTTGTGTGCACTGTGGAGTCATAAATAATTAAGTGAATATATGTATTTGTCGGATAAGTCCACCATGCCATACGAGACTCATTGTTCGCTGGTTGTGTGTTCAGTCTATTCACTTCTAAGACATCTGCGACGACGCCCTGAGCATTGTTGATCATGATTGAATGTTCTCTTGGTCTCCCTTTGCTTTGCGGCTTTGAATTTATGCAGTAGAAAGTGACGACCTTGCCGCTAGATCCTTTGTTCCGGGCAATTCATAAAAAGTCAAGCCAAATGGGTCCGTCGCCGATGTCAAACAATCTACCAGCGTGAGTGTTTTCACTCTTAATGATTGTTAAAAAGGCTACACGCGGATTTCGATAGACCTGTACCGTACTGGAAACATGGAGAGATATCGATCCGGTGTCTCCGAGGAATGTAGTCGCACCGCAGCGTCCCATCGATTCTAGTCCACCGATTGGTTTTCTATAATTTGCTAAACGTCTCAACCCAGCGCATATAGCATTTGCAGAACTTGACGTTCTTTCGTTCTCGGCCCCTCCTTGAACAGCAGAGCTATGTCCTGATGGGTCATTCCGAAGAAGAGATAGCATCTGAGCGACTGTCTCGTGGTATGGTTCCAGTCGAACGTCGGATCACAATTATCCTGTATTCCGTCTTTTCTTGCCACGCCTTTCAAAGGTATTTCCTGAAACGAGCTAAGTGGTACATTGTCAAGAAGACCAGGCTAACATTACGGCACTGGGGCTTATTGTGATGCCTTTTCGACGAATAGTGGGACAGATTGACATTGGTCGGTGCTATTTGTACAAGATAAGACAAAGGTCCGGGAGGGGGCGACTGGCACTTCATCTGTGTCTCGTCAGTTGACGGATGTGATAGCGACGCTTTAGGACCTGCAGCTGCCAAGCTTGGTATGGATACTTGGGTTTCATTTTTCGTTCTCTTCCTTCACGCAATGTGGTATGCGTAAGCCACAGTTCTGAACGCAGTCAGAGCTTGCATTTGTGATCTTTGCGAAACAGAACACAATAAAGCACTTGAAATAAAAGATGAACATATGTCAGATAGCTAAGGCTTTATTTTTCTACAGTTCCGCCTTCCATAGTCGGTTGGACCCTCCCTGACCGACTACCTCAGCGTGCCACACACCCTTTACTTTCTATCCAGAAAATCACAATCCGATCCGCGCCTTGTTAATCGACGCTTAGTATCATCATGACCACCTACCAGATCGACGCCTTAGGCTCTCACATGACCCCACCCGAGCTCTTCCCCATTATAGCTTCCTTCCTGCCCCTGCGTTCTGCCCCGAGCACGCTGTACGCGCTGGCCTTGTGCAATAGGCGGCTCGCAATTATCGTGCGCCCCCTCATATATTCACGCCTCATTCTGCGCAATGAACGCGATGCGCTTATCATCCTGCACCGGATTAGGGACGATTTTCGGCTTGGACGCTTCGTCAAGGAGCTGCACATCCTCTCGGATTTAGGCCCTCTTCCTGATCGGGTGCGGGAGGGGCAAGATGTGCTGACGGCACTATCTCAAGTGGTTGAAATGGGGTGCCTGAACGTCCTCGAAGCACTTGGGCTGTATTTTTTGTCGGGGTGGCGCGATGTTGAGGGGTATAACAACGTTATGGATGTTGGGCACGTCAGCGCGACGTTTTGGGAGAGTTTGGGAGGAAAATGTCCACGCTTGGGGTCGCTATTTCTGAGAGGTCTATCGACTCTGACTCTGGACAGAAGGTTTCATGGGACGAGCCGTATTGCGGAGGGAATAAATCTCTTATACGTGAGTCGGAAACGACGCTCTGCTTTCTCCTGTTTCGAAAGCTTATCCTTTCTTTGCTTTCTAGTTAACTACCCTCAATATAGATTTATTGCTAGCAGCAATAACGGCCCAGGAAGTGAGCCGAAAGTGCTGGCTCAGCTACCTAATTTGCGCCTACTTTGTATAGCCTCACCCTTGGTTCTCAACAATGGCGACATTCAACCCCTCGGCTATCTTCGCGCTTAATTTTCCACGCTTGAGGTCGCTTATTCTGAAAGGGTTCTCACCACATGGCGCCATTGGGGCCGATTCGTTCTGGCAGCGCCATTCGATGCTGGAGAGGCTTTTCTTGATTCGTTACGAGGGGATCTGGTTCTCTGCGGAGTTTATCAATTCAATCCAAAGGCGCTTACTGCCTAACTTGAAATACTTCAAGGTGCGTTTCTTATCTCTTGAACGTGCGATGTGTAATAACTTATCGCCTCTCAGGCAACTTTCGCAGACGTGCGCGCGCTGGACTTTCTCTTGCCCAACCTACACAGCCTTTCTATCACGCTCACTATCAATGGCCAGCTCCCGTATCTCCTGCGGCGCATCCTCCGTAATGGCCTTCCCAACCTCAAAAGTCTCGAGTTCGTGCATCTCAGTACCCCAGACAATACATTTACGCAGCAAGAGGGTGCAATGTTTTCTGAGACGGTCTTGGGGATGCAAGGAGATCAGGAGGATGTAGAGGCATCATCGGTGAGGCAAACGCTTGTGACGTTTATGCTGAGCGTGGCGCAGGGAGCGCCGAATATAGAAGAACTTGGGTTTAGGTCGAATGCTTGGGGGAGCATGGGGCTGGTAGGTTTGTTACTCCAGTATGAATATCGGCACTAATGATATGAAAAAACTTTTCTAGGAAATCCTGCGCTCGCAGCTCGTCGCATTCAACTGCCTCAAGCGCATCTACTACCCCGGATGCTTCAGCCGGCCAAATCGGAACGCGCGCGCAGAAGATAGCACTATCATCGAGAGAATTCGTACGCTGGCACAGGTGTGCCGACAACTAGAGTCGGTGACAGATATCGATTCAGGAGATTTGCCTTACCCAAGGGCGAGGATATTTCGGGAACCCTCGCTTACTCAGATACGAAGCATAGAGCTGGGTTTTGGAATGGGTATGGAGGGATTGGAGTGTGAACGGAGTAATCCATTTCCACAGAATGCGCCTATGTCCTGAAGTAGGCGAGTATTTGAGATTCATGGAGAGTGATTTGTGAGTGCCCTGCTACTACATTGATATGATACATAGATGCCCTCAAGTATGCATTCTACTTATGCCAAGGCCCACCGGTAGTGAAAATTTTACTGATGATTCGACTCGTTCTACCTTCACCTAAGCGTATGATATCTGGGTCAATATTTTTTATATTAATTTGAGAGGAACGAGCGTGGGCTTAGTTCGGCATGCATTGATCCAATCCACGCTCGCACAAACCGACTGAAAAATGCATCCCCTTCCGAAGCCTATGCCTGTTTATATCCTGTGACGTTGCTCTAAGAATTTATTCCTCCATGAGAATCATTGTCGCGACGATGAAGAAACTTATGGTAAAAAGCCGCGTAAGGCGGCTTGAAGGCAGCGCAAATTTTATCAATTTAACGAGCTTTCTACAACATTTTGATTCTCAACGCTAGGCACTAGGCACTCGTAGACAGTGCCTGTGTATTCTTCCTTACCCTAAACCACCAATGTCTTTCCCGGCTGTTATCTACAACATGGCCGGCTTTTCTTTCACGGTTGCAGTTAGGTCGCCTTTCGGCAATGCTATGGCCATCAATGCATCACAGACAAACAAGGCCAACAATACGCGTGCGTCATGGCTTCGCGAAAACGTCCACGGCTTTTCGCCGACGACGACGACGACGACGACGATGTCTATCCTTCGCCGCTCGAGCAAGCGCAGCAGCGTGGACAATCCTCCCTTCGTTCCCTCACCGCAATGGCTTTCCAAGTCCCCAGAACGTCCTTTGACTGAGAGTGACCCACGCACACCGTCAGAGACACATGGTGCTCTCTATGTCCCCATGCCGCGCCCCGATGCGCGCTCGGGGCTGCTGTCGCCGGTTCCCCCACCGCCGTCAAACCTCTACCAGGGTACTGCAGAGGCGTTCAGCGCTGACCCAGGCGTGCCGTTTCTCGCCACAGCAGGCGGCAGCTCTCGATCCTCTTCGAACGGGTCGGCGAGGAGCGATTTCGAGCAGCAGGTACCCCGAGATAGGAAGTTTGGTGGGGGCATAGTTTCAGGGCTGAAGCGGGCGGTGGGCTCACTGAAGCGGACGGGCAGCAATAAGCAGCCAGGCGTGGACGACGAGACCTATGTGTACACGCAGCCTCCGCAGTTTCGCGATTCTGGGTACGCGACTTCGACGCCGCACCTCGTACCACCCCAAGATCAGACGATGTCGGAACCCGTTTTGTTCTCCCAGCCACAGGCAGCACCGCCGCCGCCGCTGCCCCACGCTGCCCTCCTCCCAACGTACAATGTCACCCAAAAACCCATACCAAAAGGGCCACAACGCACATTATCCTCGCCCTCGCCACGAGATACACCCTTTCAGATTGTATCACCGCCTTTCTCCCCGGTCTCTGCGGATCCAGACTATGGCTCCGACTACGCGCTCATGGACCCGCCCACCCCACCACCCTCCGACACACCCTTGTCCACGTACCTCTCGCGCGCCCACCGCCTGATAGCGCACATCGCCGCCATGCCGTGGGTCGCCCCGGATCGTGTGACGGTGGACTACTACCCCGAACGCGTGAAGCGGTGCGATGAGCCAAAGCACGCGCCCCAGATCGGGTGGGTCGCGCAGGACTATACGCGCCCGAGCTTCCGCGCGCCGCTCTTGCACGGGATGGGGGACGGGGACAGCGATGCGGGGACGTGGGATACGTGGCCGGATGACTACGAGAAGGGGTACGACGACCTCGAGGGCAGGCCGGTGCTTGCGCCGCTGATTACGCCCAAGAGGCGTGCAGGGATTGACCTCGGGGAAGAGTTCGAGGAGGCAAGGAATACGCCTATGCCTACGCCTGTGGGGACACCCAGGCAAGGGCCGAGCCTGTATGGCGGTGGTGCGAACACGCCGCGGTCGGTGATGTCGCGGATGCCCACGCCGTCATTGTATGCGCGTAGGATTGGGACACCTACGCCGGGGAGTGCGGCGCCCACGCCCCTTCCGCTGGACCCGCCGGTTATTGACCCACCGCCAATGCGGACACCGTCGCTCACGCCGCCTTCCCAGCCCCAGCAGCAGGCACGCACAATCCCCCCGCGCCGTGTACAGACGCCCGCTCCGCCGGGGTTTGGGAAGGGCGTGGGCGATTATTCCACTTCGCCTTCGGTGGTGGATACGCCCTCTCCTATGCCCCACGCGGCCTTGAGCTCGGATCCTAACCCCTATTACGCGCGAGGAGGATCAACGGTGGGGAGGGTAGATAGCAGAGCCCCACCCTCGTTTGTGGATAAGTCGCGCGAAGGGGTCCAGAGCCCTAGCGACTCGTCGTATAGCTCTCTTTCCTCGTCGGCATCGAGGAGCAGGATGGAGGCGTATGTGCAGGGGTATGGGGAACAGTATGCTGCTGAACATGGGGAGGGGAGAGGCAGACGAGGCGCGGGGAGTGGACGCAGTGTAAAGAATGTACAGAGCGCGAGGGGTGGTAGTGTGAGGAGTGTTGGAGGGGGAGGGAGGACGTATGGGTTTGATGGCTACGCGCCTGCCAGCGTCCCGCCACAGCCGGGGATGAGTGGGGCGGCTGGTAGACTGTCTGTGAGGTCGGCGAGGACAGGTTCTGATTCGGTGTCGGGGCGTGAGTGGGGCGGATGAACTGCAAGCGATATTAGGGATGGCGAGGTATCTTTCTTGAATTTGCTGTCGCGCTTTCTTGGTTTTGGTTTTGGGTGATGTTTTCTTTATTGTCTTATCTTGAAGTTTGTATCGATATCAGCCCAAGGCTTCGCCCGGTGTATGTATGGATAAATGTAGCTTTAGAATTTCTGTGATATGTACTGATGGCTCTCATTTCGCCCTTACATTTTTCTCGTAGCGAAGTGATGCTGGGAAAGCGCGCTCCTAAAATGACTTCGTAAAGATTGCTAACTATTGAGCAGGGAATGACTTTTATTTAGGCAGTAAGTGACACATAGATACATGAAAGCGCTCAAGAACTCAAGCACTCAAGACTAGACATCAGATCGACTGACAGAACCAGAACTTAAATGCAATCCGAAACAATTACACTAGAATGACAAAGCTAACATTCTGATCAAGTACGAAAAAGATAACCAGACGAGTATCCCTACGAATTAATTGCGTGTACTATCATTCGGCGCGCTGCGTCAGTGACTTTCTGACCTCGATGCGGAGGTCGCATATGCGAACACTAAATATGGTTGAGATATTTTACTCTTCCGATTAGCAGTAATAACTTACTGCCATGCGTGGCTGAAACAGCTGATCGATCCTTAATGCTGTCTTCTCGATCGCTTGTGCATGCTGCTGAATATGGTTCTTGACCTTGCGCGTGAACTTGTCGGGGTTGGGAGTGTTGGTGGTGAGCTGAGTAACTAGTAACTACTCTTCCCTTCTAAATAAGTGAGCGGTAGTTGAATAATCACGAAATGACGACTTTTATATCGGTTGGATGACTTACATCCCCGTTGGGCTTCTTCTGTAGCATCTGAACATTTGAAGCGTCGTTCAGGTGCTTCATTACCGCAGCCCTACATCTAACTCCAACTGGACGCCTGAGCGTCAAAATCAGCCACAAAGTTCGCTTCTTTCGAAGACGTAAATCATACCCGTTACGATGATCATTGAGGTTGAGACAGTCTGGGCCTCTAGCAAGTGATCTGAACATTAAATCTTGTAAGCGCGTAGGAGAGATGCAAAATATGCATGCTGACTGACCGGCTTCGTATTGACTCCAATCCTTTCCTTTCCTTTTGTTAGAGTTTTCTATAGCGGTCTTCCTATAAGTTCTCGACTTGAGTTCTGCAGCCTTGATGTCGCCAAAGTTGGGTTTATGACCCCTTTTGTGTTTTGGCTTTGTCTTCTTCAGTCCAGCAGCGGGTGGAGCTGCCTTGTGTTGGGCGAGTCTGGGACTTCGACGCGGCCGCGTCTGACTGCGCGTTACCGGACCAGAAGGTGCAGACGGCTCTCTGCTAGAATATTCGACAACGTCAACTGGAGAAGCTGTCGGATATGCGATGGATTGAGCAGTGATACAGAGATAGACGAGAAAGAAGATCTTATACGTCCAGCGCATATTTACAAAATGTCGAGGCCAGCTCTGCAGCCACATCCCCCGACATAAGGTGACATTTTATACAAGTAATGGGCCTGGTAGAGATCCTAAAGAAGGAAAGTAGATTTTGAATGTGCTGTGGATCTGAGCTTAGTGGGCGACTCCGTGATAATCTGTTGTGGGTCCAAACCGTACGGAATACAAAATTCGTGTTTCATTCGATTGTGGACCCGCCAAGCTACAGGTTTTTGATCTACATTAGAATGTGTATGATTCGGATCGAGCATTCGCGTTAATGTTTAGATCTCAGATTCGATAAACGAAGATACGAATCAGCCTGCCCTAAAGGCCTAAAGGCCTAACGGACGCTTGCTTTATGCACCAGTTCCCAACTTCAACCAGAATAACTTGATCCTTCGGCTTCATGCTCTCACTCCCGATACCGCCAGAATTGCTCCCTCTGATCGCGTCCTTCATTCCTTTGCGATCAGCCCCCAACACCTTACGCTCTCTATTGTTGGTAAATCGCGAATTATACTGTGTCGCTCGACATCTGCTATTCTCGCGTCTTGTACTACGAAATGAAGACGACGCCATTTCGGCAATCCAAAAGATTCTGAGCAAGCCAGAACTTGGAATGGCTGTGACGGAGCTATACATCATGGCCGACCTGTCCGTTGAGACTCGTGCAGGCAATAGACCTTTCGACGTCGTTGATGGTCTTCAGATGCTGGTCAAGGGAAAGTTTTTACCTCGCCTAACCGCATTGGGTGTTTATTTGAGGAAAGGCTGGTATTACGATGGGAACTGGAAGCCAATTTTGTCACATGGACGTTTCCAGCCTGATTTCGGGACCAGTCTACGTGTTGAATGTCCTCGGCTTAAGAGCCTATCTTTGCAAGATTTTCAGCATTGCAGTGACTCTCTCAATGAAATCCTATCTACTATGGCAGGTATTTCTCTTCTGCGATATTATTGTATCTTGATTTAGGATGCACAGGGATTGTCGACACTACGCTTTGAATGGATCAACCAATCAGGCCCGTCCGACGGCGGTAGCTCAATGGTCTTGAATAAGCTTCCGCAACTTTCGTGTACGATTCGTACGCTAAGTCTGCATTTGTACTCTCAAGAGAACGATCTTCTACGCCTTGATTTTCCGAATCTCAAACGGCTCTGCTTGCGAGATTTTGACCCCAATCCTGACGATGCATTTGAAATGATACGCTTCTTTTGGCGACACGCCCAGCTCGAGGGCTTGTCGTTGATCAGCTACGGGACATGCTTCAACAAGGAAATGGACCGCGGATTTCTACCAAATCTGAAACACTTGAAGGTGCGTGCGGTACGTCCAGTGTCTGCACAAGTGCTTATGCTGATTTCGTTTATCTTAGGCTGGCTTTTCCGATGTTCGACGTCTAACAAGAATACTTCCGCAGCTCGTCAGCTTGTCCTTCACCGAAAGCTATAACTGCCAAGTTCCTTATATTTTACGTGCGATATTACCGCATGGGCTTCCCGAGCTGAGGTCTCTTGAGATTGAACAAACTCGTGCAGGTTGGGAAAACTGCAAACTCGAGGGTGTTCTATGGTACGAGACAGCTGATGGCCGCTTCCACAAAGAAACAAGACGGAAGAAAATCTCGCGCTGTCTTCTGGATGACTATATGTATTCCATCGTACGAGGTGCGCCAAATCTGGAGGAGCTCGGGTTGCATGGCATGTTTTTGGACTCGAATTCATTGGTACGTAAATTCTGTCTGCGAATGCTTTCTACTTTCTTAGGCTTCATTCTTTCGTAGGAAACTCTTGTTCCTATCTTAGCTCAGCTCAAAAGTATGGAGAGATTCTACTACCACAGCATTCAGATTTCTTCGGATGATGATGAATCGTCGTCGGATGATGATGAATCGTCGGACGATGATTACGAAGAACTTGTGGCCGGATTTTTCTCTAGCGCCGAGGTGCTGGCGAGTCGATGCACACGTTTAGAGAAAGTTACGAGCATTGGGGGAAAGTATCTGCCCTATCTATCTGGCATCATTGAACGGGATCATGATGGTAAAGTCTCAGGAGTAAGACGAAGTTCCAGTACTGGAATGGAGATTCCAGCAGAAGAAGATGATCCATTTCCCTTCAACCACACAACTACCTAAACTGACCCAAGTCACAACCTCTTTCGTAATTCTGTAGCTACGTACATAGATGGCATGTTATTTTTTTCCATAGTACATATTTACATGTTTGGAAGGATTTGTCCGGGTGTGGATGAATATTGCTTGCTCAGAGCTCCAGTTTCACTTAACTTTGACCTTCGACGAACACACTTTTGAACGACCTTACCAGGTCTCTAGCGTGCCTAATCAGCGAATTGCGATAAGTCAGAGTCGGGTGGTTTTTAAGCTTGCAAACCCTCGAAATGAATCTCTCTTGATCCGTCAAGATTCAAATATGTGCGCAATTTATTGTCCATAGCGTATGCATTCGGGGAGACTTGGGTGTATCTATCTATCTGCCATGTAAGATGTTACATGCCAATGCCGCCTACCATTGCGCTCAGCACTAAGCCGTAGTTGAATTATGACCTGACAGATCTTGAGCCTATCGTGGATGGATCATACACTGAGACGCAGAGAATGTATTCAAGCTAGCGGGGTCCTTGAACAAGCATGTGTTTAAACAATCATCTGGGCCAAGAAATATTTCGAGTTCCTTAGAGAGCGAATGGGGGTCAGAAATGGAGATGGGTGCTGGGAACGCAAGTGAACAGTGGGCGGAGGAATTAAATGGCTTCACGTTTTGTCCGGGGAGGGGGTTATAGCGCGATACCGGGCAGTGTATTCTATGATAGGGCTAGAAGCCTGATTTAAATGCCGGAGACGCACATAATGATCTATCACAAGCATGTGGAACACACAGACACAATCAAAGAGGGCACGGAGCCGACATTCGAGGATCCGTATGTGTTCTGAGAGCATTGACAGATAGGATGCCAGATATCCTTTCCGGCTTCGTGCCCAAGCATGTCGGATAGTTTCAGGCTATCCCTGTTATTTGATGAAATTAGCGCCCGCAGAGACACTTTCCCCTTCTACTTCTTTCGCATAGCGGATGCCACGCAAGAAAGACAGTACCCGTATCCAAATTGGCAGTAATACGGTTCATAGCCTCAGACCGTCATCCAGACAGATTCACGTATAATTCCGGAGCCCCTTGCAGAGTGAAGGACAAAAGGAAAGTTCGACGTGCTCCAAATCAAGAATAGGTGGTACCAGTGCAGAGAGAGATAGCCATGCATCGAAGAGTGTTGTAATATTACTCGTACATTCCATATTAGGAAGGTATGACTCGGGCGCTTACTGAGCGTCTACCCCGACAAGTCACTTACTTTATGTGACTTGGTCTACACTGCCTCGATTCCCTTAGATAGTAATTAATGTATTATGACTCATGTAGATAGAATAGTATATAAGGGCTGTAGGTACAATAGAATATAACTTACTCTCTTGTTCCCATACCACCACCTTCCTCTCAATCTCTCAACAGGTTATGGGCCCCGAGCTCTATAATTAATAACTCGATCACTAAAGTCTAACTTGCACATCAATCTATTAATATCATTGTCATGTCGGAAGAATTTACTACGACTGGTCCGTACTGGATCCTTTTGCTGAAGGCTGATAATTGGATGCCCTGGAAGCGAAGAATGCTTGCAGTATTCACTGACCTTGGACTGGAATGCCACATTGAAGATGGCACAAAAATACCAGAATCAGCCAACTCTGATAAGCCGACAGCCGCTGAGCTAGACGCACAAAAGAAATGGCGAGAACACGACGCAAAGGCGCAATGCCGAATTGAATTGTCGATTTCGGATGCGGAAATAATCCACATCAGCGGAGCGACAACGGCACGTCAAATGTGGGAAGAACTTACCACGGTCAAGGAATCCAAAGGCCGATTAGGAATATTGGCAACTCGGCAATCGTTGTATAGGGCAACAGCGGGAGATGGGTTCGACCTCAAAATTACGGCAACTACAAGAGGAACTACATGTGATGGGTAACAAAGTTCCCGATGAGGATTTTGTAATGGTTTTAATTACATCCCTTCCGGAATCATGGGATACCTACACAACCTCGTATTTGGGCTCGAGCGGCAACAGGCTGCAATTATCCTCACACGAGCTAGTTGCTATATTAATGGAGGAAGATCGACGCCACAAATCTAGATCAGGTGATCAGAATGCTGGAACGTCATTGCAAGCGCAAAGAAATAATAAAGGCAACAGCGCACGATCTACGAAATCGGAAAACACTAATCAAGAGTGTTATAATTGCCATAAGAAGGGCCACATATCAAATGATTGTTGGGCCAAAGGCAGAGGACGCGAGGGACAAGGTCCCAAAAGGCCGTAAAGGGCCAAATCGAGCAGGATGCACACATCAGGCACAAGATTCAATCACATCAAACCTTAATGATACGGCCCATCATGCCGCGTATATGGCATTAGTGCCCATCGAACAATCCCGCGATTTTTTGAAATATGATTGGTTACTGGACTCAGCCACTACATCACATATTTGCACAACACGAGAGGCATTCACTGAATATACGCCACTCAAGAATTCAACCGTGCAAGGCCTGGGAAGTCCAGCAACTGCAGAGGGACGCGGCACTATTAGTGCTAATTTTGCCATAGATGGAAAGACATTGCGACATTGATTACATGATGTACTCCATGTCCCTAAGGCACCCAATTGTCTATTATCAGTCAGTCGACTCAACAATGCGGGAGGACATGTCAAATTTACGAGAGGAGAGTGTCTTCTACTTGATGCCAAAAATAGAACAATTGGAAAAGGAATCAAGTCTAATAGACTTCACCTTTTATCGGTGCGCGCGCAATTCCCGGAGACGGAGAGGGCAAATTATTTGGGACACGCAATGCCTGCAAAGACTTTTGGTCGCTGACTAATGGCACTGCCACCAGAAAAGTGGCATTTCCCCTCATTTCATCACCGATTGAGGTTGTTGAGTGGATTTGTCACTGGTTAAGTGGTATTATATATCGTTACAGTAGTGTATCAATATTGTAGAGATACTGGAGATCTATAATAATAAAAATTATGCCTGATCATCATAGTAATCAGTCTCATAGCCGGTGTCATCCTCTTGAACCTCCACCGCAATGTTGGATTCTTGCACTGGTATCCCTAAAATTGCCTCCAACTCTCGAGTATTATATCTCACTCTTCAACTCTGCTGTGCAATCTGCTTTGTTCTTCATATGTGATTTCAGAGGTACCCTCCCCAAGTCCGTGGCAGCCATCATCCATGGGAATCTACAGTGCTTCTCTGCCTCGCGGTAATAATTGAGCTGCTGATTAAGCTCCTCCACGTTCAATCCATCAACATCGCTGTCTAGAGGTACAAGGCTTCTTCCAATTTCTGTGATCACTGCAGCTCTATGATTGCGCTTGTCTTGACGTTTGGTTTCCTTTTCTCACTTTTCATGCACTTTGTCTGTGTTCCCATCCATCTGTGCATCCTGCATCTGCTGCTGCTTTCCACTTGCAGCCCACATTCTCCCAGTAGCCCTCATGCTTCTTATTGGCTTCTTATCTCGAAGAATTCTGTATCATTGAGAACAGAGGTGTGTTGTGCAGCGAATCTGTGACTGACTGGGAAGAGTTCCACCAGGTCGTCATTGTTGATCAGTGCACCAGCTTCCCAGCCTCTTGTTGATATTATTACATGAAGGGAAGAAGAGGAGTTCGCATTTTGATTTGAGGAGTTGTGTGCCAATGTTTCCGGCTGTTATTGAATTGTGTTTTCTGATTTCATTGATCTGCCCGTTTTTTAGACCGCCTTTGCAGACAAGAGCGCGGCATAGTGTCTTCCATCAAACCTGAAGAGGTAGAAGGTAGTTAGGTAGTAGCTCATACTTTAGGACATGTCAAATTAGTGTTTGCAAGTCCAGTTGCAAGACTGGAAAAAGACCGGGACTGAACCGGACTTTAACTGCAATGGACCAAAATTTACTAAGACTGGACCAGACTGAGACCGCGGTCCGGTCCACGGTCCTTCCTTATTTCAAAATATTGAAGACCGACCAAAGACCAGTTTGAAACTGGTCTTAACCAGTCTTTCACTCTAAAGTAAGTGAATTAATTTCTATCTAATGACTAGTTACTACTAATTTATTACTATAGTTTTCACTTTTATGGCATAAACGACACAAATAACTATGCGCGGTTGACTCGGTGATTGCCGAACCGGCCATCAATGTTTGTCAAACACATTTGCCACATCCGCTGACCGCAACCTCTCCCTGCAGCACCCACCCGCCAGAACCACTCATTTAGTAGTTACCTATGTATTAGTAGTATTAATACATCTTACTTTGACTATCTATAGAGTAATATCTCAACAAAGACCAGGTCTCAACCGGTCTTAACCAGTTTTCAACCAGTCTGAACAGCGACTGGTTTGACCAGTTTTCGACGGTCTTGCAACTGACAAGACCGACGTATACCGGTCTGTGTCAGTTTACGTCGGTTTTTGCAGTCTTGCAACCGCTAAGGCTGAGCACGAGTGCAAGTCCTTTGCGGGTACTTGCAAGTAAACTCACAAAAAAACTTGCAAGTAGTAAACTCGCGAGTGCGAGTTACTTGGCCCTGCAAGTTCCTGCAAGTGCAAGTCTGATATGAGAGAACATGAGTACTTGCCACAAGTACTTGTGTTCTCATAAAATAAACCTGGGCTCAGCATCTACTTGTCTATGCTGGCATAGGTTGGCAATGTTATAACTTTCTGCAGTGTCAAGAACAAGTGTCATAGTAAGGGCACCTGCACTGGGGAAAGGTGGCAGTTGGGTGTTGTCGCAGCTTCCCTGGTGTGTCAATGATGCACATTAGTTGGGTGCTCAACTTGAGGCACCATTGGGACAGTGTGGGGCAATGTCAATAGCATGTTTCATCTAATTTATACAATAATTACATGACAACTGCAAGTCCTTGTGAGTAAACTCACAAGTACTTGTAATTACTTGTTGCTGGCAAGTACTCGTAAACTTGCAAGTAAAAATTGCGAGTCCAAGTAACTCGTGAGGTGAAACTTGTGCGAGTCCAAGTATGGCTTTTGTAGACTAAAATACTTGCAAGTCTGAGTCCAAGTAACTTGCGAGTGCATCGTGCTCAGCCTTAGCAACCGCCTTGGACCGGTCTCAGAATTGGTCCAGGCCCTCAAGGCCAAAGACTGGACTGGACCGGACTTTCAAACACTATGTCAAATCTCAATAAATATCCAATATTGGCTTACTTCCCCTAGCGGCGCGTCTTGGCGCGTCCATATACGCGCTTGTCACACTGTGACTATCACTAATTACTGTGTTCAGCACGTCTTTTTTTTATTGACAATATGCTGAGCTCCACGCTTACTCTGTGCCTTCAAATCATAGAGCAAAATGCATTTTTCTTAAACATCTAGGCAATGTCCAGAGGATAAGAAGTCATGCAACTCAATCAGTCGATACAGACATTATCTCGAGAACTAGGCCTCATAGCAATATTTCCTCTGGACAATAGGAGGTCAGAGTGGGTGATTCTGACGTGATTCTGGAAGCGATTCTGAGAGTGATTCTGCACAATCATTTTCTCAGAATCGTGGAAAACCAGAATCAGAATTGCTGCAGTTGCGACTCCGGAGTTGCAACTGCACTCAGAATTGTGATTCTGGAAAGCAATTCTGGCGTCCCTCCCCATTTATTAGCTCTTGTAATTAGTATAGATAATTAACACTTGGGGTCCTGTTGTGCTCGTGCTGCTACAAACTGCTTAACACATCCCAGTATGGTCTAAAATGGTTATTAAATTTTTTCGAAGATTTGTAGCTATCAATCGAGGAGACGCACAGAAGGGTAGGATAAGAAAAATATTTTATAAAAACACTGGTTGTCTATAGAGAATTATAAATCAATGAGGAAGAATCAGCAGCGCAGAATGGAGGTGGCCAGAATCACAGTTTTGAAGGTGAACAGATTGGGGGGTCAGAGTCAGAATTGGATTCTGGAGTGATTCTGGCAAAACCCAAACCAGAATCACTTTCAGAATTGCGTCAGAATCACTCCAGAATCACTCCAGAATCATCCACTCTGACCTCCCCTAATGCCTCCACTCAGTGATATACATACGGATTCTGCACACAATTTTGGTATAAGGGGCAATTGCACTCGCAAAACTGACATACCACTTTTTCGAAGCTGTTACTGAGGCCATAACATGTGCAAACAACATTGAGTTTGGCCTGCGTTGCGCAATGCGCATCCCCAAAATTATGCTTCTTCTCTCAGAAGCTCACGTGGGATCAATGGCACCGGAGATTTGGACATATCTTGATGTCAGCACTGCAGCAACTTAATCGCGAGAACCTCGTTAATGGAATGATGATCAATCAAACCAAGCACAGCCTCAGATTACACTATTCCCCTTACTACGCTACCTATCGACATCTCTCCCTTCCCAGCCCAGTCCACCCGAGCCGACGAGGATCTCCTCCATCTTGGCTATTGGCCCCACTCTACGAGTCG
The DNA here is from genome assembly GCA_009935795.1 of Pholiota adiposa. Classification (NCBI taxonomy): domain Eukaryota; kingdom Fungi; phylum Basidiomycota; class Agaricomycetes; order Agaricales; family Strophariaceae; genus Pholiota; species Pholiota adiposa. Next base: position 153,159 of record QEYC01000227.1, on the reverse strand, counting down.
TCGCCAACACATTCTGCACAGGAGCTGCGCCCGTCGGAGTCAGAAGCCGAGCGATAGGAGGAGGCTCTCTGAATTCTGGCGTCGTGTCTTACTTCAGCCGCGGAGAAAAGGGATGGCACTAGTGCCTACCACTTTTTTTAAAAACACGGCAAGTCACAGCACTCTTCAGATTATTTTGCCGTCCGAATTAATGAAACGATCCTGCCGTGAAATTAATGATCATGCACACGGCGACTTTTTCATATTTTGCCATGTTGCGGGATCAATTCTACTCATGCTGGCAATTTCATATTCTGCCGTGTGTATTTTCATTTCCAATTTCATATCCTGCCGTGCACATTTTCATTTATTCTTGTAGGTGCGGGCTCAAATTCTGCCGTGAGCGTGATCATTATTTTTCGCAGGTGCGCTCATTTGTTGCCATGAGCGCGCTCATTATTTCTCGTGGTGCACTCTTTCTCAATTCTATGTGCGATCAATAAGTGCCGTGTGTGTGATCATTTATTTCTGTGTGTGGGATCATTAGGCGCTGTATGCACAATCATTTATTTCTATGTGGCATGATTATTAAGTGCTGTATGCGTGATCATTAAGCGCCATGTGCGGGATCATATGCGGGATCATTTATTTCTATGTGCGTGATCATTAAGGGCCATGTGCAGGATCATATGTGCACTCATTAATTGCCACATGCGGATCATATGTGCGCTCATTAATTGCCACATGCAGGATCATATGTGCGATCATTACTTGTTGTATGCGGGATCATTACGCGCCTTATGCGGGATCATATGCGGGATCATTAGGTGCTGTATGCGGGATCATTTATTTCTATGTGCGTGATCATTAAGCACCATGTGCAGGATCATATGCGCACTCATTAATTGCCACATGCGGATCATATGTGCGATCATTAATTGCCACATGCAGGATCATATGTGCGATCATTACTTGTTGTATGCGGATCATTAAGCGCCTTATGCGGGATCATATGCGGGATTATTACTTGTTGTATGCGGATCATTAAGCACCCTATGCGGGATTATATGCGGGATCATTACTTGTTGTATGCAGGATCATTACTTGTATATCATTAGCGCCTATGCGGGATTATATGCGGGATCATTACTTGTTTGCGGGATCATTAAGCGCCCTATGCAGGATTATATGCGGGATCATTACTTGTTGTATGCGGGATCATTAAGTGCCATGTGCGGGATCATTATTTTCTGTATGCGTGATCATTAAGCGCCATGTGCAGGATCATTAAGTGCCATGTACAGGATCAATAAGCGCCATGTGCGGATCATTAAGCGCTGTGTACAGGATCATTAAGCGCTGTGTGAGGGATCATATGCATGATCATTACTTGTTGTATGCGGGATCATTAAGCGCCATGTGCGGGATCATTAAGCTGTGCGGGATCATTAAGCGCCGTGTGCGGATCATTTATTTCTGTGTGCGGATCATTATTTGCTGTATGCATGATCATTAAATGCTGTGTGCGATATCATTTCTGTCCTGGATATATCACATGAGCTTATATACATGACTAGGGGGTGGGAACTGCTAAAAATAGCTAATATCTATTATTGGTATGGGGTGCATATGGGTTGCTGTCCTGCATCCGTTGGATAGATATAGGACTATTATATATCATTAGAAGCGTATTTTTGAGCTGAATCCATCTGTAAAGGTTTCATGGTTCCAGCATCACTGGCTGCTGAGATAATAGCAAAATACTGTGTTCTTTAAATAGAAATAGCGTAAATCATGAATTTCTCAGCGCCCAAAGTATTTTCCCACGATCTAAATTGAAACCTGTACTTCAAATGCATATCTATAAGATCAAATTGAATTATGCTTATCGGATTGCTAATGCTTATGCAATACCCTTATCAAAATATAAATTGATTAGGCTCTAGCGCCTGCAATAATTGGAATATTGAAATAATCTAAATTGGTTTTTTAAGCTCATGCTACCTTTTAGATCCCCAAGTAACTAATTGAACTCAGAACTTTACCTAATCTCATCCCGAGAAATGCTGCAATATCTACGCTGCTCTACCATTGATGTACATGAAATTTTGATGTGCTGTCAATGTAGGTATCCATAAAAGGTTATTTAGAATCCATATTTTTAGTTTGCGGATATTACCATACCTCCAATATAGCTAACTCAGAATCACCTCTCTGAGCAGTTGTTTGAAGTACCTATATGCATACCTACCACTTTGCTCAATTCTGTAAGGTGCCAACCTTAGACAACTTGAGGATATTGTAATCTGAGCTTTACTTTAATGATATTATATTCCTGGGCTCTTTGATTCATACACCTATCTCACATAACAGAGAAAGTGGGTAAGTATGCATATAGGTACTTCAAACAACTGCTCAGAGGTGATTCTGAGTTAGCTATATTGGAGGTATGGTAATATCCTGCAAACTAAAAATATGGATTCTAATAACTTTTTATGCTACCTACATTGACAGCACATCAAAATTTCATGTACATCAATCGGTAGAGCAGCGTAGATATTGCGACATTTCTTGGATGAGATTAGGTAAAGTTCTGAGTTCAATTAGTTACTTGGGGATCTAAAAGAGTAGCATGAGCTTAAAAAGGGCCAATTTAGATTATTTCAATATTCCAATTATTGCAGGCGCTAGAGCCTAATCAATTTATATTTTGATAAGGGTATTGCATAAGCAGTAGCAATCCGATAAGCATGATTCAATTTGATCTTATAGATATGCATTTGAAGTACAGGTTTCAATTTAGATCGTGGGAAAATACTGTTTGGGCGCTGAGAAATTCATGATTTACGCTATTTCTATTTAAAGAACACAGTATTTTGCTATTATCTCAGCAGCCAGTGATGCTGGAACTATGAAACCTTTACAGATGGATTCAGCTCAAAAATACGCTTCTAATGATATATAATAGTCCTATATCTATCCAACGGATGCAGGACAGCAACCCATATGCACCCCATACCAATAATAGATATTAGCTATTTTTAGCAGTTCCCACCCCCCTAGTCATGTGATATAAGCTCATGTGATATATCCAGGACAGAAATGATATCGCACACAGCATTTAATGATCATGCATACAGCAAATAATGATCCCGCACACAGAAATAAATGATCCTGCACACGGCGCTTAATGATCCCGCACATGGTGCTTAATGATCCCGCACATGGCGCTTAATGATCCCGCATACAACAAGTAATGATCATGCATATGATCCCTCACACAGCGCTTAATGATCCTGTACACAGCGCTTAATGATCCCGCACATGGCGCTTATTGATCCTGTACATGGCACTTAATGATCCTGCACATGGCGCTTAATGATCACGCATACAGAAAATAATGATCCTGCACATGGCACTTAATGATCCCGCATACAACAAGTAATGATCCCGCATATAATCCTGCATAGGGCGCTTAATGATCCCGCATACAACAAGTAATGATCCCGCATATAATCCCGCATAGGGCGCTTAATGATCCCACATACAACAAGTAATGATCCTGCATACAACAAGTAATGATCCCGCATATAATCCCGCATAGGGTGCTTAATGATCCCGCATACAACAAGTAATAATCCCGCATATGATCCCGCATAAGGCGCTTAATGATCCCGCATACAACAAGTAATGATCACACATATGATCCTGCATGTGGCAATTAATGATCGCACATATGATCCCGCATGTGGCAATTAATGAGTGCGCATATGATCCTGCACATGGCGCTTAATGATCACGCACATAGAAATAAATGATCCCGCATACAGCACCTAATGATCCCGCATATGATCCCGCATAAGGCGCTTAATGATCCCGCATACAACAAGTAATGATCGCACATATGATCCTGCATGTGGCAATTAATGAGCGCACATATGATCCCGCATGTGGCAATTAATGAGTGCACATATGATCCTGCACATGGCCCTTAATGATCACGCACATAGAAATAAATGATCCCGCATATGATCCCGCACATGGCGCTTAATGATCACGCATACAGCACTTAATGATCATGCACATAGAAATAAATGATCGCGCATACAGCGCCTAATGATCCCACACACAGAAATAAATGATCACACACACGGCACTTATTGATCGCACATAGAATTGAGAAAGAGTGCACCCACGAGAAATAATGAGCGCGCTCATGGCAACAAATGAGCGCACCTGCGAAATAATGATCATCACGCTCACGGCAGAATTTGAGCCCGCACTACACGAATAATGAAAATGTGCACGGCAGGATATGAAATTGGAAATGAAAATACACACGGCAAGAATATGAATTGCGCATGAGTAGAATTGATCCGCAACATGGCAAAATATGAAAAAGTCGCCGTGTGCGTGATCATTAATTTCACGGCAGGATCATTTCATTAATTCGGACGGCAAATAATCTGAAGACGTGCTGTGACTTGCCGTGTTTTTATGAAAAAAAGTGGTAGGTACCACTCGGGATGGCATGATTTTTTTGCAGGGTTGAGGGGAAAGAAGGGAGGATGATTTCAGTGAGGGAGTTGTGAGTGCGACGTGGACGTCGCTTTTCGGGGGGTGGGCACATGTAACCGGACAATGCGCCCCGTAGGTAGTCACGTGTACAAGTAGATAGCGTGTCCGCTAGGGTTGGGTAAAAAACCTTCTGGGGAGTATTTTACCGGTAATTTACCCAAGAATTTTCGAGCCCAGAGGAGGGGCAGTAATTTACCAGTAATTTACCAGTAATTTACCAGTCACGTGATTGGTTTTTGTCAGGGGTTTTTTTTCTGGCGCCTGCGGCGCTGTAGCATGTTCACCAGCTGTGTAGTGAAGTTTATTGTGCTAGAGGTTGATTCTCAGTGACAGAGTGAGCTCTGATATATTCATGTTCAAGAGAATTGGGACGTCCTTTTCTTGTCCTTTTCCCAGGCTGCAGAGTCATGTGACCCTTGGTAAAAAACCTCCCAAACCTACCCCCGATGGGAGGTAATTTACCTGGTAATTTACCAGTAAATTACCGGTAAAAAACGTTTTGGTAAAAAACCTAGGGTTTTTTACCCAACCCTAGTGTCCGCCCGCGTAGACAGACAACACAGCTTTTACCTTTGTCCCACCACAACCTGTCCGCACGCCCGCCTCGTACAGATCTGCCGTCTCCAATGCCAATTATCTCTTTAAAATCTTTTTTTTAATTGCTTTTCTCATTTTTACTACTCATGTCTTCACCACAGATCTCGAGTCGCACGGTATTTGTTATCTCTCTCATACATCTGCTTGATGATGATCCGGTCGTTCAGTATGTATCTTATTGTCCTCGCTTCCACATCGTCGCTCATGAATTGCAGCTGAATTCGCAGTGGCTGCAAAGAAAATTACGTCTTCTTTCTTCTGATATTGCACATCGGCAAAAGTGCACACCAGATGTATCAGCTTACTAAGGCATGTATGATTAAAACTGAAATGTGAAGTCTGTCGCTCTGGGAGACGTAGAAAAGAGAATACATCACACTAAAAGCATGTAAGGTACAACTGACTAGTGATACATTATAATTGGTCATCAGAATTGCGACACATAGAAGGGCATATACTCCCTGCAACAATTATCAATCATACATGTAACTAGTCGCTTGTATTCAGAGGCATACTACGGCAGACACGAGTATGAAATATAAGCATTGACATTTGAGTCATGCAGTATAATTCCTTGGAAACCCATGCAAGGTTGTCAGCTGTATTTGTTCTTGATGTAAGCGTTGATCAGATAGTTGCATTCATACATTCAAATCGGAGGCATACACACATTTAACGGAGCAGATATTAGCAATCTATTGAGTACAACACTGGTACTACATGCGGCAGAAATTGGAATAGGTAGAAGTGAATACATTACTAGCGAGGAAGCGAGGAAGCGAGGAAGAGCCAAGGACAGCAGCAATAAGCATAGAGAGAGCAGAGTAGCAAAGGGAGTTTCGAGGCAAGCACAACTGAGATGGCATGGTGAAATCGGAAAGAGAGAGATACTGCAGAGAAAGAGACGTGCAAAGCAGTACAAACAGCCTTAGGAAAAAGTCTTGATTGTCGAGTCTTGAGCAAATTGATAGCGAACATGGCCGGCAGTTGAAGTTGAATTCAAGCTGAGGCAATACGAGCAAGGCCAAATGCCTAGAAAGCACAGCAGGCAACAGCAAAGAGGTCAATAGTCCATTAGCCGTTAAGATTATGGATCAAAGTACGGCCGTTTGAGATCGGAGTACAGTTGTTTGAAGATCTGAGCCAGGCTTGGAGAACTACACTGCCAGTTGAATGATGTGAGAAAAATATAGAACGAGAAAACTTGGAATATACCATAGCGATCATCTTCGTCGTTTTGATGATTTCTTGGCAGTGATTTCAGGTTCGATGCATCCAGATGCTTTTCGCTTGCTACCTGCAATGGCCTTGCTACCTGCAGTGGGCTGGGACTCCAAATGGTCGTCATCTACTGGAATTTCTGTAAGATCGCTACTAGCATCGCTCTGATCACCCTGAACGATTACTGTTAGCCTGAGGCGGCACGGGATAAAATTTCAAAGCGCGAGACTTACATCGTTATTCCGAGGCAGAAAGGGTGTGCGAGAGGCTCTCAGAGGTGGTAATTGATCTGTAGAAGCCTAGGCAGACACCAAGTTTTGAGTAATATTGATAACAAAAGAAGCGAGGTAAAAGTAAACCTGAGATTGAATTGGCCTTGTCGGCGCAGGTTGCTGCAATGCCTGGTTTGAGGCAGAATGAGGCATTGGCCTTTGCAGTGGGTTTCTATTTTCACGATCGCCGTCTACGTTTGTTCGAGCTGGTGTTGTTGTTATGCTGGGAGCACGTTGGCTGGCAGTGAGTGAAGCTGCAGCAGCGCGAGCCTCGCGCTGAGCTTTCGCACGTGCGACTGGGTCCAAAATTCGGCCCTCGATGTTGGTGGTGCTTGACTTCTTCTTCTTCTTTGGGCAGGCAATTGAGTGTGGAAGGCCTGGAACTTGCCTAAGATTTGGACCTTTGAGCATATCATCCTCAAACTGACAAATGCAAGACTTACTCATTCCACCATTCGAGAGTATCCTCAGCCCATTCCGAATTGTCGGGATCCTCGAATAGATTGATTATATTTTGATAAAATACTTCATATTCGAATTGGCCATCTTCTGTATTCCACCCGTTTCCACGCAAGGCAATTCGGGTCTGATACACGAATTGGTCAGAGATCTGAAGAGATGATCATAATAAAACCTACAATAACACATGCATATGCAAGCGTACGAGGGGTTACTTTTGTAAGGTTGTGTTGTTTAGCCTTCGATGAGCGGCCCTTTCTTTGAATGTCTGGCTGCAATGCTGAGCGAGGGCTAGTGTATATCTGACAATAAACCTATAAAACGATGAGTCACAATCAAGCCTTCGATTGAAAACTGCGGTATTTGTTTATGATTGCTTACCCTGGTCAAGAGATAGCCGCGGAATAAACCTTCTAAGTCGTCATCAATATCAGAAGCAGTTTCTGGTGGGTATAAGAATGCTGGCCATTCTGATTCACTAATACCGATTACTGCATTTTTGCAATCATGCAGTACATTCCTGTAAGCAGATCAGTTACCGAGGACCCCAAAAAATTTAGAGTTAATATATGTACACCATATCATCTGCTCGCATATGGTCAATAGAACACATAGGGTAGAGCAAGATCACAAATTGGAGGTGATTCCACCCCCGATCCTGGTAGTTGTTTCTTTCTGGCAAGGGACAGTCCTTATAATCATAGAACCGGAAGTACTCCTTCTGCTCGATAATGTAGTCAGTTATACATGCATTTGTTTTGGCGACATCATCATTTCGTGCACTGTGTGAAGCATCTTCAAGCTTATATGCATAAAAAATAGTGAGATAGACATCTTGAAACTGAGAAGGTACATCTCAAACTGACCATTCAAATCAGATTTCGTAATGCACGCTTGTGGTTTGCACATTCTAGTATCACATCCTCGAAGGATGGGACAAGGCCCAAAATGGCCTGGAACAGGCATAGTTCTTCCTGCGTATCACTAAAAAGCACATTAATAATGAGATTCAAAAAAATAATGCGCATATACACACATTTCTGAAGACTGTTGGATGTCATCATCCTCGTGGTTTTGCTGGAGCCCAGTGAAGAACACAGAGGTGAGATTTGCATATAGATGGATACTCATTGAGATCCATCAACCCGCTTTCAAGTATATACTCAGGGCCTTGGCTCTGCATAAGAATTTAGTGAACATCCTGCAAAGCATCAACAGGAATGGTACTTACTTTGAGTCATTTTGTTTCAGTGCTTTCATAACCTCACGAATGTGCTCATTGGAACAACCAGAGGCTTCATGAGAGACTTCAGATTCATTTTCACTGGAAGACATTGGATATGGCGCATCAGTTGTAGGGATAGAGATAAGGAAGGGCAAACGAAAGATGTGTCACGGTCAAGGGCAAAAAGTGGAGGGCTTTGCCAAACATTAACAAATAATGTCATTGAGCTTGCTGTAATCGTTTTCTATCTTCCTAGTCATCTCTGTTTGCCAATACAAGCCTCTAGCTTATATTCAATTTATCTATGCATACTTGTTCTATATGGCAAAGCTCGTAAATTGTCCTGGCTGTAAAAGGCATTCAAAAATGGTCGCCCATATACTCAGCACACAAATTCCTGTCGGAAATTAGACACTGCAACGAACAAGGCCTTCAAAGCATATGGAGTCAATTTAGCTCGCAAGGCAGATATGAAGAAGAAAGGAAGAATTGAGCCTCTGAACCTGCACAGTCATAGCGAGAATGGCATCAATAATATGGAGATTGATGCCACTGTTGATGAGGTGAGTTTTTGTTGTTCCATGATTTCAACCAAAATAAAATATAGAATACACTACAGCTAGATATTCCAAACCAAGAACAGAGTATCAGATCTCCTTCACCTCCTCCAAGACCATCAGGATGCCCTAACCGAAGATTGAGGTTACCTGCACGATTTCGCGATCAATTACCACCTAAGCCACCCATTATGGCTCAGTTGGTCCAGCCAAATGAGTTCGAAGATCCACTGGATAATGAGGCTTTAGAAGAGAATGTCCCTTCTGAGGTTGGTGATGTTCAGCTCGAAGACCAAACTTTTTGGACCGAACAAAATGACTTTGGAGTCTACCGAGAGTACTTGCATGGTCTGCCCACTCTCACCCCCGATGAACAGTTCACGCTTTCTTCCGTGTCTGATTCAGTCTCTATTGCTCAGGATCCTTCAGTGTCTCACTCAAAAGCTTCATGGTGGTCTTGTTTTGGCTCCTCGTCCCTCAAATTAGTTGAAACCGCTCTCGACAACTACTTTTCACCATTTTTAAATGCATCGACCTTCTTGCTCATGTCCTGGTACTACAATGGATCGACCACCAAATCATTCGGTGATGTGGACAAGCTTGTTCGTGATGTAATATGCCACGATGACTTCAAAGCATCCGACTTCAATCAGCAGTTCTCAACTGCTCGAGAGGCTGAACGAATAGACAAACACAGTGCTTCAAAATTATCTGCGGAGCCGGGTATCCTGCCCTTTTCTGTGAATGATGGATCAATCGAAGGCAGTGTATCAATTGCTGTCCCTTGCGATGGATTTCAACACGATTCTGAGGCTGCAGCACCACAATTTGTTGTCAAGGGGATCTGGTACCGACGTCCTCTTGAAGTCATCAAACAGGCATTTTCCGAGCCTGCTGCTGAACGATTCCATATGACACCCTTCAAAGAATATTGAAAGCCATCCGAAGATGAGCCAGAAGAACGAATCTTTTCCGAAATGTATACTGCCAATCTTTTCAATACAGAATATGATACACTCAAGACAACAGCCCGAACAGGTCCAAACAAGGACCTAGAACCCTTTATTGCTGGTATATGCTTCTACTCAGATTCAATCCATCTCACGAACTTCGGAAATGCCTCTCTATGGCCAATTTACATGTATATTTCAAATCAGTCAAAATACGAGTGTTCAAGACCTACAGAGTTTGCGGCTCATCATATTGCATATATACCTAAGGTTTGATTTCTCTATTTAGTACGATTCAAAATTGCTGATCTATCATACAGCTCAGTGACGATATTCAGGATTTTTATCAACAGACATTTGGCAAGGTCGCAACTGCTCCAATGCTTACCCACCTACGCCGCGAACTTGCTCATGAGATTTGGCATCTTCTTCTTGATGATGATGTCATTAGGGCTTATTCGGAAGGCGAGGCTATCAAACTTTTTGACAATATTCTTCGTGCACTCTTTCCGCGATTTCTACTATATTCTGCTGATTATCCAGAAAAGTAAGCAAACTCTAATACAGTACTTCAAGCCAAGAAACTAATGTTTCTGTTTCTAGGGTACTTATGGCATGTATCAAGTTTCTCGGGAAATGCATGTGCCCACGATGTGAATCCCTCAAATCAAAAATTCAAGCAGTTGGGTCAAAGTCTGACTTCCGCAACCGGATCAAGCTTGAACGTATCGATACTGAAGAACATCAGTTCGATGTCAATACTGCACGAGAACTACTCTTTGAGAATGGATTGAGTATTACGAATGATAGAATCGATGCAATTTTAGGTTCATCGACAGTTCCTACTCGGGTAAGTGTTTGTAATCTCAAGTTAAAAGTTTACTATTAAGCAAGTCCATTACAGAATGCCTTTTCAGAGCGTCTTCACCGCTTTGGATTCAACTACTATCAATTATTTGCACCTGATTTCTTACATGAGATCGAACTTGGTGTTTGGAAAGCCTTGTTTACGCACTTGATGCGTATTCTCTACGCCTATGGACATGATGCAATCCAATCAGTGAACTCGAGGTATGGAAATTAGCATACTAATGTGGTATATGTTCTGAATTTATGACAGATACAGACAAATTTCAACATTTGGGCGAGACACTATCCGGAAATTTAGCAATAATGCTTCTGGAATGAAAAAGCTGGCAGCTCGCGACTTTGAGGATCTGCTTCAGGTAATCCACTACTTATGATATTTATTCTCTTTCTCATTGGATTTCTATCGCATCAGTGTTCTATTCCAGTTTTCGACAGTTTACTACCAAAAAGGCATAACAAGATTGTTCTTGGCCTTCTCTTCAAATTGGCAACATGGCATGGACTAGCAAAGCTTCGTCTACATACAGAATCAACCCTCTCAGACCTTGAAAACTCGACTATAAGATTCAGTGATATGCTGCGCAAATTCAAAGACAAAGTCTGTAGCGAGTATATTACTCGTGATCTTCCTTCAGAGGAGGCTTCTCGTGGGCATCGTGAAGCAGCAAATGTCCAAAAGCTTGCCACGATAGCAGCAGGACCATCTCAACCATCCAATCTTTCAGCGAAGCCAGCTGCTGTGCCAAAATCCAAGAACCGAGAATTCAATATGGAAATGTATAAACTTCACTCAATGCCTGACTACGTAGCTTCCATCCGAATGTTTGGAACAATTGATAATACCAGCTCGCAGAGTGTGAGTACTCTAGTATCATTATTATTGTAATATACACTAACAACTAACATCAAGGGCGAAGGTGAACATAAACGATCAAAGCAGTTTTATCCTCGCGTTCACAAGGGTGATCATGTCCGGGGTATTGCTCGCCATGTATATTGCGAGCGGACCATTTTCCAGACTCAAGAAGCTCTAAAGCGTCATCGTCTTGCACAACAGGTGACGACTCCTCTAAATGATGACTTGGATGATGAAAATCTTGGACCAACACCACCAGAAGATCATCATCAGATGTCGCAGGATGTTCGTCACAAGGTGGATGTATTGAAATGGCTGGCAGACAATCGAGGCGATCTAGCACTGAATATAAGTGATTTTTTTTGGTTTCAATTTTGGTTCAACTTGACTAACACATGTCGCTCCAACTCACAGCATTTTCTCCCTCGCCTCAAAAATCACTTACTGCGACGAATTCTTAACTCTGATGTAGATGAGAATTTGTTTACAAACCAGGATCGAGCATCAATATTCCTCGTCAATAATTGACTATATCAACACAAAGTTCTACGAGTTAACTATACGACATACGACATTCATCGAGCTCAGGATTCCCTCAATCCTCGGACCCATAGTGACATCATGGTGTTATCACATGATGATGACCATCCTTATTGGTATGCTCGTATCATCGGTATATACCATGTGATGGTCCTTCATAAGGGCCGAGAATCAAACTCACGAGAACCTCAAAAGATGGAGTTCTTATTTGTGCGATGGTTTGGCGTTGATACCGATGAAGGAGGAGGATGGTTCGACAAGAAGCTATACCAGCTTGGTTTTATTGACAGTAACGATACACTCGAAGGATTCAGATTTGTCAATCCTGCTGATGTTGTTCGGGCTGTTCACCTTATTCCCTGTTTCTCACTAGGTCGCACAAAGGATCTGCTTCCCTGCTCGATTGCAAGATTGCCCATTGAAAATGATGAAGACTGGATCCGGTATTATATCAACATGTAAGCAGCATTAATAATTTACTATTGCCTTACTTATTATGCGACTTCTAATCTAGGTTTGTTGATCGTGATATGTTCATGCGATTTCGAGGTGGAGGGGTTGGACACTCTTCAACCAGGGACGCGACGAATTATTTCAAGAATGACAGGGATGAGCTTGATATAAAAGGAGGCTTCGAGGCATCAGTTGATTTAGAAGGTGAACCAAATGGCCAGGATGGCGAAGAGACTGCTGCGAACGAGGTGGTTAATTCCATAACTGGAGATGATACCGATACCCAGGAAATTCTATCAGAGACAGAGCTGCTAGATTATGGGTATGAGCTTGGAGACGACGCAGATTCGGAGGAAGAGTCGGAGGAAGAGGATGAGGATTTTGATATAAACTAGGTTCTATACTAGAGAGGTTAATAATTGTATTGACGATCATCGATTCTGCTTGTCTGAAGTATAATGTGAATGGATAGAGAAGCTTTGGGGTTGCTTTCTCTGTTTGCTTCAAATGGAATATATATTCTATTAATGCAAAATAATTATTGGCACTTTGGCAGAGTGGTCACGATCAGGAGGCTGTGAATTAACGCTTTTGGGTTGGTCCATAAAGCCCGGTGTTCAAATCCCCAGGGTGGCATATTTTTGGTACTCTCATTGCTCAGCCTCTAGCAACGACTGCGTTTTGGACTCTCTCTAACGGGCGTCATTTTACAGCGTCGCATTTTTGGCGTTTGCATGTGCGAAAGTATCATATAACTGTTCCTACAGGTTCACTAATACATATATCCCTTCAATAGTCATCGCAAACCACTGATATATCTATACGCTGCTGGTGTATACTCTGCAAATGATTGGAAGGAATTATCGCCTAGTTATATATCTAGGCAAAGTGTCGAAAGAATGTCGTTCACAAGTATAACCATCGAAATAACTGGATATGAGTTATAACTGACACCCGCAATGTTGGTTGAGTTGTAATAACATCACAAACATTTGTGGCGGCTTATATATTTTGTCCAAGGCTCGCATACTCATTGCAAACTGTGAGGAATAATTATGTCCTAAATAGATGCTCTCGCCTGGATGATAAGACAATCCATGACAGCTGCAATTGTGTTACAGAGTTTACATGAGTTTACAGTTACCTTACATTTTGTGCGGCCAAAGATAATTGAGGACTTATATTTTACAGGATTGTATGCTACGATAAATCTACTACTTGTATGCTGTTCATTTTGCATTACCGTATATGGTTTCGCAAGGTTTTCGGGCCATTGCAAGGATCAACAAGAGCATACATAAGTTGTGCTCTTTTCGTGATGCATGACGCATTTTATGTCTCTTTCGATTATGTCGAGTGCGCCTTCTCTAACAATATGGTGAGTTCGAATATTTGCCATGTTTTGGCCGAATGACTTAGATATTCCCTTAGATCTTTAAATGTACCCTGTTGTGCCGCATCCTGTGCTTCATTTGTTTCCGCGTTTCTCGTCTATCGTAGTCGTACCATATGTAATGCGAAGACTTGGTCACTGTCCTTTAATCGCATCTGCTTTCCTTCGCTCTCTCTTTTTTTTTTTTTAGTTTGAGGTTGTGCGAATTTGGCTATTCAAAGAAGTCTTAAAAGAATGGACCCTCTTAACCGCTACACAGTCTCAGTCAGACTCATTTCAACTCATCCGATGAGAGCCGGTCCCCACCATGTAAAGGTCAGGAATCCGATGAAGTTATGGAGACGCGCGCCCGCTGTTCAAGCCGTAGCTCACATTCGCCAGAAGCTCGTACATGGTATGAACAATGCTAAGCACCTCAAGACGGGGACGGGCGGAGGGTTGCCTATAGCTGTGCCAACATTTCTCTTCTTCAAAGAGTGAATTCAGGTTGAGTGGTGCCGGGACTTGTTTGCATTTTAGTACAGCATACACTGAATGAAGTATAATCCTGTGAAAGTCTGTTGGATGATACTTAAGATAATTTAAAGACAATGAAGGACGAACCTATATTACTTAAATCAACCCGTACACGCCACACATCGTCGCGTTTCTATACATCGCACTTTGAGGGCTCGCTGTCCTTCTCGGGATCTACAAACATCACCGGACCAGTATTCGAACAATGTATCGTCGTCGAACATCACCATAGTCACATAGTATCTAACCAGTATCTTCTACCGTGTCCAGGCTCTTGTGTCAAAAGTTGCATGCATGACTGGGACTTACTGAAGCGTGTAGAATTTGAGCTGTCTTGCAGATCAGGTCGATTACAACATGATAAGTATCTGGTTCAGGCAAAATAATGGAAGATGATGAGATGAGCGAGTATATCAACAAGCGCAAAGTCGTGAATTTGGAAGGTAACAAGATAGTAAAGACGAGGTAGACTCGCTACCAGTCCTTCGGTGGGATGTTCAATTTCTAATTCTCAGTCAGATGGGAGGATTGTTTGGTCTTTGTTGTGGTATTGTTGTGGGGGCAAACATCAAGCGGGGGTTAAAATTGAACATCGCCACCGAAGGACTGGGAGCAACGAAGGCAGTTTTGTAGAGGAGCCGTTTTGTGACTGGGACTTAGAACGAAAATGCTGATCTCGCTCACCTTCGCCGACCACACCTCAAAAATTTGTCCCTCTCATGATAGCTTTAATCACATCTGTTTCGCAAAATAATTCGATTGAACACTATCACAAAAATACAATTTTGAGCTAAAATGAACTTCATGCGTGACAAGTACTCTACTATCTACGAGTTGGAAGATGACGGCGCGCCATCAGGGTGACTTCGCGGTGGCTGAAAATGGTGTGAGGGAGTTATATGAGGATTATGTGACCACTGGAGTGGGTGATAGTAAGGGCTTGAGCAGGATTGAGCAGGGGATGAACTGCAGAACACAGTGTGAAGACAAGAATCCCCTTTGCGAGTTCAACAATGCATTTCAAAGCCTACAAAAGCGACAACACATGAAGCCCGTATCTACACTAGCCAAAGAATACCTCAACCAACATAACAGTAAGGTCTCACCTGGTTTTCGTGTCTCATCCACCGAGCAGCTCTCTTCGTCCGCACCTAAACCATCCCATATCCTATTCCTTGCCCCAAAACTTTGATGATCCCCGTTGAAGAAACAGGAGTCGACGTCGAAATGGGTACTGTAAATCTGGCGCTGGGCGAGGTCGAGGATCCGAGTGAATTGAATACTATTCTGGACAATATCGTGCACGGTAACGTAGAACCTACACTTAGTGTTTGAAGGTCCGGTTACAAGACCGGAAAAAGACCGGACCTGAACCGGGGTGGACCGTAAATTATGTGGACCGATCAAGACCGTAACCGCGGTCCGGTCTACGGTCCATCGTCATTTCAAAATATCCAAGACCGGGCAAAGACCGGTTGGGACTGGTCAAGACCGGTCTTTTCACCACTCAATGTAAGTAATTTAATTGCTATCTAAACAATAATTTTAATTGACTTCATACTGCAATATTCGTTGTAAATGCATTTGACTTGGATTCGGCGACGGTACAATCCGTGGGAATCTGAGTTTGAATTCTCGTTGAACGTTGAACTTTCACGTTCAACGGCAAGTTCAACTCTCTACGCGCCCCTCCCACCGTACAACCACTCTTTGCCATTTCCCTCCCCACCTTCCTTCCACACCTCGCCCTCGCCTACGTGTCCCTGTGGCATGCCCGTCTCCTGCGGCGCGCTGCGTCGCTGCCACGTCACCACGGCGACGACGACGTTGCTCCTGTCGTCCGTCTTCCCACGTCTGCGCCTGCTTATCGCTGCCACGTCACCACGGCGACGACGACGTTGCTCCTGTCGTCCGTCTTCCCACGTCTGCGCCTGCTTATCAGACATATTTACTCGCCCGCCCCTTTCGACAATGCAAGACAGCCTAACCGCCTAACTCGCAGACGATGGATTCAGGGGAGTTCGACAGAGAGGGCAGACCCAGGGAATGGGAGAGCCACCAGGTGCGTCACCCGCACCACCGCATGTACCCTCGCTCACACCAAGTTCCAACCCCTTCCGCAGCGCCCACCCCACAGCATCCATCGCCCGACCGCCGCCTTCTGGGCCCCTCCATCATCCATCTTCTCTGCCATCCCTCCTCTCCGCCCTCTGTCAACGGCCCCTCTGTCCACACCCCGCCCTCGGCCTGCACGTCCCCGGCCTGCACGTCTCTGCTGCGCACTCACCACCTGCCGCATGTCGTTGCCACGTCACGACGATGCATGGGTTGCCCCCCTCTGGGGTGATTGGCGCTGGGTGGGTCTTTCGTGTCGCCACGTCACGCCAGTTCCGCAACCCCGCCGCCCCGTTTACTGCGCCCTTTCACGCGACTACATGAGAACACGGCGACACCTCAACTCGGCGACACGGGGAGGCATTAACATGACAGCACAGCAAGGCCTCCCGCCTTGTCCTCGCGGTTCTGACGTGAAGATGCAACGACACGACAACGCGAGGAGAGGAGGAGACGTGACGCGACGAGACGACATGACACGACGTGTTGCGGATGTGAGGATGCGGCTAGATGAGGATACGAGGTGACCAGGACGTGGCGAGACGACGAGACGAGATGAGACGCAAAGGTGCCTCTCTTCGCGTCTGTCAGTCTGTTGCGTTGTCTGCTGCATCAACCCATCTGCTTGTCTTCCTCATCATTGTCTTGTGTTGTCTCGTGTACGTTGTCTGCGTCCGCGTAGACGTTACTGTCTACATGCTTGTCGATCTCTACGCACCCATGGCTGCACCACACCGTCTATGCGCACAAAGGAACTGCAATACTTGCAGTTCCTGCGGCGTGGAGATGCTACGGTGTCCGATATGCCCTTCAACCTACCCATATAACTCACCCGAGTCAAAGGAAGACCGGTCCTGGACCAGTCACCCCCAGTTGCAACCGAAGTCAACCAAAAACCGGTTCAGACTGGTCTTGGCCGGTTAACAGACCGCGAAAAGACCGGTCCTCAGCCTTGGACCGGTCTTTGGTCGGTCTTGTCGCGGTCCGTTAACCGATGAGACCGGTCTCGGTCTCGGTCCAAGGCCTCTGAGGGCAAAAGACCGGACCGGACCGGACCTTCAAACACTACCTACACTCCCGCGGTTGACAGAGGAGGATATTTCATTGAATATGGATGAGGTAGAGGTGGAGGTGGAGGTTGACAGTGAGAGTTGGAGACCAATGTAGATGAAGGAAGCGGGGCGGACGACAATCCGGCGTAGATAGTATGTGAAAGAGAGAGAACAATCGAAATTTGGCCAAGTCCGACGTGACAAAGTGTGACTCTACAAAACGGGCTTTGTTGCTCCCAGCCGGTTCTGTGAGAACGTTCGGGGTTTGAATCAGAACCGGATGGTAGCGAGCCTAAAGACGAGGACAGGAAATACGAAGACGCGGCCTTGGCAGACGACATCCGTCACATGGTGGTGAGAATTTCGGAACGAGGACTCGGAGACAAACGGAGCCTTGGATGCCTTCCTCCGTCGACCTATTCACTATCCTCCAAACGCGCCCACGGATCCACTCCCGCCCATTTTCAAGCCCTAAGTTCATCTGCCATTTGTCTTCAAGTATGAACTTGCGGATAACGCACATACTCTGAAACGATGGCTGTACTGAATTGGACAGTAGAAGTGTGCGGGTGGGAGGATTACGATTGTGCTTCACAAACTGCCCATTTAGCCTCGGTATCTGGCCCACCATAATGTTTCTGCTACTCATTTCTTTGCCTATTTTTGTCGCCTTTGGTTTTCCAATTTTCTAATTTCTATAGAGGTATACAGCGGAGGTTGGATGCGCGCTCTCCACAGGTCATGCTCCTGGATGATTTCCAAGAAACATATCTATGTATTTCTTGGGCCTAGAGAAATGGGATCTATGTGAGTGGGGTGCATTCAAGTCCGTATTCAACACTGACCGCGTCCTTCCTTCTGGGTAGTCGGCCGAATATCATCAGGGCTAGAAATCCTACGCGACGGTGGGCATACAAGACGACATTCTGGATTCATGTACATAGATCCAGCTTCACGCTACACTTGGATCAATGGGGAACATCCGAGGGTAATCTGAAAGACCGCATGCTCGCTGGTGACACCCTGCGCAATCACCTGAGCTACGAGCCAGTCATGATGAATTGCACATCATTTCCCCTTACGCCTCAAGGTCTGCCCAGAACGCCGCTCACCGCCCACGCAATCCATCGATAACAGTCGATAACGCGGTTTTCAGCACCCGCGACGTTGGCGAAACGCCCACAAGGGTCCTGCGCTTTGCTTCTCTTCCAGATTTGGCCACAATCATGGAGCATCTCCGTTCTGCGCAATCAGCCGCTCGCTTGTGTCAAAAACCTCCTTGCCTTTGACCATATCCGGTTGGATTTCTCGGAAAAATGTAGGCGCGGATCGTTGGGATAGCTGAAAGCCTGGATTTTCGTTGAATTTTCGACATCTTCTAATTGTTTCGTGAAATCCGGAGATCGTAGCGAAGACCCAGACTTTGGTTTCGAGCGCAGTTCTTGTCAGCGTGTTCAGTCAGCGGGTCATTCGTTATGCGCACAGACCTCTCTGGTGGGTATATAAACCCCACCCCCTCGCGTTCCCCCTTTCTTTCAAACCACCACGTCCGCCACATCATCACCCCACTCGGGACCTTACCATCATGCGACGTCGGTGCACACTGGACCCTCAGCCTGCTCCTCAACTTGGCTGAATAGCTAATCGTCGAGGAAGGCTTGAACACCCCCCAGTCTCTTCAGCAGCTGGCGTCATCTACCTTGTGCGCATCTTATCTTCTTCTGTCGTCTCTTCTGACACATCATCTCTAGACTAACTACATACCTCGGGCGCCAGCGATCGCGGTCATCGGTCACTCCACCTAACTTCATCGGCTTATCGTCGAACCATCGGAGGACTGCCGCGTAGCCTTCATCTGTCGAGCATACCGTATGCCCTTAACGTTGATGTTGGCGACCTCTTCTGACTCGTCTTTATGTAGGCATTATTCGATCGGCTTGATATTCAACATCCTGAGCGAGTTCGACGACGAACTGTGGAGTGACGAACCCATTCTCAATGGATGGTGCCTACTTCGTACCCCAGTAATCGTTGTCATCTTTAGCGCGAGCGATGGCATCGCGTTATATTGATATACATATCGTCGCTCGTAGCTGGCTCTGACAGCCTGGAGTTGAGGCCCAACGGTATGTTCGGTCCATCGACGTCTTTATCTTTGCTCATGTTCTGTTTTCAGTCTCGCTCCATCGACCTCACATTTCTTTTTCGCAACTTGTTTCTCTGTTTCTCCCTTTTTTCGCTCCTTCGACATGGACTGTGGCGTTATGTATCCCCACCTATGCTAATGCACGCGGCGGCGGCCATATGTATCCCATCCATCGTCGCAGGGAGCCCCCCAGTGCACCATGGCATGATACGTATCACCTCATCCCGGTCCTGGGTTCTGGAAGCGGACTGAATAAGCCCAACCACGCATTCGTGTGGAGAGCGGCTACATCGGGCCCTTCCAAGGACGCTCCTGATTGTTGATCGAATAAGCCCATTCATGCTCACGCGTGAATTAGTGGCTATATCGTTCGCTTTCAATGTTTCTGTTGAAAAATGCTCTGGGTTACGGTTTCTTTTCTTTTCTTCTGCTATGCTTCGTGTTCATCTCTTCGACCGCCTGTGGTTATCACTCTTGGTACGTCGCTCTCTGCCTAATTTGATTGGTTTTACTCACGTTTCTTAGGTCTTGTAGCCGCGCGTCTTCAAATATGCAGTGTTCAATATCAGCCCATTCGCCCTGTCCTTGCCGCTGGACCCTGGAGGTGGATCGAATAAGCCCAGTTACGCGATAGCGTGGGTATATCGATCCCTTCCAAAGCTTCTCAATGAAAAAATTCGACCGAAAACTTTCCCTCATCTTCCATTGTGTTGCTCATAAAGCTTTGAAGCTCCCGCAGGATGTCGCTATATCTTGAGCAGTGTGGTATTCGATATCCCTCTCATCAAACACCGCCACGGTGCTCTAGTTGCTAGGTATGTTTTTCTACTGCCTTTGTTTATATCTTTTCGCTCATGACCCTTGGCTAGATCTGCGGCTTTCCGATAACCCAAGCTCGCGTTCCTTTTGACACCCACTGACCATTTTCAGGTCGCTTTCTCGTTCATGTGTCTGCTTTCACTTACGATGAGGTGAATTGAGTATTTGCCTTACTCTGAATGAGTTGTTTAATTATCCATTTAGATATTTAATCATCACTCGGCACTCAGCCTCATTCAAATATTGCTTATCTATGTCATCTTATGTTTCCTATGTTTCGGCTCTGTATGTCCGTCGTAGTTGTACCGTTTGCGCGGACTTGATCACTCTCCTTCAATCACATCTAATTTGCTGCGTCCCATATTTTCCTGAGTTTGAGAGAATTTCTTTAACGTCGAACAAAATTGATCAGCATGGACCCAGAAAAAAGTAGCTTATGAAATGGTGAATGGAACGTCTATCATAACTGACACGCGAAGTTTAGGATGAGCAAATGTGGGAAGGTCAGTTCAACAATTCGGCTTTGTAAAGCCACTTCTCAATCCACTCCAATCCACTCAGCTGTAACGTCTTCGTAAAGGCGGATCATGCTATAATGTGATAGCGAGTTACAATAAAACCTGAGGGACTCGAGGATCTGAGAATTTGAGCGTTCTTCGGATTCTTGAAACTGATCAACAATCCACCTTCGACATTACCACTGATAGCGTGTACCCAAGTACATACACAATGAGTATAAATCGTTATCAGCATCGTATTAATAGTAAGAAATGAGGTAGCTCTCATGATGGTACGCATGCTATCAGTATTGACCCCCTGGGCATCATGATGACTTCCAGCATCGGGAATATGACCATGGACGTTAACACCAATCTGTCAAATGTTCACCCTTGAAAGACCTATATTT
Organism: Pholiota adiposa; assembly: GCA_009935795.1. NCBI lineage: Eukaryota > Fungi > Basidiomycota > Agaricomycetes > Agaricales > Strophariaceae > Pholiota > Pholiota adiposa. The sequence goes on along the minus strand of QEYC01000227.1, from coordinate 131,654 downwards.
AATTTCTGTAACGCGTATGACGAGACTTTGGAAGGGAAGCGCTCGAGAGGTATTTCTCCGCCGTCGGGCCAAAGTTCGGAGCTCTCACATCTGGACTTCCAGCTCCAAGAAAAGTGTTCCATGAATAGCGCAGAACATAATGTCCGTGTTGCATCGTATACTGATGCTATGCACTGTTCGATGAAACGACTGATGCGTGCTCAAAGCGCTCAACGCTAAGATAATCGATTGGATTTAGAAAGAGTTTTCCACCTTACGGCGGACTCCGACTGTGAGCATCCCACAGGGCCTTTTGAGGCAACATTTGAAAAAAGGTTGAAATGATAATTTGTTATACTCGATAATAAATACATGTGGTCTTGTATCGTGTAAAAACAATTGGCTAGGGGCGCAATTAACCGCCCGCCAATTTAATTCTCGACTCCTCGGAATACAAGGATCGCTATCAATTGTTATCAACATGTCTGTGGGCGGATCCGTTAACATAGCTTTTACATTGACAAGGCTATTTATGGCTCAATGGAGTATCGGAAACCCGACAAGTCCTTCGCATGATGGATATTGCATGAACAATACCGCACGCACATACGCTACAGTGGCCACCCAAGCCTCTTCTTTATTTAAAAGTTTTGAACTTGATTCGACATAGCCCGCCTCTCCTAGTCTATCAGAAGTCCATTGATAACTTCTATGGCTCATACTAGGACAAACTCTACGCAGGAGCTCCTAAACTCTATTTCGAGCATTCCGATCTATCAACCTGACCTCAAGCTGCCGTCTATCCAGCAAACATACGCCTACGCTCCCGCTAAGGTTGAGAGCAATGTCAGCATTAACGATGCCGGCAGCTACAACCCATACCTCGAAACTCACGCGGATTTGACGAGGACGACTGGGGTGTATGATTTGCGCCCTATGCGCCCGTTATCTGTTGGTAAAGCGCCGACCACTGATGTCGTTGCCGAGGGTGGCGTTAAGGCATGGATGACTATATTAGGCGCGTAAGTATCGTTTATACTTGTTAACGTCATCAATGGGCGTGCGCTAATCATCGATCCCGCACTTGACCACTTTTAGCTGGCTGGTATTTTTCGCGACGCTGGGGTATGTGTTCGACTCCAGCTTCGCAAAATTTACGATCATAACCGAGATTTTGTTGTCAGGTACCTGTATTCATTTGGAGTATACCAAGGTAAGCTGCACATCCTTTGGAATCGCTAGAGGTGCTGACTCTAAACAACTGACTGATCAGATTATTACACCCGCTTCCTACTATCATCGCACACCCCTGGAAAAATTGCATGGATAGGGAGCTTACAGCTCATGATGCCCTTCTTCCTTGGAGCTGTATCGGGCAAGCTCTTCGATGCAGGCTATTTCTATGCTCTCGAAATTTCAGGAGGGATAATATTCACTCTGTCGTACGTCTTCCTTCGTATTAAAGTCGCTATTAATTGACTAAGTGAAGCTGCGCAGACTATTCCTATCCTCTTTGGTGCAGCCCCAGAGTTACTTCCAAGTCTTCCTAAGTCAGGGAGTCGGTATGGGACTCGGGCTCGGGTTGACTTTTGTCCCCACCGCGGCCATCGCTGTGCATCATTTCAAGCGCCGACGAGCGCTCGCTACTGGTATTGCTCTGAGCGGTGGAGCCATTGGATCAGTAATATTCCCTATCAGTGAGTATTCTAGTGCCTCGTTCTGTTGGGTCCTCTCTCTGAACTCTAGGATTTTGCACAGTGATCAAGTAAGCTTTATTCTCATTGAACGTCAACGCTCCAATAACTTATGATTTCACTCAGTCATCTCATTCCCTCTGTTGGGTTCGCAAAGACAGTCCGCTATAGCGCATGCATCGTTCTCGGATTCCTAGTCATCGGAAACTGTCTCGTGCGCACAGCCTACCCATCTAAGGACCTGGCAGAAAAAGCGGCGAAACCCGACATCAAAGGGTTCTTCACCGATCCTCCATATATTTGCGCGAACCTCGGTGCACTGCTGGCCAATTTTGGCATCTTCTTTCCTAGTATGAAGTGCTCGTTATATTTGGATCTGAAATGTGAGGCTGATGCAAGGTGTATCTGACAGCGATTTACCTCCAGCTTTATGCCATCCAACATCGCATCGATCCTAATCTTGCTTTCTACTCTGTCAGTAACTCTCTTCAAACAACATATTTGCGATAATCTTGACGCTCTCTGCGGACTAGATCTCCCTTGTGAACGGAATGGGCGCCCTTGGTCGCGTGGGCGGAAATTTCCTAGCAGACATGTACGGCCCTTTCAACGTGTTCATCCCGTGCACAATCATCAACGCCGCTCTGATATTCGCAATATTTGGCGTGTAAGCTATTTTCCAGGTCGACTCTGCAATGTATTTTGACTTGGACAATTGCCTATAGAAAGACGAAGGAAGCCTTGATTATTTTCAGCATCGTATTTGGCCTCGTCTCTGGAGCATGTAAGTGCCCCTCCAGCGACGCTTATTCTAATAGCGACAACTGACCATTCGTCTCCATCAGGGCTCTCGCTATCCATCTCAGGGCTCGCTACACTCGCTCGCAGGCCAGACGAAGTCGGGTAAGAAAATTACGCATTGAGGCCTTGAAGTTGAAGATCAGAATACTCATTATTATTTTAGTGCTCGTACCGGAATTGCGTTGGCAATTGGAAGTTTTGGAGCGTTGGGCGCAGCCCCAGCCCAAGGATCCTTGTTGACGGATATGTTCCTGTGGGATAAGGCGATCATATTCTCCGGGGTGAGTGCGGTCGCGATTCTTTGTTCCCCTACTTTCTGACTGGATGCTTTCTAAAATCAGAGTATGCTCGCGGCATCCGCAGTGTGCTTTATCGTCGCTCGGACGTTATTAGCCCGGGAACGGAACACTCAGAAGGTTTAAAGGCACGATCGTTCACGAAATTTTGATTCACGAAAAATTTAAAGCATGTTAAAGCATCGCTCTTGAGGATAAATAGCATTAACTTATGTAGCATTGTACTCGACCTACTCTACTGGAACTTGCGTAAATTATAATTCAATTTACCCCATTCTCGGGGAATAATCTGGACTGTGCAGCCTCTGAAAAAATGTGCTCTGGATATATGTCATTCCAATTCGTGCATTTCTCTCCCTCTATTTCAAGTGTCTTTGTTCCACCTTGTCCACTTCTGACAACCCTTCCGGAGCCCATCAAACATCTCAAGATCTTGCCGCCCATCCTTGCGCGCGCCTGAGGCCTGAAGGTTGAAAAAGTCGCTAACCCGAAAGTCCGGAAAGCCGTCTGGCCGATCTCGGCCCGAGAAGCACAGCCACTCCGTCGTCACGGTCAGTTCCGCCTCTGTTTTCAACGTCGACCAAATTCTTGTGCTTGCACTCCTTAATCCCTCCAAAAAGTATAGCTCAATATCCCTAAAAGTTGCCGGTCTAATTCTCCCATAGAGCTCGGCGACAGCTCTCCTCACTATCTTCCAAACACTCCGTAAAAAAGACGCAAAATGGTTGCCCGGTCGATTGTCTTGCGGCATCTGCGCGCCTCCAAACTGGCTCTACGACCCCTACCCACCCCCGCGTCCCTACGGCTGTTAAGCACACAGCAAAAACCTAATCCACCACAAACCCCTATATCAACTAGCGACCAGCGCGCCCAACCGAGCTGGCTGACGCGCAAGGTGGAGAGCTCGCCAGCGGCGAAAAGGGCTTTCATGGCACTGGCGAAGGTGCTGGGCTACGGCAGCGCAAAGCAGGTGGCGGGATTTCGCGCGTTCGGGATGTATGAGCAAATATGTGCGATTAAGCCAGACGAGGACAAGGAGTTTTGGCAAGATGGTGCGTCCGATTTTTTTCTTCTTCGCAATTGGTATGTATACTAAGTATGTGCAGCATGCTATCTCCCACCGACGTTCCAGTCCTGGTTCACTGTGACGAATCTGCACATTTGGCTTCTGGCGACACGTCTGCGTGCCCTACCTGCTCCCTACGGACAGCACTATCACCAAGCGCTCGTCGACCACTTCTTTATCGACATCGAGGACCGCATCCGCGCCGTCCTCCAACCCCCTCCTACCCCGACCAACCCCTACACCTTCGCCTCACCCTTCTACGTCAACCCCAATGCGCCTGCGCCAAACAAGAAACGCACACGGGCACCAGACCGCATCGTCACGCGCCAGTTGAAGATCTTTAAGGAGCAGTGGTCCGGGATGGGCATCTCTTTTGACCTGGGGCTCGTGCGGGGAGACGCGGAGCTCGCGGGCGCCGTGTGGCGTAACCTCCTAGGCGCGCGCGGGGCGGCGGGTATCGACTACGCGGGAGCGGCGAAGTTTAGGCGCGCGGTGAATCTCGTCGGAGGGGAGGTGGTCAACGTCGCCAAGGTGGATTGGGAGAAGGAGGCGAAGAAGGACGACGATTCGGGCGTGCATGATTTCCCCCCGAGCGAAGTGGACAAGTATCTCAAGTACCCCGAGGTGATGCTGGCTGTCGTGCAGTACTGTAGGAGGGAGCTGAAGAGGCTCGAGAGCGTGAGCGATGAGGATATCATCAGTGGGGATTGGAAGAAATTGAAGTTCGGCAGGGTGAAGCAGTAGGCTTGGGCTGGAATGTTGTAAGGAGTTGTGTGGTATCTTTATTTCGTTGCTATCATTTTGCGTGATACTCGTTGAGTGCGATTAGGACCAGATTTTAGCAATAAGACAGCAAGAGGAGGATGGCTAAGGCTGGGAATGCAGGTGCGTTTCGCTACTCTCAAACTTGTCATTGACTCATCTCACACCTTCGTATTTTAGCAGCACTTGTTCAGACTTTCCTTGCCCTGTGATCTGTTTCTGTACTCTGGAGCTCCGTTTTGACAATCGCTTGGGACGACGTCGGGAGTCGTACTCGACATAGCTCTTCATTTGACCTCAGCTTCTTCTTTCTACGGGTTCATCTTCAGTAATGCTCATATGCATTACTCGTACATTCTTGGCGACTGCTCCTCTCAGCGATGCATTAGAACTTCTCGGTCACTAGGAAAGATACTGTGCTCACAAATCGGCTGGGTAAGATAACTTCAAGGATGATGCCTTCGATGTCTGCCAGTTGCATATTCTCTCTCTCTGTTGGTCAGAACTGTGGGACTTTTTAGTGATTCTGCTCTGGACAGTCCTCGGCCCGACAACTTGACCTGTGAAACTTAGAAGCGGTTGCAAGGAGCATACTCAAAGGGCCGACCGAAGGCCAATAACTTCATCGATAATTTCCTAGGGATATCGCAAGCAATGCTTGCAGAATTCGACGCGAAAGAAGAGCTCATGGGTAGTTGAAGGTGAGTTCATCGGTCGTGGCAGTTGCGAGAATTAAAAGCATGAGATTCAGATATCTGATGTCATGATTAGCCAGCCGCTCAGAGTGTTCAACTTGTCGTTCACAGTCGACTCGTCTTGAAGCCGTACAGGGAGTGAGGTCAGAGTGGAAGTCGGAATGTAACTTTGTAAGCCTCCCGACAAACTCTCGCATACGTTGGGCTCAAATCCGACGTTAAGCATGATCAGACCAGTCTTATTCAATCTTTTTGGCGCGGTGTGATCTCCATGCCTATGAAGACACACCTTCGAATGTATTTATAAAATGGTATCTTTATAGAGGTGAGATAAAGTGGAAACTTAACTAACAGATATATGTTTCGGAGTACAAGCCAGAGTGCAGAAAATTTAAAAGGTCGATCGTCGAAGCTTGGCATTTGTCACTACCGAAGTCAATGTCCACAGTCATATTCGACGATCGCGACCCTATAATTGCGTATTCAGATGGCTGGACGCAAACTGGTAAACAAGAGGATTACAATGGAACTTCGACTCGCACGCCGACAAATGGAAGCACGGCCACAGTCAAATTTCATGGTACGCACCAAATATTCATCCTTGGTGATGAGCATAGATATGAGTCAATACTCGTATTACAATAGGCATAGAGATCAGTGTCTTTGGATCTGTACCACAAGATTTTCCCAAGACAATCTCGGAATATATCTTGGACAAGGGCTCCCCTGCTACCTACGAAGCATCATTTACCACCGCCCGACCAGGAGTAACTCGTACCAAACAACGCTATTTCAAGTCCCCACAGTTAGCGCCAAATGTGCTGCATACACTCGTGATTACAACTGTCCTTGCAAGCTCGGATACTGAGTTTTATATCGACTTTATAAAGGTGACCAAAGAGGATTCAGACGAATCAGAATCGTCAAGCGCCTTCATATTTCAACCAATGGCAAACTCTTCGCCTGCCGAGACGACCATTGCACAAACTACAGGCAGGGTGGCGACGAGCAATTTGATGAGTCCCCTTGGACAGACAAACGCAATACCTATCACCTGGGTGAACGCAACCACTTCGACTTCGAGTATAACTTTATCGAGGACGGGCAATACGACTAGTACCTCTCCAGCCCTCAGTACCATTTTCACTAGCTCAGTAACGTTGACGAGTCTCAATATACTCACTACAAGCCCTGGAATTACAACTACAATTCCGGAGCAGAATTTGAACGCTGCGACAATTGCAGGAATATCCATTGGCAGTGTAGCCATCATGCTAATCGGAACTTTCGCACTGTACTCATTATGGAAGAGGAGATGCCAGTTCAGGATGCGCGTGGCTCAGCCATTTATTGGTGCGTCCTCCATCAGAACTTCATTGCAATAGTTGGATCTAATTATGTACTCACTTGATGCTTTCGTACTTTTCTTGACTTGAAGCAGAGGTATCTCAACTGGACTCCCCGTTGACGGAGGCAGAAGGTCACAGATTAACGTTTCAAAAAAGGCAGACTGTCGATCCAGATAACTCGCGTAATTTGAGTTCCCCTGGCCTCCCTGTTGATAGGGAGATCACCGATGCTCCTCCCTTGTACAGAGCAGAGAAGAGGAGGTGATATCGGTATATTATGTGTTCTGTAATGTTATTATCCAGTCACTGCGTGTTCCTGGTTAGTGGAATTAATCTCAAAGCTGACGATAGAGCCACTGCAATCATTCATTGACCTGAAACTCTGGAGGATCGTAATGGTGGATCTACTGTTTTTTTTGTACGTGCTTTGGGAAGCAGCTAGTGCATCGTCATCGTCAAGGTCTGACAATGATCAAAGTAACCAAATACATATTCAGACGCCATGCCAGCTCGAACGAGTCGCGAGATCAACAAGGTTGATAACACACGAAGCCACGATGCACGTCGACATGGTCCTTACGTGTTAGAGAAGCTTTAGATTCACACAAATTAAAGAACAGAATCAAAGCACGATGCCTTCGTTTGAATGAGAGTAAAGTGTTACAGACATGAGAAGAAAGAAAACAAAAAGAACGGTAAGCTACTGCAGCGATTCACACTATTTGAGTTCGCCAATGCATACAAATACATCTCATGCAGGAGAAATAAGACTAGAGCTAGAGGAAAGATGTGCAACACGGGGAGACGCGATATGATGGGTCGCAAGGGCAATCTGAATCCAGTGATAATCAATCACGAAGATCGACATTAAGTTCGCAAAAAAAAGCTAAGAAGATGGACAAGATCAGTTCAACGAGCCGAATGTATTCCGCTGAAGATTAAATGCAGAGCATGAGTGACAAGATGCATACGAAGGGAAGAGAGCACATACCAGGAACCCGGGAAACCTTCGCATTGTTCTGTGAAAGGGATGAAGAATACCGCGCTGCTCACAATGAGTACAACGATGAGCTGCTGCAAAGATGTAAGCATGTGTGGTCAGATGGAGTTCTGTATTGAAGTCTTTTGAGACGCTTTGGAAGGGGCTGATATAACCGCTGTCCACGCTATCGCGTGACTGGGTTTACTCATCCCACTTCCAGGGTCCAACCGCAAGAATTGGCGGATGGGATGACGGGGGAGACATTGAAATTTTCGACCAACTGAGATGCTGCGAAAGAAGCGAAGCATAAGTACGACGCATAGGACATGATGAATAGCGACGTACCAAGGGTGACAACCACACGGTGAAGATCAATAAGTATGAGGAATGGAAACAAAAGGAAACCGAGAACCAGGGCAATTCTTTTAGGTCATAGAGAATCATTGAAAGTGAACGATATAGCCGCTAGTTCGCGCCTAAGCGCGAATGGGCTTATTCATTCAACAATCAGGAGCGTCCTTGGAAGGAACCGATGTAGCCACTTCCCACACGAATTGACGCATGGTTGGGCTTATTCAGTACACTTCCAGAACCCAGGACCGGGATGCGATGTATTAGCCAACTGTCCACGTATGGATGGGATGCGTCATGCCACGGTGCGCTGGGGGGCTCCCCACGACGATGGATGGGATACATATAACCGCCGCCGCGGGCGTTAGCGCAGGTGGGGATACATAATGCCACAGTCCATGTCGAAGGAGCGAAACAAGAAACAGAGAAACAGATTGAGAAAAAGAGATGTGGGGTGGTTTGGAGCGAGACTAAAGACAGAACATGAGTAAAGACGAAGACGCAGAGGAGTCAAGCATACCGTTAGGCCTCAACTCCAATTTATCAGAGCCAGCTGCGAGCGAGGATACGTGCATCGACATGTATAGGAGACGTAATGCCATCGCTCTCGCTGGAGGTGATAACAATTACTGGGAGGCGAAGGAGGCACCATCCGTCAGGGGTGGGTTTGTCATTCCGCAGCTCGTCGTCTACCTCGCTCTGGATGTTGAAGATCAAGCCGACCGAATGATGCCTACAGCCAAACAAATTAGAAGAGGTCCACATAAATAACACAAGGGCGTACGGTATGCTCGACAGTTGAAGGCTACGCGGCAGTCCTCCGATGGTTCGATGATAAGCCGATAAAATGTGGTGGAGTGACCGATGGCCGCGATCGCTGGCGCCCAAGGTATGTATGGCTAGAGGCAACACATCAGAAGAGATAATAGAGGAGAAGAAGATGCGTACTAATAGAATGGCGCCAGCTGCTAGAGAGACCGGAGTGTTCAAACCTTCCTCGACGATTAGCTATTCAGCTAAGTTGAGGAGCAGGCTGAGGGTCCAGTGTGCACCGACGTCGCATGATGGTAAGGTTCCGAGTGGGGTGATGATGTGGCGGACGTGGTGGTTTGAAAGAAAGGGGGAACGCGAGGGGGTGGGGTTTATATACCCACCAGAGCATAAGACCCGCTGACTGACCACGCTGACAAGAGTGTCGGTCAATATCACAGCCTCCGGATTTCACAAATCAATTCGAAAAAGACGAGAACAAAACAAAAAACCAGGTTTGCGGGAATCTCAACAATCTGCACCCTCCTTTTCCGAGAAATCCAACTGAATATGGCCAAATGCAAGGAGGTTTTTAACACAAGCGAGCGGCTGATTGCGCAGAACGGAGATGCTCCATGATTCGGTGGCCGCATCTGGATACTCGGAAAGCGAAGCGAAGCGCAGGACCCTTGTGGGCATTTCGCCAACTTCGCGGGTGCTGAAAAAACTGTTATCGATGGATTGCGCGGGCGGTGAGCGGCGTTCTGGGCCGGCCTTGAGGGGGAAAATGATGTGCGCTTCATCATGACTGGCACATCTCCCAGGTGACAGCGCAATAGCGCAGAATGTCCTGGAAAGCTCTAGAAAACAGGTGGCCTCCGAATCTCCTTCATCCTAGTTGGGCGTGGTGCCGGATTGGTGTGAATCCAATCGTCGTAGGATTTCTATTCCCAGTGACATTCGGCCGATTATTGAAAAGAAAGGGCACCGTTGGTGCTGTCTACGAGCAGGAGTCCACTCAGCACGTAGATCCGATTGCTCGAGGCCCAAAACAAACGTAGGTACGATCCATGAATCATGATTCAAAGTGAAAAGACAGTCGCATCCCGTAAAGCGTTTGAGATCAGTGATTTAAGATGAACCTTCCGAAAAACCATTGTTCGGGGCTTTTGTGTTACCTAGAACCCACGTTCCAGGCATGTGAGGATGCCAGGGTAGGTGTTACTGTATATACGTGAACGTTGTCAAAGAAGCTATACAGCTGGAATAACGAGCGGGAAATCGAGAGTATTAGCGTACTCGACCAAGTAGAGGGTTTTTATCGCAGCCGAGATGATTTTTCTAGCCCCAAGTGAAACCACAAGACTGCACATACATTACAAAATGCAAGGCTTAGTCCGAAAGTTCGACAGAAAACCCAGCACTACCCAGTAGCAAGAGATAGACCTTCAGTCAGGCCCATGTCAAATGATGCAAGAAAAGAGCAGTATAAGGATCATGAGCGAATCCATACAGCCATAGGAAACGTAAAACTGATAAGCGCTTGAAAGTTGCAGTCCCCCACCCGCACACTGGTCTTCCACTACCCTAGCCATCGTTTCTGAGTCTGTGCATTATCCGAAAGTTCACACTCCAAAATCGACGGCAGATGAGCTCAGGTTGAAGATGTGCGGGAATGGATCATGTGCGAGTGTACTTACTCGAGGACGGTGAATAGGTTGACGGAGGAAGGCTCTGTCAAGGGGGGACCAAGATCAGAATTGTCCATATCAGGTTGGTTGGTTGGTTCGACCCCGGCAGGGGGAAAAAATTAATCTGCCATAGTTTTTTTCTCTCCATTTTGGACGCTTATTTACATCTATTGGACCAATTTCTGGGCTGTAGTATATTGTATCATCATTCTGAATGACTTTAAAGGCTTAAAAGGGAGTAATATGCTGTATGTAGATCATTTGTGGCCAATATGCCTATTAGGCATCTTAGGCATCTAAGGCATGTTGCGGCCCAGATGATCTGTGATGTCATTCTCAAATCTCATACTGTCAATTTTTGTCTCAAAGAGATTAATCTTGCGCTTGCTCGGATCCTCTCATTCCCTGAGTTAAGCAGCCACACTAAACTCTATTTATTCCACTTCTATCAAGATGCAGGCATCATCAAGTGGTTCAGTTGTTCTGGGAATAATTCAGTACTAACCTCTATTATAGTTTCATTGAGAATGTTACGAGGTCTTGGGGCATGCGAAAATTGAAATGGATGTGTGATGCGTGCAGGGGGAGTCGAGGACAGAGGAAGAGGGCGAGAAAGGTGTGAAAGGAGAGGAGACGGTTAAGCGCATTCTTGGGAACAATGCGGGGACTGTGCGGGAATGTTAAAATAGATTGATACAATCAAAAGTGACATCACTGATCTAAATATAGCACAATGGTTGGTTGGTTCAGCTGCTCTGGCCCTTAGAAAAAAAACTGACCCAATATGTTACATTCAATTCTTGGTCCCCCCTTGGGCTCTGTTTCAACTTTCCTCCCCAGCCCGTTCTCCGAAGTTCACGCCATCACGAGTCACGTGATGAATGTGGTGGGTATTCCGAGCGGACCTGGACCAATGGACCATTGACAACTTAGGGTTTTTTGGATTTTCTTTTCAAACTGTGCCCTTACAAACGACTTTCTCTCCATTCTTAATTAGAGGGTCGCTCTCTGGGTCCAGAGAGCGCCCCCGGAAAAGCCCTTCCAGTTCACTCAGTAGCCAGCCCTAGAGCAACCCAGAATAGAACGTGGGAAGCGCTCGTGATTGACAACTTTCTGTTCGCGTTTCAACAAGATCACTTGCACCGTTCAACTACAGCGACGAATCTTCCTGCTTTACATGTGGAGATGGATCCACTAATGTCTTCGTTCTCGATTCCGCCAGAGCTCTTCCCTCTCATTGCGTCGTTTATTCCGTTGCGCGCAGCTCGACAAACTTTACTCTCGCTCACTCTCTGCAATCAACACTTCTACTCTATCGTTCGCCCACTACTGTACTCGCGTCTCGTGCTTGGAAATGAAGACGATGCGATTTCAGTGATCCAAAAGATACTGGACGAGCCACAGCTTGCAATGTCGGTAACCGAGATACACATCATGGCCGAACTCTCTGTCGAGACGCGTGAAGGCAAGAAACCATTCGACGCCATCGAGGGACTCCAGAGGCTCGTCAACAAGAAGCTGCTTCCTCGTCTAGTTGCATTGGGAATTTACCTCCTGAACGGGTGGGAATACGATGACGACTGGAAGCCAATCTTGGGGCATGGACGTTTATTCATCGACTTCTGGCGGACTCTTCATATCGAGTGTCCCCGATTGCAGAGTCTATCTCTGCGGAATTTGGGACATGGCTCTGCTGATCCGTGGTTATCGGGATCCGTGGTCAAAGAAATCCTTACTACACCGGTGAGTATTAATATGGCTTCTATTCGAAGACCTGTGTTTTAATCAACGTAAATAGGACCTTTCAGTCCTACGCCTTGAATGGATGGGGCTAGGTCTTTCCTTGGAGGATCACCTCACAGTCTTGAAATCTCTTCCCCAATTTGCCACGTCACTGCAGGTCTTGAGTTTGAAATCCAATTATCAAGACGTAGGCCCAATGCTCGACAATGATTTTCCCAACCTCAAATGGCTTTGATTGTCCGTCTTCTCTTCTGAAAATACATCCAAAGCTATGGAGTTCTTCAGGAGACATCCCCAGCTTGAGAGCTTATCAATTATAGATTGCATGCACGATTGGTTTTCTGGGGACATCCACGACAGATTTTTGCCCAGCTTGAAGCACTTGAAGGTTAGTAAAGCTGAATGTCGAATAAATATCAATTCTGAACCTTTTGTTTAGGCAAAATTTAGCGACATTCGCCGACTAATTTCTGTCCTCCCCCAACTTATCAGCTTGTCGTTCACAGAGAGCTACAACTGTCAAGTTCCGTACCTTCTACGCGAAGTACTACCCGATGGACTCCCCAACCTGAAGTCTCTCGAAATTGAGGAGACTTTCGCAGGGTGGAAGAATCGTGACATGGAAGGCATCCTCTGGTACGAGACCGAGGACGGACAGTTCCTCACCGAGAAGAATAGGAAAAAGATTCCCCGAGATTTCACTCAGAATTATCTGCATTCAATTGTAAGAGGGGTACCAAACCTCGAGGAATTGGCCTTGCATGGCGTATCATTGGGCTCAGATGACTTGGTGCGAATTGATTTCATTTTTCTACGTCTACAATTTGCAAATTAGACATCTCCTACATAGAAAACCCTTGCCCCAACTCTGGCTGGGCTCAAAAGCATGAAACGGTTCTATTACCGTGGATTCTCGCCCTATCCAAAGTATGGGAGCGCACCGTCGAAGGAAGATCACGAAGAGCTGTTGGCCGAGTTCCTTTCGAGCGCTGAGGCATTTGCGCGCGTGTGTCCATGGTTAGAGAGTGTGACGAGCATTAGCGGGAGGTATCTTCCATACCCTTCGGCCAGGATTGAGAAGGATTCATCGGGGGGAATTACTGGAGTGAGGCGGAGCGATGGCGTTGGTTTAGAGGTTTCTGCGAACGTGGACGATCCGTTTCCCATAAATACCTAATAAATAAAAATCAATATTGTCGGTTGACGTTCAGTATGTGATGTTCTCCGGAGCTAGAAGTTGTTATTCAAGTTTGAATGCCAGTTGTATCGGACAATCCTATGCATACGGGTTCAAACGTTCAATGGTGGGTCACTTGTAACCGACATAATGTACCGCCAGGTATTGAGTCAGAGCAAAGTCAGAGAGTCAGAAGGCTGTGCGTATGTGTATGCTTATTTGGCAAGGATATCTGATCTGACTCGGACGGCCGTGACTCGGAGAGTGCGTTCTCCTTCGAATTCGCCAGCAACTCCGTAGCTCACTCGTCTCCTGAGTCCTATCATGTCAATTCTTCTACAAACATATTCAGTACCTCCAGAACTATTTCCCAATATTACCTCGTACATTTCCCTGCGCTCTTCTAGCCAAACACTGCTCTCTCTCGCACTGGGAAGTCATCGTTTTTATGCAATCGTACGACCGCTCTTGTACTCCCGCCTTGTGCTTGGCGATGAAAATGCCGCAATTTCCGTCATCCAGAACATATTGAATGAGCCGCAGCTCGGAATGCAAGTAACCATCAGAGAATCGTGGAAATGTTGGTAAGTGGTTGTAGCTCCGACAACGGGGCGCCAATCTGATGCTGCATTGTAAGGTCTGATATGCCATTATACCCACGCCGTCAGTGTGGCCGTCCCATTATAATTCCAATATCATTATTTCAAGTTATTACCATTATGCTGCCAGACTATAACACCACTGTAGGTCGATATAATCCTAACATCAGGATGATGTCAAGCATATAAAATACCATTATTATGATCATGAAGTTATATCAAATTACCGGTTTACTATCATAATGATTTCAAGCATGTAATTATCTACCATGAAGGTGGTATATGATGATAGGGATCTCATAATTATCTTCAGAATATAACTCTACCGTCATAATGGTAAGCTTGGTATTTTTTTTATTACTACCCGACAGTGACTTGAAGCTGTACATATTCTTTCTCGCAGAATTGGCGGCCTACAAGTAAGAATTCATGATCTGATGTTGATGGGCGCCTGAGCGAGCTCGTAGCAAGTTGATTATGTCGCTATGTTAATGTTCACTCCAAGCATGTAACTTATATAGAGTATAAATGCGCCAGACGGCCCAGACGGCGCCATGAACCAACAACAGCAAAACAACAGCGTAAGTTGACGAAACCTGCCCTAAATCAATCACGCCATACATCACATGCGCGCAAAAGTTTGTTGATTCGGACGCGCGTCCCTTTCTTCCTCCCTCTTCCAATGCCCTCCCTCTTCCAATTACCCCTCCAAACTTCTATCTTCTCCCCACCTCCCCCTTCCCTTGTTACGTAGCTTTATGGTTTCGGCGACGACGTTGGGTATCTGGTGTTGACTGAATACCATACAGTCTTCGCCAGTGCCCTCAAAGTCTACATTCCACACATTGCAGGCGTTTGGCACTGGTCTTTGGACGACCTTCGCCACTCTCCACAGCTTCGTAGGTGTGCATGGGCTTCTTGAATGTGAGGTGGAGGGGGAGGTGTACTAGACTGGCAGGTGCATATCTCAATTTGTTGTGTTGATTCTTTACTGATACAATTTTCAGCGCCGTCCGATGTCGACTACCATTTTCAGGTGGTGTAAAGCGTCCACTCTTCCATCTCTGCTCGTACATCCTATATCTTCTCCCCCATCTTATTCATTGATTTCATGACGGTGGGACGAGATATTACCCAACTCGCTTCCAAGCCATGTAATCCACGGCTCCTTCGCTGTGCAGCGGACACTTCCTACCTTGCTCTCTATGTAGATCTGTTGTCTGCCGCTGTATCCTGAGTAGCTGATATGTCAATATATGTGTTCCTCTAAATTCTATCCCGGTCTTCCTGATACAGCCTTCTATTGGGTTATAAGTAATAATCTGCTCGATATGCCATTACAGCCTAGCTACAATCCAGTACAAAACTTTGCCAATATTATAGCTCTGACAGCAAAGCCACCAATCTGGCAGCAAAATGGCAGCAAAGATATGCTCGAGGGTATAGCTGTAATGTTCTTACAATGTATGCTGCCAGATTGCACCAATATTATACCAACGGCTGCACATGATACCAATTATAGCAGATTATAAGGTCATATCGGAATTCCCCGATTTTTCTGATGACGGAGTTGCACCTCATGGCTGATTTGGCTGTTGCAAGTCGCGAACGCGAAAAACCCTTCGACGTCCTTGATGGTCTCCAGATGTTGATCAAAGGAAAGCTCCTACCTCGTATGTGCGCCTTGGGTATCAATTTGACAAATGGTCGGGATTACGACAATATGTGGAATGTAGTCCCTATCTCGTCACATGGACGGCTTCTCGAAGATTTTTGGAAGACTCTACGTATTGAGTGTCCGCGCCTGAAAAGCATATCTCTACATGGTGATATGAATCCGTACCTTTCAGAAAATGTTACGGACAAAATAATCGGTATACCAGTAAGTGATCATTTTTGCACGCAAGTGCCGCAGCAGAAACCTAACTGATCAATGTAGGGCCTTTCGATTTTGCCCCTCGAATTAGATGCAGGTCTTTCCGAAATGGATCACTCGAAGGTCTTATACAACTTGAAGCACTTGAAGCACCTATATGGCACATATACTGTTCCAAAAGTCCGTAGTTTTTCAAGGATGTTTTGGCAATTTTTACGTACCTTTAGAATTGTTCATAATAATGTTTACACATGTGCACTTGGCTAAATAAATTTTTCTCGCATGTCGTGTATGCATTTTATGCACAGGTGAGTTTGATCAGAATATTTTACACATCCACATCGAACATTGTAGTTTTACCCAGGTTGAGACCCAATTTTTCTCACAAGATGGGGGACTTCAGGTACTGCCCCCCCAGAGTTCATCACTACACCACAGTAGATATAAATACTTACGAAAATTGGCATCACTCACAATGAAACTTGAAATTAATCTCATTCAAGAAATGGACGCGACTCTGTCAATGTCGGTTCAAGTTCAGAGTCGATAAGCACCCAGACGCCCAAGGATGGGCGCCTGACTCGAGTGCTTAGGTCGATGCAGAAGAACCTCTACAATATTCAGAGGAGTATATAGAGAATATAAGCGCCAAATGTATGGTAGTCAATAGGCAGTAAGGAGCATCGAGGGGGGTAGATGCCTCGACGACGAATCACAGGTCGTGGGAATATCCCCTTGGTGCGTCCTCGAAGCACGTAAATAGCTCAGACGGGCTCGGAACGTATTCACTGGCCATGTAAAAATGTAGACGAGATTGATAGAGGTAAAGGATAGGTTTTTAGAGGTAGAAGTTAGGGGCAGAAGTTGCTGCCTCGACAATGTCAGTTACTAAGCAACAAAAGCTGAAACTTGCACAAAATTTTTGGTCTGGTTCCTACGTGTAAAACAAATTCTGGAGATATTACCTGTGCAAAGTAATTGACGTAGGTTGAACATGTGTGATATATTTTGAGAACATCACCTGAGAAGAAATCTCGGTGCGCCTCATAAGATGTGTGGAATTACCAGATCTGTGTTTACATGTGTTCAACTGTGAATCAAAAATGCCAACTTGCGTAAATTGAGTAAAATAATGGTCAAGGTGTGTAAAAAGGACTTTTGGAACACTATATGTGCCATACACCTACGTCTCTCGGCGTCTTTACACACGTTAAGTCTCAAGGCTAAAAAGTGGAACAATTGGTATCCATCAATTTTCCCAACCTGAAATGGCTTCGTTTGGAGCGATTTTTGACCTCTGGCGACGTGTCGAATGTAATGACATTCTTTCGAGGACAACCACAACTGCAGAGCCTGGAACTTATACGCTGCCCTGGGGAATGGATTTCGGACGGCATCGAGGAGGGATTTTTACCAAATCTGATTGCTAAATTTCAAGTTTTATAGGCTCAATCTTACTATAGGCTAGCTTCGATGATATCCGACGCTTGACGCTCATACTACCTCAACTGCTTAGCTTGGCATTTACGAAGAACTACAACTGTCAAGTTCCTTATCTCAGACTTGCCATTATGCCGAACGGGCTTCCTCGACTGAGATCTCTCGAGATAGCACAGATGGGTACTACTTGGGAAAATCACACAATGGAAGGAGTTCGGTGGTACGAGTCAATGGATGGACAGTTTCATTCAGAGAAAGAACGCAAAAACATGATTCGCTCATTCACGGATGACTATATGCACTCCATCATCCGAGGGGCGCCAAACCTGGAGGAGTTAGGACTTCAAGGGAGGGTTCTGTTTCATGAAGACTTGGTGCATAAGTTATGAATTCATCTCTTCACTTTGCTGAACGCATTCTGTAGATGGCACTGGGTCCCGTATTCTCTCAATTCAAATATCTGAAGAGGCTCTACTACCTTGATTTCTCAATGCAACCGCGACAAGGAACTCTGTCACAGAAGGAACATTTTGACGACCTGTTCGCGAGCTTTCTTCATGATGCTGAGACACTGCCAAGTCCCATATCTTCTCCGCGCTGTGATGCCGAATGGACTTCCTGGGCTGAAATCATTGGAAATAGAACAACTGAGTTGGGAGGACCGAAAACTAGAGGAGGGGCTATGGTATGAGCCTGTTGACGGAGAGTTCCGCACCGAAAAGAGGGGCAAAAAAATTCCCCGCGACTTCATGGATGACTATATGCATTCCGTTGTCAGAGGAGCTCCAAATCTAGAGGAGTTAGGCCTTCACGGGATAACTTTGATGGCCAACCATTTGGTGCGTGAACGACCTTAGATTTTATCATCGACCCTCGCCCGCTAATAGTAATCACATTCTACAGGCCACGCTGGCCCTACCTTGGCTCAGTTCGCCAACTTGAAACGGTTCTATTGCCATGGGTTTGTGGTAAATTCACGATACGGGACTGACGCCCCACCTGATCGGCACGCAGACCTGCTACAAGATTCTATCAACGGTGCTGAGATACTTGCGCGAGCATGTACTAGCCTCGAGAGAGTGACAAGCTTTAGCGCCAAATATCTTCCATACATCTCGTTGATCATTGAACGGGATTCAGCAGGCGAGGTTACGGGAGTCAGACGGAGCGATTACGTTGGACTGGAGATTTCTGCGCAGGAAGACGATGCGTTTCCTTCGAATCCATAGAAAGTAGAAAGATTAATGAAAATCTTGGGCAGCGCGCACAAGCCTAGTAGGATATAGTTTTGAACATAGTACTGTACCATTTCGAATGGTTCGGCCAGGGGTGGGACATGGGACAAGGTGGCCGAAATTTTGAAACTGGCCACCCCGACGAGGACCTGGGACAGAGCCAAAATTTCGGCCAAAAATTTTGGCCAAGAGCAAATTCCAGACGAATTTTTCCAGAATAAAATAAAATTTTGTCAATTTCTGTCTGGGACATTTTTGAGTGGTGGCCATCGACGTTGGGACATGGGACAAGTGATCGATTTCGGCCATGGCCACTAGCCTTGGGACACGGGACGGCCGAACCATTCGAAATGGTACAGTACCGTTACGTAGTCGAAATGTCACTGTTTGCCAACTATTTCAAATTTGTTGGCCATTTGGAGCCATTGATTTTGGAAAAGTTGATCGTTTTTAATGACACTTCGGGGTTTCCAACGTATAGACGGCATGTATATATTAGTCCTGTAGCTTAGTCTGTAGTCTGTGTACAGAATTGGCTACGAAAATCATTCGCAGATTAACTGCAGAAATAATTTGTAGAAGATACAATATGTGTACTACAAACAAGGCTATGAAAGGCTTCAAAATATTTTCTACGGATCCCTTTCATAGAAAGATCGATAGATAATGTATCGGATGTTCTATAGATTATGGTCATATATTATCTATGAAAGCTTTCTACATGTAGTTCTGTAGGTAACCTATAGATCAGCCTTATGGGAATGCGTATAGATGCCGTCTGTATCTATTGTTTCGCGCCAAACAATAGATACAGACGGCATCTATACGCATTCCCATAGGTAATTCCATAGTTAACATATGGGACTTTCTACAGATAATACCCATAGATAATCTATAGAGGTTTTCTACATGTTGTCCGGTACATTATCTATCAATCTTTCTATAAATAGGATTTGTAGAAAACATATTGAAGCCTTTTGTAGCCTCATTTGTAGTAAACATATCGTATCTTCTACAAATTATTTCTGCAGTTAATCTGCAAATGACTTTTGTAGGCAATCCTGTACATTGACTACAGACCAAGCTACAGGACTAACATATACACGACGTCTATACGCTGGAACCCCCGAAGTGTGAGGGGATTCATTACAGAGGAGAGATGCGCAAAAGGGAGAAGAATGCCTGTTCGATCATAGATCCAGCGGGCGGCTGCGGAGCCGACCAATTTAAATAGTATCCAAAGGCCTCTGATCCTAATCACGATCAACAACGCGTCGAGCAAACTGTGGTCGTGCCCAAGTCGTGCCGCTTTGGTCTTGCGCGTTGACTCTTCTTGCGCTTTCTCTATTCCCGATCTCATATACTTGCCCCTGTTTGAAGTACTGTGCGGGGTAGGTGGACGTACGAGGCTACTATCCAAAGAAAACGCAGTACCTGTGTTGTCAGGTTGTAGTGAATCCTCTCCGCGACCTACAGTTACCTACTCACTTCAATGCTTTCGCAGAAATGAAACATCCAATTGATAGATACAATGGCCATTCTACGAACATTTGAATACGCTCAACACGTTTCGGCTTTTCACACTTCGTCAGACACTCTAGTCGGCTTACGTTTTTCAAGATTTTGCTGTCTTTCGAGGATTCCATCGCAGTTCACGAAATTTGACCGATATGCAGTGGTGCGGTGCCTGACTTGGAGCGAAGGAAGTTCAGGCCGAAGCAGGGCTATAGTGTTGGCTCCTTGAATGAGGGCGAATGGCTGCATAGGCACTCGACACCACCGCCATATACGTGCTCCAGGTATGCTGGATATACTACATTGATCTTGATCTTACAGCTCACTTTTATCCGTAGCCTTAGAACTCGTGGCTTGGGGACACGACTTTAATTGCTTCCACCGCGATTGCCTGGACGCGACGGCATTCTGATTCTGTTGTGGACATTTCAACGCGTCATTCTACGACCGTATTTGCCAACTAGGGCTACATGGAGGTCTGCACTCGCACTCGGGATATCAACATGTCGTTTACCTACTGGGAGGTTTCTATCATGAAACAAAATCGACCTTTGGTCGTCTCTCTTTATGTAGCTCACTCAGGCTCCCACAACCACAACACTTGTCCTTGCTGTTCTATATCCTTACCCTCTGAATCGTATCGATTTGCCGCCTCAGCGAAGAAAACATTGATCCTGCGAAATCTGCATTGGGGATTCGGTTTCCAACGCCGATAACTGTCTTCGGTTCCTGCGGCGACCTATTACTGGACACATGAATATGCTGGGGATGAAATCAAAGAACGGTGGAGTCCTAGATTCACTCCAATCCGGAACAAAGACCAACCCAGATAAAGGAAACCGGAATCCCATATGCGTCGGGCTTTGGGGTTCACCGCGCTATCACTTGGGGAGGGCATATCATCCGCTGGGAGAAATCGAGGCGGACTGTCCGCCGGACTATCCGCCGGACAGTCCGCCGGAATCTGTGGATGCGCGTTACAGTAGCGTTAAAAACCGTCTGCGATGGCTCTGCAACACCACTGCTAGCTGTCGTCGCCGCCGTTGCCGCCACCCCGCGCACCTTCCCGACACTATGAGCCACTCGCTTGTCCGTTATCATCTTGCCTCGCTACTGTGCCATTCCCGCGGCCCGCCCAGTGCGACACCTGCCCGTGCCACCCCGCCCTACGCCCGCCGTTGACCCGCCCCTGCCCCTCTGCCGCTTCCACCCACCTCCAAAAGCTGTGCTCCAGTATAATGACTGTCTTCACATTTCTTACCTTCACATCGCAAAGTCCTGGAGACTTTGCGGTGGTCGTGCGTCTCTGTATTAAAACCAAGATGTAAGTCAACAAGGAATGGCATGACGGCAACAACTGTTGCCGAAAGCCGGCAAAACCTTACAAAGACTAAAGTAGTGCCACTAAATTAGCCAAAGGCGCATCAGAGCATCGAGCAGGCATCTGGACGCTACTTAGGCGCCTGTGCCACTGGCTGTGCTGATATGCCGAGAGGCCGGTCACCGATGTGACCCAGCAAACAGTCCGGCGGACAGTCCGGCGGAAAGTCCGCCATATTTTCTCCCAGAAGATATTATTTCTTGCACTTGGGCCACCATATAAGATGCATATCATTTTTGTGCTTGGCTAGAGAGTGCCTGCAACCGGCCGCCAGGTGTTCGTTGCGCAAAATCTGGCCAGAACACCGCCCATCCATCGATAACAGATTTTTTCAGCTTCCGTGATGCTTGAGGACGCCCACAAGGGTCTGAACCCTGACTTCTTTTGTCTGGCGCAATCACCTGGCCGCGTGTACAGTAAAGCGTCCTTGCCTTTGACCTTATTCGGTTTGGTTTGTCGAGAAAAAGGAGCACAGATCGTTTGGAATCCTGAAATCCTGAGTTTTCGTCTGTTTTCGTCTTCTTTCGATTCATTTCTGTTTTTCCGGCCTGCAGAAGAAGACCGATTCTCGCTTCAATGTTTTCAACCCCAAAATCGTTCGTCAGGTGCCCAGCCGCCTCCCCAGGGTATATAAACCCCACTTCGTTCGCTTTCTCCCTTTCTTTCAAACCACCACGTCTGCTACATCATCACCCACTTGGGACCTCATCATCATGCGACGTCGGTGTACACTGGATCCTCAGCCTGCTCCTCAACTTGGCTGAATAGCTAATCGTCGAGGAAGGTTTGAACACTCCAGTCTCTCTAGCAGCTGGCGCCATTCTACTCGTACGCATCTTATCCTCCTGTATTATCTCTTCTGATGTGTTGCCTCTAGCCATACATACCTTGGGCGCCAGCGATCGCGGCCATCGGTCACTCCACCACATTTTATCGGCTTATCATCGAACCATCGGAGGACTGCCGCGTAGCCTTTAACTGTCGAGCATACCGTACGCCCTTGTGTTATTGGTGTGGACCTCGTCTGACTTGTCTGGCTGTAGGCATCATTCGGTCGGCTTGATCTTCAACATCCAGAGCGAGGTAGACGACGAACTGTGGAATGACAAACCCACCCCTGACGGATGGTGCCTCCTTCGCCTCCCAGTAATCGTTATCACCTCCAGCGAGAGCGATGGCATTACGTCTCCTATACATGTCGATGCACGTATCCTCGCTCGCAGCTGGCTCTGATAAATTGGAGTTGAGGCCTAACGGTATGCTTGACTCCTCTGCGTCTTCGTCTTTACTCATGTTCTGTCTTTAGTCTCGCTCCAATCCACCCACATCTTTTTTTTCTCAATCTGTTTCTCTGTTTCTCCCTGTTTCGCTCCTTCGACATGGACTGTGGCATTATGTATCTCCCACCTGCGCTAAAGCCCGCGGCGGCGGTTATATGTATCCCATCCATCGTCGTGGGGAGCCCCCCAGCGCACCGTGGCATGACGCATCCCATCCATACGTGGACAGTTGGCTAATACATCGCATCCCGGTCCTGGGTTCTGGAAGCGGACTGAATAAGCCCAACCATGCGTCAATTCGTGTGGAGAGCGGCTACATCGGTCCTTTCCAAGGACGCTCCTGATTGTTGTTCGAATAAGCCCCATTCGCGCTCACGCGCGAACTAGCAGCGGCTATATCGTTCACTTTCAATGTTTCTCTCAAAATAGAAAAAAAAAAGCTCTGGTTCTCGACTCTGTTCTGTCTTCCGTGCCTCGCATCGAGCTCCTCGAATGCCTGTGGGTGTCACACTTGGTATGTTGCTATCTATCTTGTTTAATACATCGTACTCATGCTTCGCCTGTTTGCAGCATCACAGCAGCTCAACCCCTCCAATATGTCGGTATCCCATCTGCCCAATCATCGCGGCTGGACCCTGGAAGTGGAACGAATAAACCCAGTCACGCGATAGCGTGGACAGCGGTTATACCAGTCCCTTCCAAAGCTTCTCACTGAAGACTTCATCACAGAGCTTGCCTTCCCTTCTGACCACTCATGCTTACATCTTTGCAGCAGCTCGTCGTCATGTTCATTGTGAGCAGCGCGGTATTCGTTATCCCTCTCATCGAACGACGCCAAAGTTTCCTGGGTTCCTGGTATGTGTTCTATTTCCTTCATATGCATCTTGTCGCTCATGCTCTGCACTTGATCTTTAGTGGAACACATTGGCTCGTCGAACTAATCCTGTTCAGCATTTTAGCTTTAACTTTTTTTTACGACCTTAACGTCGGTCTCCGTGCCTGATTATCACTGTATTATGATAGTCCTTGGGCGCAATCATCTTTGTATGTCGTCTCGTCTTTGTTGTGGTCTTTACTAATAGCACATCTTTCATTTAGATCGTCGCAGTTATATTTCCTCTTTTCTCATGTCTGTCTGTATGCTCTCGTTTAAACAATCACAATGTGCTTTTAATCTGTCCTTAAATTGTGTGAATCTGAAGCTACCCTTATAACATAAGAATGATGCGTGTCATGGCTTCGTGTAATCATCTGAGGTCGGTTGGGCATGGTAGGAATGGCAGGGAGATTATACCTGGGAAATGAAGTGATCTTCAAGAGGTAGAT
Organism: Pholiota adiposa; assembly: GCA_009935795.1. Taxonomy (NCBI): domain Eukaryota; kingdom Fungi; phylum Basidiomycota; class Agaricomycetes; order Agaricales; family Strophariaceae; genus Pholiota; species Pholiota adiposa. Next base: position 107,666 of record QEYC01000227.1, on the reverse strand, counting down.
TAATGGTGTCGGGAGCGAGAAAAGTGGTGTAAATTTCTACGAGTATCCCAACTATCAGACATAAATTCACAGTCCCAGAACGGGTATAAAGACGGCATTCGTACATCCAAGTCCTTCAAGATGGCCCTCGTCGTCTCATCCAGCTCCCTCGCCAGCCTCTCGTCCCTCACACTCGCCGACCCCTCCGCGATCTTCGCAACAGTGACCAAATACATTTCTTATACTTCCCCTTATCCTCTCTTACCGCCTTCCCTGCCCCAGCAAACGCCGAGGTCACAGCGCCTTGCAGGCACGGGGTAAAGAACAAAGGCGAAAGGAAACTAGGGATAAATTTGCCGGCGTAGGGGATGGCGATACAGGTGATGGGGATGTTCGAGGCATCAAGTTGTGTCTGGAGGGATTTGATGTGCAGGATGTTGGCGAGTTTGGAGAAGCCTATGAAGAAATTTAATTTGAGGAACAATTGTTGAGGGGAGAGGCTGGGAGGCGTACCGTATATATCTACACGGGCGACACCCTTTCGTGAGCTATGGAGGACACCTATGGGCGAGAGGGATGAATATCAAAAAATGCGCGGATAAAGCCTATACATACGCACGTTAATGATGCGAACGTCAGAACCTTCCTCTTGTGCCGTCGTTTTCAGGAGTGGTAATCAGTTTTCGGTAAGGACGAAATGACCGACAGCTATTTTTTTGGAAGACAGATTGGACGAAATTACTTCGTGGCTATAATGTCAAGTAGTCCATCTTTTGTAAGCCCATTCGGTCCCGCAGCCCCACTGAAATCGACATAGGAGTAAGCATGATTGTTAGGAAAGAATTTGACAAGAAATTCGCGTACATCGCGGTGTTATTGACTGTCCAAATAAATTCAAATCCATAAAGCCTGCTATTAAACGAAGAAAACTCTCCTTCCGAGAGAACTCTTCCATTGCCTGGCGAGGGTCAGCAAGGTCCGTCTTGAGGAATTCGAGGCTTCTGTCTCTGATGCCCTCCAATTTGAGCTGCTTGATAGCAGCGAAGACTCTCTTCTGCCAGCGATTTACACCTATGAATGGGCATGTTAGTAGATGACTACGTGTCGAATTCGGGTTGCGCTGGCACCTTTGCACCTTGCCGAGCAAGCCACTGTACGGTACCATACCCTACGCCGGTGCTGGAGGGTGAGCCAAATACCATTGTTGGTGATGTCTGTTCGTCTTTCAGAGAACCTGAACTCACTTCCCTCCAGTCACAATTGCAACTTTCCCGTGAAGATCAACGAGATCTTCTTCCGAAAAAGCTTTCCGGAGAAATAAGAAGCTCACCTGCAAACGTTGGCGTTGAGCTGGCGTTTGAATGCAGAGCAGTAGATATTCGTGTACAAGCAGGGAGGGAAGGTAAGAGAGAGCATGAGGTTTGTTGATGATAAAAGGTACGATCCGTACGAGCTGAACGTTGAACATGAAAGTGAGCTTGCGTTGATTTTCGGCCCGAAAAAATATTACAAAGACATGTCTCGGTCAAATTTATCCGCTACCCGCCGCTTCTGAGATCTGAGTACTTGAGTACTAAGCCAATCACATTGACAACTGGATTGCGAACTTCGAGGAGGCTAAGAGGAGTTCGAGTCGCGCAATGTCGGTAATGGGAATGGTATTTCAGACGTGGTAATCCCAACGTGATAGTATGAGGATACGTATGTTGCTAGATTTTTACGGACCTCTGCTTCATTCTCATCTACATTCAGCAATAAATAGTTCACAACCATCAAAAATTCATGATCAGTCGTTGATCAATAAGGCCTAGGCGGTCTTGTCTTTTTGAGGGATGACTACGAAACGACATCAACGAGAGAATCTTCACGCGACATGTATTTTGAACAATTTGCACTCAGGTGCTGATCAATGCAAGGATACTTCATCTTGATCGACGCATTCATGATACGTGATAGACCTTTCTCTACAGGGATGGCATTATCGCTTCCAATTTTTCACATATGGCCTAATAACATTCTGATTCCCTTGGGCGAATAGTTCATAATACGAACCATCAAGAAAGAACTGCTTCTAGTCGAATGGGTTGAAGAACTGCCAGCACGAGCGTAGATTATCGATTCACGCAATATGTCGAGGCCTCACTGCGGCGCAGATAGACGCCCGGCTTCAAATGTCTTTCGATCCAAACGGACGTACGGCAGCTCGATTGTCAATCGAGGTATTTATCAAGTTCTCTTCCTGCTACCCGCATATTCATCAACTCCCCTACTTCTAGTATATTAATTAAAAGTATCGGTGATCTCTATGACATTCATTCATCCCATTTTCCATGTCTGTCATTATCTTGGATGACAGAGACTCGTCAATCCAGTACGAAGGCGACTGGTTCAAGGGAGGGGATCCAGACGTGGAGTACCTGGGAACTACTATGTTTTGCACGCCAGCGTCTGGCACCACTGCAACTCTCAAATTCATTGGTTCGTCCTCATGCAACGGTAATCATATTTCTTTTCATATCTGTTATCCAGGAACGGGAGTCGCAGTTTTCGGGACTGTACAAGCCTCAAACGTCCAAGTTTCCACGTACGAGCTGGACGGCGATGCTACAAGGTTCAACACTCGAAACAATTCCTCGACGTGCTTCTCTCAACAATTCTTCAGCATAGACGACTTATCTCATAGCAGCCATACGCTAGTTATAACACCAGTCCGGGGAACCTTGTTAATTGACTACATAACTGTCCAGGTCCCTTCGACGACGGGAGAGCAAAGTGCCGAAACGATCACTACTTCCATCTTGAAAACGGTTACTACATCAATTTCAGTGCTCAATGGAACGCCGATCACTGTTACCCAGAATCTCACTACGACGGCGACTGCTGAAGCTCAGACTCCATCTCCAAGTCAAAATCAAACAAATTCAAAGGTCAACAAGGTCACTAATACTAATGACCACATGCAGCCAATTGTTATGGGAGGAGCACTTGGAGGACTGGGAGCCCTGCTCTTGATGCTTTTTGCATATTTATTCATACGCCGCCGGAAGACGAAGAAAGCGTCGAGTAAGTGTTATCTTTAGACAGCCAGGAGGTACCAAACTAATTGCAATGGTGATAGAACCACGCCTCTCAGCAACACCATACCACTTGTGTGTGCCTAATTCGAGGTCGATAGGCGACGTCCTCGACCTTGCTGGAAGTATCTCCAGCAACATTGCCCAGAATGATCGCAACAGCGAGCGACAACAGAGCGCCAATCCGACGCCAAAGAGAATATCGCGCAGAGAGTCAACTAACCATGTGGACAATATTCCATCCGATACAAGGGCGATGACAAGATCACCGTCTCCTCCCCCCATATATCAGTCCGAAATGGGAGTTGAGAACCGTGGAAATCATTGACAGTGATTGATGGAACGGGCGCTTACAGGAGTATAGTGATAAGAACTATGGCCGTCATTGCTTTATTATCGATACTTCATTGCTACAGATCGGTGGTTTAAATGCTTGGTGTCAAATGTTATCAGATTTGTAGCCCGTTTCAACGACAAGATTTCCGCTCATCATTGTTATCAATCCAGTAGCAGAAAAAAGCACAGGAGTAGCTCGAATGCGTCCAATCCTCGACTACTCGGCGGTAGGTACATATCTGTCGTCGTTGCATGAATCGTTCAATGTGATGAAATTCTTTCAGTTCCAGACAGACAGCAGGCCAATTTAAAACGACGTTACACTATTCGACAGACGCAAGTTCCATGACGAACAAGTGATGAATGGATGAAGCTCGGTTCATTGTGGACGAAGGGATACGGAGTGGCGAAAGTGCGAACAACTAGGATCTGATTCTGCCTTCCGTTATAAAGGAAGACCTTGAGCCCATGAATTTTGTGCGGTGTGATACCAGCGCCCAGGAGTTGGCAGAGCCGAACAAATCGTTGACAGTTTGATACCCCGTGCCTTGTGTCGGAAATCTCTAAGTGCCATTATAAGCAGCCTTACTTATAATGGCATATTGTCGCTTATGAGAGCACTTATAATAGAAAATTCCCCTTATAATGACAGCGTGAGTATGATGATGAACTAAATCAAGTTAGTAAGAATTCCACACCTCGGTTAGGACGAACGTACTCCCAAGCCAGCCCAGACTCATCACAAGCGCGTGAATCTCATTATAAGCGAGCAAATGCGCATCACAAGATGTTCACGCGTTATGAGCGCCGTGCGGCATCGCCGCGCGCTTGGCCCATGCATCTGCAATGCGCACGCACAATGATGCTGTGCCCCCAACAAATAAACAGTTATTGTCTGTGAGGATGTAGCTAGTGAACATTTAATTCCACTTATCACGGGTGGGAAGAAGCCGCCTCAACAATGTTTACTCAACATAATCCGCATTTACATTGCACTCCGCCATTGTGTCGCATTGGTGTCGCATTGGACACATCCCTTAGCAAATTTACGCCTTTGTCTGCCCACTTTGAGCAACTCATAGGCTGTGTAGTCCCTATTCAAGTGAATAAAAAATACTGCATAAGTCCTATCAAAGTTAGAGCTGCAACAAATGCTGTAGAGAGCGGCGAAACCTAGTTCGACAGAGTCGTTGCTTACTCAAGTCCATTTTCTCACGGTCTCCCTCTAGCGCGCTCGACGTTAAGCAGTGTCCGGAATGTGCACCATAATATTTGGGATCATTAGATATAATAAGATAGATAGTAGGACATAGTATGCACCTCAGAAATTTGTTTGATAGTCTAAAAAATGATGGAAGCATTGCACATACTAGAGTGAACCGTATTATATTAGGTTTATTGAGTACCTCAGCGCTAGAATTCCTCTCTGTTTTTCATGTATTTGAACATTCAGAAAGATAGGTTATGTATCTAGGTATTTAAACTGGCGATGATTAGTTATGATGTGCAAGCGCGCGAGCGCTGCGATGCAGAACAGCGCGCTGGTGGAGGTGAAGACGTGAGTCATGTGTTAGTAATGCCTATTCATAAATAAATAATGCCTATATGGCGTAGAGGTTAACGATGGTTACTGTTATAGATAGTCTTCCGCGCGCGTAGTCAACGTCGTAAGTTCGATTCCCACTGGAAGTCAGTTAATTAATTTAATGTAAATGCATTTAGGTCATGTGATTAATTCGGAAGTTAAGTAAACAGTTAGGTCAGTAAGTGAAAGGTAAGTAATTCAAGTGTAGTCAAAGATCAGTAAGTCCTATGAAAGCGAATTTGAACTGACTAAATGAACTCGGTGAGCTGATATCGAACTGCGGTGGCGAGCTGGGCGAACGCGGTTCAATCTATCTTATTCTTATGTGAACCGCCCTTGCTTATAATGACGGTCTGCCTTGCTTATAATCACCACTTGAGTTAGTATATTAACGTTCATCTTATAAGCGCAAAAGTAATTAACGTGATTATTAGGCTTATAATGGCTTTTAGGAATTTCCGACATGTATCGAGCCATGTCTCAGCACAACAGCGAAAATTATTCGAACAAACCATCGATTCCATTTTATGCGCCCCATGAACAGAAAAAGAGTAGATATTTTGGTCCCCGACGACTGCTATCATAGCGACTGAGGAATGACATTATGTGACGGCTGCAGAAAAAAAAATCGTTAGCAAACGGTTCGTGAACGTCACCATACGTTGCTAAAGGACGCAGTCACCCCTTCGCCAGAGGGGATCGGCGGACAGAATAGGAGGGGAAGACAAGGAACGCGAAAACAAAAACACTCACTGTACTTGGGGCCGCCTCCACCTTCAGGGACCGTCCACGTAATATCCTGCGTCGGAACCTTGATGTCGCAAAGCTTGCAATGGATACAATTCTGCGAATTGATCACCAGCCGGTGTCCCTTCCAGCTCTCACCCGCCTCCTCCTCCTCCTCCTTAGCCTCCACCGCATCCTCGTCCTTCACATACTCGTACACCGCGGCGGGACACGCCCGCCCAAGCAGGCCCCCATACACCCCGACGTTCGTCTTGACATGCTCTCGCCGCTGCCTGCGCTCCTCGCGCACCATGCTCTCCGCCTCGTCCGCGCTGGCCCCGTTCTCGGCGACGGAGACCTCGGCGACGGTCTGCACCGCCGCAGCCCCAGCGCCGAGTGCTGGATCCAGACGCGCGGGGGAGGCGCCGGAGGTGGGAGGGGGGTAGATGCCCTCGAGGTATTTGCGGGTCTTGACGACGCGCAGGTGAATGGGCTGGTCCTCGGCATGGTTCGTGCCCGTCAGGGCTACGCTGGTAAGCAGGTCGGTGGAGAGTGGAGGCTCGAAGGCGGGATAGTCGATGGGTTTGCACTCGGAGGCCGGGGAGGTGTGCGCGGCGTCGATAGAAATAGTCGACGCGTTCTATGAAATCGTCAGTGGGTGGATTAATCAGATAGAGGGAACACATACAGCATGATTTCCTCCACCGTGAGCGAACGTCCACGGAACCCGTCCCTTGAGGAACAGACTGTCGACACCCGAATACGCGATTCCACCCCAGATACCCAACTTAGTATTGAACGAAGGCCGGAGATTCCGCACTTCGTAGAGATCCTTGTGCACCCACGACTCATGGAGCGCCTTATCGTACGGGGCCATGTCCGACGCCGCCTTCTCCTCTCCCTCGAGAGCCTGCACTGCGCTAAATGCACTCTCAGCTGCGAGCATACCGCTCTTCATCGCGTTGTGGGTCCCCTTGATCTTGGCGACGTTCACGAAGCCGGCGCTGCACCCGATGAGAGCTCCCCCAGGGAAGTGGAGTTTTGGGACGGACTGGAGGCCTCCCTCGGTGAGCACGCGAGCGCCGTAGGAGATGCGTTCGGCTGGGGGACCGTTTTCGGGAACGAGCAGGGAGCGGAAGTAGGGGTGGTGTTTCATGCGCTATCAAAAAAAAAAATCAATCGTGTACTAGATAATAGATGGATTGTATGCACCTGGAATTCACGGTAAGGGCTCAACCACGGATTCTTGTAATCCAGGCCGGTGACCAAACCCAAACTGACGAGTCCACCGTCCATGTGGTAGACCCATCCTCCACCGTATGTATGCGTTCCGAGCGGCCAGCCCATCGTGTGCACCACCTCGCCGGGTCGGTGACGCTCCTCCGGCACCCGCCAAACCTCCTTCACACCAAGGGCGTAAGTTTGGGGTTGCGCCTCCTTACGCAGATCGTACATCCCAATCGCCTGCTTCGACAGGGAACCGTGCGCGCCTTCAGCGAGCAAGGTGACCTTGGCACGGAAGGCCATACCCGGTTCAAACGACCCCTTCATGTGGTAGTCCCGCGTCAGCCCGACCTCGTTCGTCACCACTCCCCGCACACTTCGCACATTCCGCCCCCACGCATCCACTGAGTCCGCCTCGTCGCTGAGTAAGAGTTGCGCCCCCGCGAAACCGGCGTAGATCTCGACGCCGTACTCGTTCTCCGCGACGCTTGAGAGCCAGCGCGTGAAGGCGGAGAGGGAGACGATGTAGTTGCCCTTGTTGGACATCTGAGGTGGATGGGGCATGGGGAGTGCGAGCTTCTTCGTGAGGAAGAGCATGCTCGAGGAGAGGGCGGGCTGTGTCAGAGGGTGGTCGGACGACTCCTTCCAGTCTGGCAGGAGCTCATTGAGAGCGCGGGGCTCGATGACGGCACCGGAAACGATATGTGAGCCTGGGTTGGTTTGTTGGGATCAGCGTGAAAAGTGTTGAGGGGAGCAGGCGCACCGATCTCAGAGCCCTTTTCAAGTACTACGACCCGGATCTCTCGCCCCTGCTCGCGCTCGAGCTGCTTGAGACGGATAGCGGCGCTTAGGCCAGCGGGACCACCTCCGACGATACAGACGTCGACTTCGTCCTCTGCACGCTCGACGGTAGCGGGGTTGAACGGTTCATTTGCATGCGGAACAGATGTGGAGAACGCGCGGGTCGTGGATGGAGTATTTGAGCTGGATGTTGCAGGCTTGAGTTGAGTCGGGTTGCGCTTCAGAGCGCGCGTGTGGGGTGCTGATGCAAGCGCTCGTCGGGGAGGCGGGAGGGGTATTTTTCTGGGGCGCAGCATAACCGGGAAAAGAGGAGAATTGGAGAGCGTTCGTCGACGCTGGAAATAAATCCGAAATCTGTTATTGGTTCCTCGTTGCACGTGATTAGTTCGGCTCATCTAAACCCCTATCGAACCAGTGGGTTTGCTTTCTACTCGAACTCCATCCAACTCAGCGCGTTCTTATGAGGCAAACTTCGCCCCTCGATGCATAGCGCAGCTTATTGTATTTCCATGACTTTCTCTCATCAATGAAAGTCACAAAACTCTGCTCTCAAAGCACAACTTGTTCGATGCGGTGCCTCTCGTAATTTAACGTTCGACATCCGGGTCAAAGTCTTTGCGCTCTCAATGAGGAGCTCCGCAAGAGAGCGCACTGCACCCGATTCTACCCCACGCATATTCAATTTGTCAACCCCAGTTGCCCCACATTTCTCCCACATCCATCACCCTTCTCCGCTTTCATCGACCTTCGACTCATTCTGTTCACCTCATCTCGGATTTTCTTGCTGAACAGGCTCTTCGTTGTCCTCGACGTACTACCTGGGGCTCAGAGGTCGAGAAAAGCTAGACGGATTGGTTCCGCTACCCCCTTGTTGACGCTGTCTCGCGTTACGACAGCAACCTAAGCGCTTCCAGTATCTTCAACTAGGGAAAGAACAGACCTCACTTCGTCGACTTCATCGCTTGGCCTACGTCTTCCTTCTGACCTGCACGAACGCCTACTCTCCTCTAGACTGAATCCATTGAAGATGTGCTAGTCCAGGACGCTAGCCTCAATCAATTGGACTTGGTCTCCCAGATGTGCCTGGATGTCTCAGTCGCCAAGTCACTCTTCCGGCTTGCTCTCGACAACTACCGAAGCTGCGACGGAAGCCCGTCCTCGTCCTTCGACAATGCCTGCTTAAGACCTGTACAAGACTTGAGGTTTGAAACATAGAAAGTCCTGCTTTCCGCCTTCGAATCGTCATGCACACTTCTATTAGTACAACTACAGTACCTTTGCACGGCGACGTTTCCATCTGCGAAACGTAACCGCGAGGAGAACCAAATCGAATGGCCGTATCAAACGGCCGATATCGAGCTCCTGCTGCTCAGCGAAACGTCTGTTGTCACCTCCGAGCTTATGACTGCATGCTGGTATGGTCCAAAATTTCCGTCAGGGACCACCAGATATATCTAAAGGAAACAAGAAACCTACCCTTATCGACCACCTCCAAAGGCTATATCCACGTTCTTTGGCATCCTGGTTCAGAGCATGAAGTTCCACCAACCCGTTTAAATGGGCGTGGTGAGATTTTAGCCTCGAGTTCAGCCTTCACGCGCACGAACGGCGTTCTTGTCAGAGGGAGAGATAGTATCAGGGCGTTGCACGACTCACGATAGTAGTAGTGCGTTTGAGACGCCTGAAAATGGGGTGCGTTGCGGTGAGTGTTCGGGTTGGTAAATGTTTTGGTTCGGAAAGGCTTACATCGAGGAAGACAGACGAAGAAAGCCAGCCATATAACTAATAAAAATCGAGGTTGAGTCGCTACGCAGGAACGCGAAACCTTGAAAAACTGGGCGTACAATTCCGAGGCATCTTCAGGAACTAGGGAGGAATTCGTCAGTTCAGTATCTCTGAGCTAAAGTTAGAACGAACTAGTACGTACACATATAGCGGTACTCAGCGCACAAACGCTGGTGACGATACCACTCTCTGAACCGCATCATGATCAGAACGAACTCACGAAGGTGGTAAGAACTAAAATAGTACCAATCGCCCGCGTCATGATATCCTCAATGGTTTCTATCGTGCTACGTGTAAAGGTGAATAAGTACAAGCATCGACGAAGCGAAGGGAAAGAAAAAACATCACGGCACCTTCGAGCGTTCAACTCCTTTTCCCACGCAGCGAGATAATAGCACAAGGACAACGCGAGTATTATCTCGATCGCCGCACCGAGGCACAGATCGACTGTGACCAGCCAGTCGAATTGGTCTTGGAAGACTGTCATGGTGGTGATTTGGAAGGCTTTGACGGCGGTGATGGTTATCATGCCGAGGAGGAACACGGAAAGTAGACAGCATAGGATGGGGATGAACAGCTTGCCGCCGCTCACGGTCCGCACGCGCTCGGAGAAAAATATCTGTAGGGAGTGAAGTGAGCTAGCTGCACATGCAAGTTTGTTGAGATGCACATAGAGACACACCTTAATTATGCATGTCTCGATTCCTCCGATTATCAAGGATAGTGGGAGGGTTGGGGGTGGACGGTTACCAATAGCGCTCAGATCCCCGTATCGCAAGATGGTGTAATAGTAAAGCATGTGTACCACTGAGATACAATGTGACAGTTCGCATAGCCTTCATAAATGGACAGTTAGAACGGCGTGGAGTTCAGGTTCTTTAAAAGACTCGGAGAGCATCTTACCATACAAAGCCGACCTAGGCGCCGAATCGCATATCATGTCAGACAGATATCACATAAACTGCATGTGTTTAGAGGTCTGGCACTTACCAGGGCTTTGAGCTTTCGATTGTCGTTTCGAAAATGAATGAGATACATGTAAGCTTGCAGAGTTGTCGCTCCGAAAAGAAACAGCGACATGAGAGCGCCAATTGAGATCGCACCCAACGTATCCTGGACATCGACTCCAGTCAGAAGGGGGATTTGTAATGTGGTATCCATAAAGCGAAGTTTGAAAGTGAAGTATGGACGACCAGGACACTACCAGAGGTCTGGTGGGGGTAAGTAGGAACGAGAATTGAGCCCTGTGAACGACACTAGCTTTCTCCTCCCCGCCCCATTGAAATGCGCATCTTGATATAGATGAACATCTTAACGACGTGTGATCTTCCGATGATTCAATGAGGGCTGTTCGTCCATCGGACCGCCTTGGGAGAAAACCGAACTAAAAACAGCAACGCTTGTCGGCCATTGCATCTCATCAGAATCCAGATATCCCAGGGTTACAATCTTTGTTCATGAGTCGTATAGGTGAGGCAATGCAAGTGAAATGATTATATTGTTTTCGTATCCCTCTCATTATTGAAGGGATTGGGGATATGGTTTAGCTCATCGGCCTCAACATGTGCAGTCTGTTCGACTTGAACGTGGAATCTCCACATTTTCGTACTCAATCGTATTCTTAGACTGACATTTGCCGGAACTGCCCGAAGGGGAGGGAATGGGGTGTACAGTTATTGATTCAAGATTATGCACGAAAGCTATTTTCGTTCTCGGATAGCTCTGTCTACCACTCCAGACGGCTCACAAACAGGAAGTCCATTACATGTTTCAATTTGAAGCTTAAATTGTCTTCTTGAGGTAAAGCGATGTGATGATCAATTGAATACCATGAAGAAGCCTACATTATCCCAATCAGATAATCGAACAGATCAAGAAGCTGGGCAATGTATCAAATTTTGAGTCCAGAAGTAGATGCGATACGCTCTCGTCACTGAGCATGCTTTGCCCGCTGGCCAGTGGTATACGAATCTAAATCTGAACGCCCTAGTTTAAGCCACTTTGCGCCCTAATCATATCATGAAGCCCACCGACCCGCATCTCCGGCATGGTATCGAGGTGGAGGGGATGTTGTTTGCCTCCTCTGGGAAGACAGGAAGGTAGCATTGCTGGAACTTGTCCTAGGGGCGATCTCTCCTCCAATTGCGTAATTGGCTTCGCTCTCTGTGCCAGCATTGCTAGTCATACCCGATGCAGCGTTTCCGCCTCTGAAATGAGTCGGAGCGTACTGAGTGGAGCTTGACAAATTCAACGGTGAGATTGTTGAGGAATTCTGAGTGGTTTGGGAACTATGCTCGTGCATTGGGCGAGGAGCGGATGTTGGGTCTGTATCAAGAATTGGGACGGAGTTCAGTTCGCCTATAATATATATAGTGATGTACAGTGCACACACTCTAGTACTCACTGTTCGATAACGTTGGAGGTCCTTGGTTCAAACTATGCTTCAAGCGCCTCCAGTAGATGATAATCAATACTAACATGCAAAGGAGTCCAATCCCGCCAATTACCCCACCAATGATTGGTCCGAGCGGTGTGCTCTTCCCGCCCTGGACCTGATTACTAGTGACATTGTTCAGAGGCGGCGTGAAAGGAGGGACGTCCACGGTAATATAATCAATGAACAAATTTGCTTGTAAAGGCGTCATGACTAGTGTATGGTTCACGTCTGGGGAGAGCGTTCCGGATCCAATATTGACGAACTGCTGCGAATACCGTGTGTCTGATGCGTTTGTGCTCGTAAAAGTCGTTGGAATGCCACCATCGATTGAGTAGTTTGATATCTGTACAGTATCTGGAGCAATGCTCCCCAGAACCGTTACTCCAGTGCCTGAATAAAATATATCGCACGAGATTCCATTTGACGGAGTGGGCCACGTACCAATGAAGGTCAGCGTAGCAAACGTACCAGGCGATGGTCCGCTCCACATCGTTGTTCCCTGGTACTCCGCATCCAGATTTCCTCCTAAATTCCACAATCCACTGTATTGAATTGAATGGTCCCTGTCGTCGAGAATCGTAACAGACATTTATATAGCAAAAATTGAATGTCGTGCAAGAGAACGTGGTCTGAGAAGAAAAGACGAACGATCTATTAAATCAGCGCCCGTGTTCATGAAGACTTCCAAGAACGGCCATACCGAAATCAACTAGCCATGTGTCTCAATAGCGATGCCAGAAATCGACAAAAATACCGAAAGGCAGTACACCACTCTCCGATTCTTGAACATTAGTAATTACTACAACTATATACGCGTGCAGTCATTTCGAACTTCAGAATGGCACTCGTGGATATTTATTTCTGAAGAAACCATAGTAGTGCCAGTTTTTAAGTTCACATGCGAAACGATTCTTGTCACTGAGCCGAACAGTCGTGCTCCGGTCAAATAATAGGTGCTAGTGGTGATCGATGAGAATCAGTTTGATGCAGTCGGCTTTGAGTATCAAAATCACAATCACAGCTGCCCCGATAGGCTGCTACCACGACAAAGTCTGATCCAATATTTACATTATAAAATTATCCATAGCTCCAAACTGAGACAATCGTCGAAGTCGATTAAACAATCTAACAAGGAACAATACCGTAAAGTAATTAAGAGGTTCAAGTCCAAGATATCTGTCCGATTACTCGTTCGGAATGTCCGACATGTCCCAATAGTAAGTATATGTTATCTATCCAAGACGAACGATACATCGGTGGTGGGGATGGCGTTCGCCTTTCCCGAGCTCCCCGAGTGGAAGTGCCATTGTCACTATGACCCGGCCAACGGTCTCTTCTACTTCATGCTCGTCTGCTAGATGCGTATCGTCCACTCTCCCATCTCGGAAATATCCCTCCTTTACTTTCTGAAATACATCCAAGGCCGTTATCGCTAGGTAGCTGCATGTCCAAAGCGCAAAAATTGAATGGTGATATCTCGGAATTATGTTGCTGCGTCTCTAAGTCGAAAAGTCGTCGTAAAATTGAACAGCGTTTCAGTTGAGCAATGCCTACGTATAGAGCCTGTTACTCACCAAAATAATTCCGTCGTTTTCTTTCCCGTGCCCTGGACCTGCGTCTCACTGTGCATGCGCCTACACACAAACAGAAAAATGAGAGCCAGCCCACCCAGAGCTCCGCCCACTATGGGGCCAAGTGAACTTTCACCGGATTCTGGCTGCCTAAGTCATTTGAGCTTGTACTGCTAGGAATTTCTGGAGCTATACCGAGTGGTAACTCGGATGGGGCAGCAGTTATGTCGCTGCTATGACTGGTCGGCGCAGGACTCGATATTGTAGAAAGTGCATTTACCGTAGTCGATGGCGTAATCGATACTCCAGAATTGGTAGCACTTCCTCCAAGAGCAGGATCAAGCTCTCGTGTATGTTGATTAGATTTAACGACCGTGGTTGTGGTGACTGTGTTGATCGAAGAGGAGGGAAGCGGGGATTCAGATTCGGTCACATTGAAGAAATCCAGATATAGTGCTGATTGTATTGGGATGATCACCAGCCTATGTGTGGTTGCAGATAAACTTCCTGTCCCCGTGGTGAAGAATGGTTGTGAATAACGCGTATCGGAAGCATTCGTACTTTTAAATTGTGAGGTTGTACCGCCATCAAGGACATAGTTCGAAATTTGCACAGTATTCGGAGAAATCGTGCCGAAGATAGTTACCCCCGTGCCTAAAAAAATATTATTTAAACAGCAGACAGAACTATAACAAAATACATACCCGTGAAAGTAAGAGTAGCGAAAGTATTAGGGGCAGGAGAACTGACTGAAACCGTTCCAAGATATTCGGCACTTGGATTACCGTCGAGACCCCAGGTGCCACCGGAATAGACTATTGCTGGGTCTCTATCATCTATGGTGACAACATCCATATATGTCCTGGAATGGAGACAAAACATAAGATATATCGGAAAATTCGAAGTAAATGCACGTACTAGATGCAGAACGAGGGTATGGTAGTTGGGTACAAGTCGGAGGTAGTAAGCAACTGGCAGGATTTTCATATGAAGCACAGCTCGAAAAATATATACCTAGACCGAAGCAGTGGACAGATTTACAAAGCGCTAACTATCACCACACTTGACAGCCAGCTTGCATTTTCGTAACAAAATCTGGATTCAAAAGAGTGTGAATGCTTGGTCGTCATACTCTCAGAAGACTTGCAACGCTGTAGTAAATTTAGATCAAATATCAAGCCTGAGGATCATGATCATGATACGTGAGGTTCTTAATTTTATCCTGCATTTTTCACAACAACAGTCTCCGTACGGCATTCGTAATGGTCAATAATGGCCACAACACACGGTAGATCGAACAAAAATAGACCCGGACCATAATTCACACCAGAGATGTCCGGGTGGAATGAACGTCTGGCATTACTCCACTCAATAATCTGGAAACAATCTGTTGCGATAGTATCGATGTCAACAAGCACTAGAGATCTATTCAACGAATACGTTTGACGTGGGAAAAATGAATTTTGATCCGTTAGTGGCTCACAACTTCCGAATGATATGTCGGAGGGAGATGGAAACAGCCTCAGTATCCTGACTCTCTATACAGTGTTCCTTTTGCAGAAAACAGAATAGCATATGTCGCCTATTCCAAGCCTACGAGCAATACATCAGTGGAGGGGAAGCCGATCGCCTCGTCTGGGCTTCCAATGCGGAAGTTCCATTGTCACCACGGCTCCTCAATATCTCCTCTATTTCATGCCCATTCGTTCTAGATATGCGTCTTCCCACTCTTCCTATTCGAAATATCTCTCTTTTAGTTTCTGGGTTGTATCTAAGGCTCGTGTCTGTAGGTACATGCGTGTCCGAAACTTCCAAATTGAACGGTGATATCAAAAATAGATACGAAGATGATAGTAATGATAAACCACATCAGAGGTGTCTGGATGACATGAAAATCTGGTATTATTCCACGCAACAATTTGGCAACAATCTTGTTACATAGAGTATCAGTACTTCAGTGTCAATAAGTACTCAAGTATTCAAAATTTATTCAGCTGTTCCGAACAAGACAGATGCGGGAGCAATTACCTTGGATCCATTGGGCGCCTATTTTGCTCAACCGCGTTCTTGACCCACAACTCCGGAATGATACATCGGAGGGGGAGTTGGTAATGGCCTTGCCGCAGTCCTTGGATCCGAGAGAAAACGAACAGCAGAATTGGGCGACGCTGACTCTCTACGCAGGGTTTCCTTTGCGGAGAGCAAACTAGCCCTTTGAAGTTCGGTACTATCACTTTTACCTGCATGTAAGATGCTGCCACGCTGTGCAGTGTCGCTGGAAACAGTTCCGAAGGGGTCGCCATCTACTACTGAGAGTGTCAAATCGTACGGTGTTACCGAGCTGAGTGGATCTATTGATTTATGCCGCAATCAGTTGCATTTTACCTTAGGTGCTCACGTACTTACCGGATGCCATTATTTCTGCTGTCTTTCTATTACAACGCCGGTGGAAGCAATAGATTGGGAAGACCATGAATAAAAGGAACCCCAGACCACCCAGTACTCCTCCCACAATCGGCCAGACATGGGTCGAGACCTTTTCGACTTGGCAGTTCTGATTCGAGGATGGTGCCTGCACTGTTGCGCTATTAGCCGTTGTAATTATGCTCTCTGTAATTGTGGTTGGGGACCCCGCTGTGTTCACAAAAAGTGTTTGTGTGATTGAGCTATTGAGCGTTTTAAAAACAGTAGTGGTAACCGGGTGAGGTGCTGCATCCGGCACACTGACAGGAGTTTCAGGGACTTGCACTGTTATGTAGTCGATTAACAAAGTTCCTGCAACTGGCGTTATTACCAGCGTATGACGACCATGGGAGAGACTTCCGTTGGTGAAGAATTTCTGAGAATAGCGCGTCCTCCGAGTCAGCGGCTCATTTGTGCTAATAAATGTCGAAGCGATACCGTCCAGACTGTACGAGGAAGCTTGGACATCGTTCGGCCAAATGGTGCCGAAAACCGTAATTTCCGTACCTAGCGAAAAAATGATCAGCGAAGGAAACAGAAGAATACCCAGACACTTTGAAGGTAGAGAATCACTCACCGATGAAGGTAATGGTTGCATATACAGCGGCTGGTGCGCTAACCGACATAGTAGTCCCCTGGTATTCCGCATCCGGATCTCCACCTTGCACCCATTCACCCGCGTACTCGATCGACGAATCCCTGTCGTCCAAGATAGTGAGGGACATAACAAGTAATAGTGTGAATGGAGTACTTATGGTAGAGTAGAACTAGTAATATACAAGAAACGTTGATTGATATTTTGGGATGCGGCGTTGAACTATGTAAAGAGCCGGCCTGGGGAACGAGCTCCCGCACGTCCTTCTCGAGCGCGCCTCAATATTTGCATGCCCGTTGACGTGATACTAACAAAACAGACTTGAATCAGGACAGACTTGAATCAATGAAGATGGATGCGCGACAAAGTGAGCCGATGAAACGAACTCAATATTCTCGTTCATTCATCAAATTCCAACTTTGTTCCGTCTCCTCGACCATGCCAGTCTGCGGAGAAGAGACAACTCGAGAGCTACCATGGAACTAATATCATGTAGCCGACAGTTCATCAGCTTCTGGTCTATTGAAAGGATTCGGTGAATGTTCGTCATGGCCTGCTAGAAATGCCGCTCCAGTTAGAACAGAGCATTTAATCATTCAATGATACATAAGAGGTGATTGAGCTGGTTGCTGCTGCCATATCAGCAGTCATCAGATGCCATTCAAATTTAGAGTGAATATATACCGCATTTGTTTCAAAATGACCACGTTGATGGGATCTATCCAAATATCAGAAAGTTGGTATCGGTTATATTTACATACAAATTTACTCTACATAGGTGCAAGGAAATACCAGTCGTATAACGAGTAGAAATAGACAGTGTTCGCTACGCAAAAGTTGCGTTCTGGGCCGTTTAGTCGATATGCACCAATTAATTAGCGCGGGTATTCAACGACTTTTAAGCCAATTTGATAACGTCATGGTGCTGTTATCAAGCTGAGATTGATGACCGCAGCAGGCAGAGCTTCGTAGATCACGAGAGATCTCGAATAAGCATTTAGACGGCAGAATGCCCTTCCTCCGTATCATGATGTCGCGAATGCGCGCTCTAAAAAACATAGTTTATGAGCTTGAAGTTATACTCGAGATGAGACGCAAGCCATACCTCATCCGCCTCACTTGCGCGCCCAATATATGTCGTATGTTGTAGACTGATGGTTAGAAGCAATAGCGCTTAGCTCCGTCGAGCGACGGTTTTGCTTGGACTTGGTTCGGAGCGCGGTGATCTGCGAATTCATCCGGCGAGAAACGGCGACGCCGAGCGCTATTCGAAGAACGATGAGCGTTGGCGCAATTCCCTGATCACAACGTTAATATTAGTACACAGTGATCTGAAGATATAGGCCCAGAAGACGCTCACCGAAGCGGCTTCTAGTAGCGGGGCAAAAACGTAGATCAAGGGACTGTTCGTTGCGTAGAGAGGGATGTAGACAATTCCGGTGATTGAATATAGTGCGCCAGATTCTGCGAAAATGGCGCTCGCAGACAGATATTCCTTGCTATGTTCGCCACCCAGATCCTTGATAACTTTTCGTTGGTAAAGGAGTTTCCCGGCAATGAGCGCCGTAGCGATGATATTCATTGCGACCGAGCATGAGTGGAACCCTATACCGAGGTCGACGACTTTGGCTCGCCTTGGAGGTTTGCCAGAAGAGAGCGACACCCGCCAACGCAATTCCTGAAGCTGTATTTCGAGGCGCAGAAAGGTCAGTTTTGCGCAGCAGGAGTAATGATCCGTGCAAGACCGACCCAAAGTGCCAACGAACAACGCTGATGGAAAGATGATAATTGCGGGTATTCCAGACCATACGATCCATAATCTGTAGATCTACGCCCGGTGGGCAGGCTAAGTAGGGATCTGGAACACGACAATGGATACGTGACGCACCAGGAGACTGTCCGCCAGCCATATCTTCACCGAATACACGACCTGCTGCAGCAAATCGAGTCGTGGTACTAACTTCCCTGTCCCGATTGGATCGACCGCTGCCTCGACAAGAAGAACCTCTACAAACTTGGCGGATGCGGCTACGAAGATGGTTGACGCGAGGACAGAGACAATGGTATATACCAGCACGATGAAGTTTCGACCCTTATTTAGCAGGAGGTAGCGAATACATATGACGCTGAGGGTGAAGTAGACCCCTAGACAAATCCGTCAACAGGCATTATCAAACGAAGCAGAACCCTTACCATAGAAAACGAGAGCGATAGCGGAGCCAGCATACAGTAACTTCGCAGTGACGAACGGATTTGCCATGCTAGCTAGTCGTCGCTACTGCAGCGCTTGGACATTCGCTATTCAGGAGGTGTGTGGAGGAAAGGAGAAGGCGCCATAAGAACATTGGAAACGCTGTAGATATACTAGAGAGGAAAGGTCAAGAGGACCTCTGTAGTAAACGAATGAGATAAGCGGCCCTGGGAAATCACCGAGCCCGGCGCGCCTCCGCTCCAACGCACTCGGCAAGAACAAGAGATTGGAATAAAATACGACAGAGATTACACCAGCACGCACTGGCGAGTCTCCGCAAGTCGCTTTTAGTCTTATGGAGGAAAACATATGGATTACGGACCCATGACTGACATTTGTGCATTGTCTAAAGTGCCATGGCCATCGGGACAAGCTCATTTTGTCCAACCTCCGTGAACAACTAAGTATACTGAATCTTTGCGGAATTAAATTCTGATAAGGAGGATCGCCTTCCCCCACGTGGCATGTTCGTTTTAATTGGATCGTTGCAGATGAAATCAGTTACGTTGGGGCTTGGGGTGAGCGCTCTCCAAGTGCGCGCGGGCAATGAGGTATGATTACATCGATATCAGATGCGTACAGCCTCTGTTATGTTGCAAACTTATAATGGACTTGGAAGCCCAGAAAAGTATTCCTCCTCCAATATATCGCGAATTAACGTCGGACGAATAGAGGAAATGTCGCCAAATCTGAAGGAAAACAAATCAGCCGCGCTTAAAAATACCGGTGGGAGAGATCAATGTATATTTAGTTCAGTGCACGGGCCATGATGCATGTTGTCAATGTTACGATGATTCGGCTCCGCAGAGTTACTTCCAACATCTCCTCATGATCATGGTTGCGTATCAAACTCTCACCCTTTCTTTTCTCGTCTGCCGTCTGTCTTCAGGGGACTAGATCTGTTCAGTATTCTGATATCTGAGCATGGGCTTCGCTTTCTCCCGACAAACCTTTTCAGAGGACGATCTCGTAGATCTTCACGGTAAAGTCGCCATTGTAACTGGAGGCAAGTGAGTACGGACTTCCAATGAGGTGAAAGTGGTTGCTAATCAGTTTCCGGTTGACTTTTAGTACGGGAGTAGGATATGGGACAGTGCAGTGGTTGGTTCGAAAGGGCGCCAAGGTATGGAAGAAAGTGTCGATTCATTCTATCAGCTTACATGAACACGCGCATTCGCAGGTTTATATTGCAGGGAGAAGCGAAGAGAGGGTCTTAGCGGCAATTAAGCAGCTAGAGTCGGAAGATATCAAAGGTGGAAGCCTCCACTTCCTCAAGACTGAACTCTCGGATCCTCGACTCGCGAAGCAAGCGGCGGAAGAGTTCCTTCAGAAGGAAGCGCGTCTCGACATCCTAGGTGAGCACTTTCGATTCGAACTTTGAATCCATCGCGTTTCTGATACTACGAACCTACGTTATAGTTAACAACGCCGCGATGTGAGGCGCTTAATCCCTTCATGGTGCCCGACAGGTTTTCTGACACGTATTTTGAACTACAGCGGCGCGACGGGGCCATATCACCTCACAAAAGATGGATTGCTCGATATCATGGCCACGAAGTGAGCTCTTAGTTGTGTTCTTACGATTACATCACTAATGTTTGAAAATCTTAGTCATTTCGGCCATTTCGTGTTTACCGAAAACCTACTGCCGCTCCTAAAAACGACAGCGGCGGAAGAATACTCCGATGTGCGCATTGTCAATGTGCGTCTTTCTGCCATTCCATTACGTATATTGAAACTTACCGTGGACAATCCCCTACACATAGATCACCTCCGTAGCGCATGAACGCGTAACGCCGGAATCATTTGTCGGAAAAGATACCCTGAACAAGGACTACGGAAATTCGTTCTTCGGCTACTTAGATACATACGGTATGCTCTTATCCTCTTGTTCTCTTTCTCCCGACCTTCCACCTTCTTAAATGCTCTTCAGGGCTATCCAAACTTGCCAACATCCTCCACATCAAATCCCTCCAAAAACAGCTCGATGCCGAAAATGTTCCCATCACCTGCATGGCCGTACACCCAGGCGCCGTCGCCTCTGTTGGCGCGAACACCTTCCTGCTCGGTGTTCCTTATGCCGGAAAGTTCGTTGCGACTTTCCTTGGACCGTTGTTCTTCATTCCGTGGCTGAAGGGTGCTATGACGTCGGCGTTCGCGGCGGCAGGCAAGGCTGTGCGGGAGGACACGGGGAAGTATAAAGGCGCTTATTTAGTCCCTGTTGCGAAGATTGCCGAGCCATCGGCGAGTGCGAAAGATGAGCGGCTGGCGAAGGAGTTGGATGCGACGACGAGGGTGATTTTGAAGGATTTGGGTGTATGAACGGCATCTCTAGTGATGTGGTCGTATTCTTGTGAATAGTGGCCCTGGGGCTTCATAGTATATTGATGCTTCGAGACCGCCAGTCCCATCTGTAGTAATGTGGGTCACCGTATTGTGATACGCCTCAGCGATGGGTCCGGAATATCAAAAATGTGAAGGATACCCTAATTAAAATGTAATAGCACGCACAACCCTCAGCCATTCCCCAGCAAGGGAGGACCTCCGTCGAATAAACGACTATGTGCGGCCATGATCGACGACGAAGACTTGAACCCATCGTTAGCTTACCACATTCATATTCTAGGATGGATCTTCCAAAGAAAGTTTGTAATTGTGGAAAGAAGACTAATATTTCACTCGCATTAGGATCAGGTTAATGTCGGACACTACAAGCACTATTAGTACAATCGAAGACAAAAAGGCGCCATATACCAGTAACATCAGAGGATAATAACTTCGAAGCAGACCACACATCTTATCAACACCTTTCATCTTGCAGATACCAAGATGCCCAATATCCTGAGCCGCATTTCCTCCCCTACGATTCAGATAAATGAGGTATTAGTCCAATATTAGTCACAAATACGCGAGTATTGAGAATCGAATACCATAAACGACTCACCCAGCACTGAGTGCATTGAGCTTCGCCTGCCGGAAGGTCCACATTCCCATAGTTGGCACCCATCGATGAGCATACTTCCTTCCAGGAATCCCATTCCGCGATATTGACTAGCTCGGCATCGTATCGCTTCAAAAAAATATATAACATTGACAGTCCCGTCTGATGATAAAAGTGACGATGTGCTTACTCGAATTCGCGATCCATAGGGCCAGCATCCCTATGACATCACCCAAGATTGTTAGATTCGACATCGACTCTCAGATATATTTAGGAGCGTCGTACCTTGTCCGAAATTTGCCCCCATGATGGCCTACAATCCGGTTCGTTGAAATCGATTTCCCAGTGTCCGATTACATTTCCACAAGAGCCCTATGCAAATATGAGCATTATAATGCTCGCAGAGGAAGGCAATGAACATACCGGATCTTCGTAGCGGCTTGGATGCATGTCTCTGCCATTCAACCAAAGTGTCTTGCTCTTACATTCATCCACCGCATTGTAGCCAAGCGGGACATTCGAAAGAGTCGCCGTATACTCTCTAGTACCGTACCGAATACATCGTTGTCGCTGTTGCCCATGCCATCGTATTTCACTCCGCTTTCTTTCATGCTCCTCACGGTCCAGCCTATCTTGTTCATCTCGCCGACTTCGATCCTCCTCCCAGCGCTGTTTCTCGAGCTTGGCGTACGAGACCCATTTATCATGCACGTCCTTCTCGTTGTTCCACGTCTCCCGTGTCATCTGCCGGTAGGACGAGTCCAGAGGCGTTTGGATGATATACCCAAGTAGAAAAGCGACTATGAAGACCCCAATTGCGAGACGGATAGTTGACGGCTGGTCGGACTTGGGCTGTCTGGCGTGAAACAACGGTGTCCGCTCATCGTCGTTGGCATCGTAACAGTAATAGGGTGGTGGTGGCGGTTGGGGAACATAGTAGGGCCTAAACAGAGCGTGTTAGCTGGGGAAAATGGGGTCAACCGTCATCTAGATGTGTACCTGCCAGGTGGAGGGTTCATTTCTGATCGTGAAGGCAATGGCAAGGATGCCTAGTCTGATGCCAATTGTAGGCCTGACACAGGCGTAAAACTTGAACATCACGTGCAGTTCCCACGATCGGCGTCGCGTCGTTATTTACTTGGGATATATACGCGACTATATCGCGACTATTAAGCTTAACACGTAGCTTTAACTCGATAGACACCTTAATGTATATATCTGGACTCGTATGAGTAAAAACCGCAAAGAATTCGGTGAAATATCAGCGAAACGGCAATGATATAGGCCTCATCGCGGCTTGTGGGCCCTTGCGCAAGCAAAACGGCGGTAACCGCGCCTGCGATGAGCCCGCAAAAATTAAGGGAGTATCTATGTGTTACAATAAATCTGCCTATGTGTATGCCGCATTGAATTTTTGTGCAGATGGAGGTGTAGGATATAGGATACAAACATTCAATTGGTTTGGAACGTGAAGGCATGTCATGGACATAGCTGTGAGGCATGAGTCAGTTTTTTGTACCCTGAAACTGTCACCCAAAAGGCCAAAGGTTTCCCCTCTGTTGCTACTAGAGAAATAGTTGCTTCACTGCGACAGGCGCACCAATGTCGGTTACCCCAAATGGTTTATTTCACTATTTGTTTTATAGCGCACCACACCAACCACCACTCGAGCGACACTTGAAGAAAAATTGCAAGTGATCTACACTCTTACAGAAGCTGAAACTAGACTATTCACAAAATTTTACTGACACTTTCATCTCGTTTGAGGGCGCCCTCAAAAATATTGAATTTTTGTCCCTCGAGTATCAATGCAATTGGGGCATCAAGTCACCTTTTGAAAGAGGTAATGAGGGATTATATTTCTTTAATTGTGATTTATAAAATTTCTCCCCTGCTTTAGACTCACTTTGATGCAAGTGGCCTGCTCCTGCTGTCTGTGCACACTTCTAGGGAGTCATTTCAGGGCATTTACAGAACGCATGGCTACCTTTAGCCCGTCTTTTGAATCATATTCAAATTAGATGCTACTGCGAGTTATAATTCTTATTTTTGTGAGGGGATAGCTGTCTTGACGAGGGTCATCCCAGGGATTGTAGTGTTGAACACCTCGCGTCGCGTCTCAAGCAACTGGATCACATGTTGGGACGTGGGAATATATTTGGCTGAAGAGCTACCCATCGTGGGAGTAAAAGCGTGGAAAAGTTTTACGCCTCTGTCGGGGGCGCGTTTAGTAGCAGACTCCATATGAACGTCTTGATCGACTATCCTTCAAGGGCACGTGCCAGTGAATATCGGAGTCTGACATCGGGAGACTAAAGGATGCCTCGATAATCGATACAGCGAAGGACGCGAAACAAACTCCCACGCCACAAATTGCCCCGACTCCGAGTACAGCGCTGAGCGCATGTCATTTGTGCGGCGTGCCAGTGTTTCTCTGCAGCTCACACCACATTCAAGATATCAAAGAGAAGGTGGCCTATTCTTTTCTCTGATGTGACCTGAGCTCACTCATTGCATCTTTCATCCACTTACACTCCGCGCCTAGGGCCCAGGAAGCCGCTACATATCTCTATAGTATTGCTCAACCACTTCTCTACTTGCGTCTAGTTCTGAGGAAAGGAGACCATCTTCTTGTTTATAGCGCAGAAAGTGCTATCCAGAAGCGCGACGCAAAATGAGTCTAGTGATTCAAGATATCGTTTCGTATAAACCTGGTACTACTACAAGCAACGCCCATAATTCCAAAATTTAATTCCCTGCTATCAGTAGCATCCTCCGGCCCTCCAAGCATCCACTAGTGCCTACCATTCAATATAAAATAACTGCGGCAACATTCAGCACACTCGACGTGATAGTTGCCGCAGGAATAAAAACTGAAATCCTAGCGGCAACTCTGAGTTGAATGAAATTGAACAGTATGCGTCAATTTCATTAGTTGCCAGTAGAATTTCATTTCTGTCAGTATGCTTTCATATTATTCAGTAGGATTTCAATAGTATCTGTGTACACTTTCAATAGCATCCGTGTGCAATTTCATTAGTTCCCACACATGATTTCAATACTATCCGTGTGCGCTTTCATTAATTGGCGTGCGCGCTGATGTGCCAAGTGTCGTAGATAGAGTGAATGCGTGAATAAATCACACAAATAAAATCTACAACAAAGAGGGGCGTGAAGGTTGCGAGGACGAGGTTCCGGAAGGCGTTCCTCCCAAGGTCTGTCACCTATAGGCTATAATGACGACTGTAGAACTAAATTCTACGACCTGCGGCGAAGATCCGAGGTGACGGCGGTGAAATACGCTGGCGGAAAGCGTGAGGAAAGGTGAAAACGAGATGAAACGGCGGCGGCGAGAGGCAAAAACGAAATACGAAGACAAAATCTGTGGTCTGAACAATGGGGTGGGACTGAGGCACAAAACCTTTCCATTGATCAAAGCTTACAGTACAAGTTTATAATCTAAAGCGCTATTGTGCGTGCTACTGGATGAAAACATCAAAGGAAAAGTGAAAAGAAACATCCAGACTAGGGCAAGAATGAACAAGAAAGGTCTGGAGAGGGTATAGAACTAATATGCCCTTGGAGATATACACAAAATCAGGAAGGATGAGGAGCGATATCAAATACGGTCGGTCAACTAGTACTAAAATTAGCAGTAGGCGCGCGGCACCTAAGTCCAAGAAAGCCGAATGGCTGTGAGCGGCGCGTTCTCGAGTTTTCTGGCTGATGTGGACTGCCGGCGAATTAGTAAGACAGATTCTGTCTTGCTGATAACGGATACTTGGTCGTCAGGGGGCCGGTGGTACGCAGCGGGTGATTTCGGAAGCCCATCGGGGGCGCGTTAGAATCCAGCGGAGGTCACGTGACGATGCCGCTAAGCGCGTAAGTCGAAAAACAGAGGGTATGGAGATGCAGAGTGCATCATCTCCTCCCTACTGAAGTCCTGACTGTCCTCAGTCAGTCGTCGAGGTCTAGCGGGGTGTAACGAGGTCGAAAAGCGACGGAAAATCGAGTTCAGCGCGTGGGAACGTGACTCTGAGCAGCAAAAATGGACGTTCAGCGACGTGGACAAATAACGAGGGCTCGGGATAGCGCGAAAACAATTTGAGATGATGGAGGGATGACTGAACAATGTTTCTAGACTCCTAGCGGGTTTGTGAAGTCGAATGTGCGGGAGCGTGACGCTATAGGGATTGTTTCGACGCGCTGCGTATCCGTGGGAATATGGACTTCGAGATGGCTTAAACGACGCGCGGCGCGGTGGGAAGACAAAAATGCAAGCTGGAAGTTACTGGACAAATTCAAAAGTGACTTGGGCAGCTGAGACGAGGCGTAAAAGGACTCCTGGAGATGCAGCTCAGCTGCACTCGAGTGCGCGGATGGTGTGCGAGGTCTAGCGGCGATGTGCGTATGCGTGGCAGCGTGGGAACTTGGACTTCAGCGGCGGCGCAAGGTCGATATCCTGAATAACTCTTGATAAACGGTGTTTCAGCGAGGTTGAACTGGGCGAAGACGAGTGGAAAAGGATGGAAATGAAGGGATATAACCTTGAACAAGGTGGTAAGACGAAAATAAAGTGGAAAAATATCAAAGAACAATAGCGCGGCGTCGGAAAAGCGGGAATTTGAATCAAAATCACGTCGAAGAACTGAAATAAAATATCTCTGAGGCTTGGGGAAACGAAGTCGAGGACTTGTTAAAAGTAAAAGTATGGAGTGGGGGTTGATAGTCGCGAAACGAGATCTGAAACAATATCTAGTATCCAAAATTAAATTAGTAAACGCGAAACGAAGAATAAAGTTGAAACGAAGCGCAAAATTCGAAAAATAAAAAAATTCGGGGCACTGGGGCACGGATATCCTCCTCCCTACTGAAATACTGACTGTCCCAGTCAGTCGAGGTGCGCGGGAACGAATTCGAAGCTAGCGGCGTCGGTTCTTCGAGGGCTGTAGCGCGCGGCTTCGAGCTCGGTACAACATTTGCTGAACGCGGCCGTGATTTCTTGGCCTAGATCAATGTGCGTCGTCGATTTCGAGGTGTCTAATGCGTCATAAAGACTTATATTTGGTGCAGGGGTGCGAAACGAAGTCGACGGAGTGATGAATACGAAGCTGGGTTCGCTGGCGAGGTCAACATGGTGCGCGGCGAGGTTGGCGAGCTCGGAGATAAAATATTGGCGTATAACGAAGTGGCGCTGATAGGTAACGAGGTGGACGAGGCTGGAGACAATTTCTGAAGGTTTAACGAAGTGACTGAGATGAGAGACGAAGGGGCGATGCTTGGGACAAAGTCTGAGCCGCTGGCGAAGAGACGAGGCTGAAGGGCGATGTGAGATATGGTGATGATAAATTCTGGGTTGCTAATTGACGTATGCGACGAAGGCGATGTGAGCGACGTTGATGACGAGTTTTTGGCACAAAATCGAGCGAAGCGGGTGAGGGACGAACTAGATAGTGATGAGACAATATATAGGCGCTTAACGCAGCTACGACGGTGAGAAACGAAGGGGGGTGAAACTGACAAATTCCGGCCGCCTAACGAAGTCACTGTGATGAAAGACGAACTAAACGAAGCTGGAGGCGAAGGATGTGTCGCTGATGAAGTCGATACGATAGGCAGCGAGTTGAACGCCGTCAGGGACCGAAAATATGCGCTAAACGAAGTCAAGGAGGCGAGGAACGAAGTTGAGACAATGAGAGACAATCCAAGCGATGCCAAAGACCGAACATAAGCGTTTAACGAAGTGGATGCAATGTGGAACGATGTGAGGGATGTGGAAGGCGAGTCTGGGGTACTGGGCGAAGTAAGCGCGATTCTGAACGATGTAAACGATGGAAGGGACAAAAAACGGATGCTGGATAAAATAAAGTCGAAATAGGCAAGGAAAGCGACGCTGGGGATCGAAATTTGGCGCTTGACGAAGCTACGGAGCTAAAGAACGAATGAGGCGGCCCCAAGGCCGAAATATAGGCGCAGAGCGACGTGAAGACGAGGTGGGACAAGCTGAGTGATGTAAAGGACTGAAAACAGGCCGTTAACGATGCCAAGACGACGGAGAAGGCTGTCAACCATGCTGGCGGCAATTTCTGCGGTCCTAACGAAGTGATTGCGGCGCAAACCGAAATGAATGAAGCTGGAGATCGAAAACAAACGCTAAACGAAGGCAAGGCGATGAGGAACGAAGGAGGGAACACCAAGGCCGAAATAGGGGCGCTCAACGATGTGAAGACGACGAGGGACGAGCTGAGCGATGTTATGGAATAAAAATGAGCGCTTAACGAGGCTAAGACGATGAACGACGATGTGACCGACGTGAAGACCGATTTCTGGGCACTGAACAAAGTCAATGCAGCTCTGAATGATGTAAACGACGACGAGGACGAAAAACGGGCTCTAAGTGCGACAAGGTCGATGATGAATGAGGGAAGCGATGCCGGGGATCGAAATTGGGTGCATAACGAAGCTGCGGAGCTAAAGAATGAATGAAGCGACACAAAGGTGGAACTATGGGCGCAGAACGACGTCAAGATAATGCAGGACGAGCTGAGTGATACCAAAGACCAAGGACGAATGCCTAACAAAGTTATGAGGCTGAGCGATGCAAGGACGCCCAAGAGACAAAGTATGCACGCCGGAGTCGATGTCCTAGATGAAACGTAGGTTGATAAAAAAACTGGAGGGTCTGGTGAGGTCACTAGTGCTGAGGACGAGCAAGACGGCGCCGCTGGAGGCGAAACGAGGCCCTGGAGAACTGGGACGCGGTCAGATACTTCTGTATACATCTTGCTATCTAATATCGACGTCAAGGGCTCGTTTGTGAGGCCAACAATAGACGGAGCGACTTGGAAAGAAGCTGAAATGGTGCTGTATGGCGGGGGCGAAGTGACGACGTCGTAAAAGGGCTCGAGTTCATTACTCTTTGCTGTGGGCGCTAAAAACAGCGAGGGGACAACCTGAGACATTGGTGAGCTAGCTGGGGCTAAATATGGCACCGAAATGTTCGTAGCGGCATCGAGCGTCGATGAAACGTCCCTATAGTTGACAGCGAGAGGCGCGGCGGTGGCGTGAGAACTCGACTTCGCGTTGACGAACTCTGAGCGCGGCTGAATGAGCGCGGCGTCTTCTCGGACGCGCTGGGACTTTTCTAAACAAGAACTAAGCTGAAAGCGACTGAGGGGGCTTCCTTGGATGTATATGCTGCGATCTGAGTGGCTAGCGGGGTCGTAAGACTGCGCGCGTGCTAAGTCGACGGATGTATTGTGTGAGAGCGTGCGTGGGCGGTGATCGAAGTCTGGAACTGTGGGGCGAGCTTCACGAGGTCTGAGAGGCGTCTGTGGAGTACTTGGGGTCCCAATGTACGTGTCTACGGTGCTAGCGGGCTCCGGCGTCGACGAAACGAAGCTATTTTCGATGAAGGGAAGCGTGGGGTGAAGACGCTGCTCTGGACTGAGTTTGACGACGTGTGGGCCAGGCGAGACATAAGACGGCCTATCGACGTGATAGAACGAAGGCCTGGGTGCAATATTATGAGCTCGGAAAGGCGGCGCGGCGGCATTATGGAGCGAAGCGCTGGCGTGCGAGTTGGGGACAAAAATAGGCGCTGGCGGGACGGATGCGTGCACGGACTCATCTGGGGTCGACGAAACTGGGCGCGAGGACTTCGGTAGCTCGTAGATAGTCGCAGTAGGTATCGGGGCGTCGTAGCGGGGTAATATCTCCGAAGTTCGTCGAAAATTGGACTCAGCAGGCAGCTGGGACTTCCTGGCGGCGTTCTGAAGCATGCAGAGTTCGTCTTCAAGCTCCTTGAGGCGCCTATTGAGCTGGCGGCGTCGTTTCAAGAGACCAGGTGTATCTGAACATTGCCTAAATGATGCGCTGGCTAGCGGGGTGGTGCGAAATTTTGGCGAAGCAGGGCGCACTGGAGCGGCGGAGACGGCACGGAACATCAAAGTCGGGGCTGGCGCAATGCTGGGGCTCGCAGAAATAAAACTCGGTGGCGGAGACAACTGGGGCAGTGCTGGGAGGCTACTAACGAGGGCCTTCGATGAAGAAATGGCCGGAAAAACACCGGGCGCTGTGAGCGGCGAGTATGCGGGACCTAGGAGCGCGAGTGAATGAGCGTGTGAGGTAAGAACCCATACGGCAGCGTCATAAACATCTTCGATGGAGCTGAGTGACTGCGGGTCAAGTGTTGGATGTGTAATCTGGATCCGGTTAAAAATCTGAGTAGTGAATAAGGGCTGGAATGCTTGGATATATGAGCGTCGAATTCCTATGTCACTGAGATAGCCTTTTCGAAGGAGCGCACTCGAAATTGTCCGAAATTCGCGAGTAAACTCGGCGAGGTCGCTAAGCGAGGTAATACCGAGGTGCCGGCGAGAAGCAACAAGTTGGTCAAAGTCACTGAGGGTGAAGAGGTTATCGGGATCTGCATCGGGATAGAGACGAAGAACGGCGGTCTTGAAATCGAGATACGTCTTGGTGGCATCGGAAAACTCGGGAAACGACATCCAAACATTCTGAACGGGTGTCTTCAGATAGAATACAGCAAAGTTCTTCTTCTCAAGGTCGCTGAGCGTGGGACGGGCGCGAAAAAGAAGCTCGAGGTCGTCGAAGTAGCGTGGGAGTTCGCGAATTTGCTCCTTTGTTGAGTCGTCGAAGGTCGGTGCACCTGGTTCTCGTCGAAGCGGCATCGGAGGGGGTACGGTGGACATATTGGGATGCTGGAGATGTCGAAAATCGAGTACGGGGGTCAAAAATGAGGTCGAAGTGGCGAAATGAAGGTGTGGTCGAGAGTTTATTGGAAAACGGCGACGGCGAGAATTAAAAAATGGCAACAACGGAAGGAAGGCTCGCAATAGTTTGGAACCCCTCGCGGTGGGCTCCAGAAATGATGTGCCAAGTGTCGTAGATAGAGTGAATGCGTGAATAAATCACACAAATAAAATCTACAACAAAGAGGGGCGTGAAGGTTGCGAGGACGAGGTTCCGGAAGGCGTTCCTCCCAAGGTCTGTCACCTATAGGCTATAATGACGACTGTAGAACTAAATTCTACGACCTGCAGCGAAGATCCGAGGTGACGGCGGTGAAATACGCTGGCGGAAAGCGTGAGGAAAGGTGAAAACGAGATGAAACGGCGGCGGCGAGAGGCAAAAACGAAATACGAAGACGAAATCTGTGGTCTGAACAATGGGGTGGGACTGAGGCACAAAACCTTTCCATTGATCAAAGCTTACAGTACAAGTTTATAATCTAAAGCGCTATTGTGCGTGCTACTGGATGAAAACATCAAAGGAAAAGTGAAAAGAAACATCCAGACTAGGGCAAGAATGAACAAGAAAGGTCTGGAGAGGGTATAGAACTAATATGCCCTTGGAGATATACACAAAATCAGGAAGGATGAGGAGCGATATCAAATACGGTCGGTCAACTAGTACTAAAATTAGCAGTAGGCGCGCGGCGCCTAAGTCCAAGAAAGCCGAATGGCTGTGAGCGGCGCGTTCTCGAGTTTTCTGGCTGATGTGGACTGCCGGCGAATTAGTAAGACAGATTCTGTCTTGCTGATAACGGATACTTGGTCGTCAGGGGGCCGGTGGTACGCAGCGGGTGATTTCGGAAGCCCATCGGGGGCGCGTTAGAATCCAGCGGAGGTCACGTGACGATGCCGCTAAGCGCGTAAGTCGAAAAACAGAGGGTATGGAGATGCAGAGTGCATCAGCGCTTTCAATAATATCCGTGTGCGATTTCATTAGTTCCCACGCATGATTTCAATACTATCCATGTGCACTTTCATTAATTGGTGTGCGTGCTTTCAATAGCATTTGCGTGTGATTTCATTAGTTTCCATGCATGATTTCAATACTATCCGTGTGCGCTTTCATTAATTGGTGTGCGCGCTTTCAATAATATCCGTGTGCGCTTTCAATAGCATCCGTGTGCAATTTCATTAGTTCCCACACATAATTTCAATACTATCTGTGTGTGCTTTCATTAATTGGTGTGCGCGCTTTCATTAATTGCCATGTGCCCTTTCATTAATTGCTGTGCGCGCTTTCAATAATATCCGTGTGCACTTTCAATAGTATCCATGCGCGATTTCATTAGGTGCCATGCCTAATTTCAATAAGCGCCCTGTGCAATTTCATTAAGCGCCATGCGCGATTTCAATAGTATCCATGTGCAATTTCAATAGTATCCATGCGCAATTTCATTAGGCGCCGTGTGCAATTTTATTAAGCGCCGTGTGCAATTTCATTAAGCACTGTGTGCGATTCCAATAGTATCCATGTGCAATTTCATTCCTTGCCATGTGAAATATCATATTTGTCACTAGTATATCACATGAGCTTATACCACATGACTAGGGGTGGGAACTGCTAAAAATAGCGAATATCTATTATTGGTGTGGGGTGCATATGGGCAGCTGTCCTGCATACCTTGGGGAAATATAGGACTATGCTATATCAACAGAAGCGTATTTGTAAGCAGAACTTACCTGTAAAAGTTTCGTGATTCTAGCTTCACTGGTTGTGGAGATAATAGCAATATACTCTGTTCTTTAAATAGAAATAGCGTAAATCATCAATTTCTCCACCGCCAGTTCATATTTTCCCACGATCTAAATTGAAACCTGTACTTTGAGTATGTATCTATGACCTCCATTTTGAATTATGCTTATCGGATTACAGTTGCATATACAATAAGCTTATCAAAATATAAATAGATTAGGCTCTAGCGCCTGCAATAATTGGAATATTGAAATGATCAAAATGGGCCCTTTTAAAGCTCATATGCCCCTTTCAGATCCCTAAGTAACTAATTGAACTCAGAACTTTCTCTTATCTCATCCTAAAGAAATGTTGCAATATCTACCCTTCTGTACCGATTGACCTACTTGATATTTTGGATTGATCTCAATGTAGTTATCAATAAAATGTTATTTAGAATTCAAAACTTAAATTTGCAGAGTACCCACCTTACTCCAGTATAGCTAACTCAGAATGACATCTCTGAGCACCTGTTCAAAGTATCATATGCATACCTACCCACTTTCTCCATATCTGAGATAGATGCATGAACAAAATAGTTGGGGAATGAAATATCAATAAAGTAAATCTCACATTATCATATC
Organism: Pholiota adiposa; assembly: GCA_009935795.1. Classification (NCBI taxonomy): domain Eukaryota; kingdom Fungi; phylum Basidiomycota; class Agaricomycetes; order Agaricales; family Strophariaceae; genus Pholiota; species Pholiota adiposa. The sequence continues at coordinate 74,766 of QEYC01000227.1, read as the reverse complement.
TTCAAGATTTTCAATAAGCACACCTTACAGAATTGAGCAAAGTGGGTAAGTATGCATATAGGTATATCAACCAAGTGCTCAGAGAGGTGATTCTGAGTTAGCTATACTGGAGTAAGGTGGGTACTCTGCAAATTTAAGTTTTGAATTCTAAATAACATTTTATTGATAACTACATTGAGATCAATCCAAAATATCAAGTAGGTCAATCGGTACAGAAGGTAGATATTGCAACATTTCTTGTAGGATGAGATAAGAGAAAGTTCTGAGTTCAATTAGTTACTTAGGGAATCTGAAAGGGGCATATGAGCTTTAAAAGGGCCCATTTTGATCATTTCAATATTCCAATTATTGCAGGCGCTAGAGCCTAATCTATTTATATTTTGATAAGCTTATTGTATATGCAACTGTAATCCGATAAGCATAATTCAAAATGGAGGTCATAGATACATACTCAAAGTACAGGTTTCAATTTAGATCGTGGGAAAATATGAACTGGCGGTGGAGAAATTGATGATTTACGCTATTTCTATTTAAAGAACAGAGTATATTGCTATTATCTCCACAACCAGTGAAGCTAGAATCACGAAACTTTTACAGGTAAGTTCTGCTTACAAATACGCTTCTGTTGATATAGCATAGTCCTATATTTCCCAAGGTATGCAGGACAGCTGCCCATATGCACCCCACACCAATAATAGATATTCGCTATTTTTAGCAGTTCCCACCCCTAGTCATGTGGTATAAGCTCATGTGATATACTAGTGACAAATATGATATTTCACATGGCAAGGAATGAAATTGCACATGGATACTATTGAAATTGCACACAGCGCTTAATGAAATTGCGCACGGCGCCTAATGAAATTGCACATGGCGCCTAATGAAATCACCCATGGATACTATTGAAATTGTGCACAGCAGTGAATGAAATTGTGCACGGCGCCTAATGAAATCATGCACAAATACTATTGAAATTGCACATGGCGCCTAATGAAATTGCGCACGGATACTATTGAAAGCGCACACGGATATTATTGAAAGCGCGCATGGCGCTTAATGAAATTGCACATGGCGCCTAATGAAATCACGCACGGATACTAATGAAATTGCACACGGCACCTAATGAAATCACCCATGAATACTATTGAAATCACACACGGCACTTAATGAAATCACACATGGCGGCTAATGAAATTGTGCACGGATACTATTGAAAGCACACAGATATTTTTGAAAGCGCGCACGGCGCCTAATGAAATCACCCATGAATACTATTGAAATCGCGCACAGCGCTTAATGAAATTGCATATGGCGCCTAATGAAATTGCACACGAATACTATTGAAAGCGCACACGGATATTATTGAAAGCGCGCACACCAATTAATGAAAGCGCACACGGATAGTATTGAAATCATGCGTGGAAACTAATAAAATCGCACACGGATGCTATTGAAAGCGTGCACGCCAATTAATGAAAGCGCACGCGGCAATTTATGAAAGCGCGCACACCAATTAATGAAAGCGCACATGGATAGTATTGAAATCATGCATGGGAACTAATGAAATCGCACACGGATATTATTGAAAGCGCGCACGCCAATTAATGAAAGCGCACGTGGCAATTAATGAAAGCGCGCACACCAATGAATGAAAGCGCACACGGATAGTATTGAAATCATGCGTGGGAACTAATGAAATCGCACATGGATGCTATTGAAAGCGTACACAGATGCTATTGAAATCCTACTGAATAATATGAAAGCATACTGACAGAAATGAAATTCTACTGGCAATTAATGAAATTGACGCATACTGTTCAATTTCATTCAACTCAGAGTTGCCGCTAGGATTTCAGTTTTTATTCCTGCGGCAACTATCACGTCGAGTGTGCTGAATGTTGCCGCAGTTATTTTATATTAAGTGGTAGGCACCACTCAAGCATCACACGTGAAATTTGACTTTAAAGGCTATTGCGGCCAGCTGTGTTCAACAGCTGTCGTCTCGCATATACCATGTTGCCCAATATCTCCCCTACGTATAGATATCATCAATTTTTGAACCCGGGAGCGAACATCACACAAGGCTTACCGAGTCCTGAATACATTGAGCTTGGCCTGCCGGAAGGTCTACATACCACCACTTGGCGCTCATCGATGAGCATACTTCCTTCCAGGTTTCGAATTCACCAATATTGACCAATTCAGCATCGTATCGCTTGGAGAATAAATGAAAACAATTACTTAACAGTACAGTCTCATAGAAACGAAAATGTGCTTACCTTCATTCGTGATCCGTGAGGCCAGCATCCCTACGATGTCGAATAAGGATATTAGATACGCTATTTGAGTGACTCAAGTTCCGTACCCTGTTCGTTATTTCGCCCCACGATGGCTTGCAGTATGGTTCGTTGAAATCAATCTCCCAGTATCCGATGACATGTGACAAGAGCCCTATTCAGCACGATAATTTGAAAGATTATCATTAAGCAGATACGAATAATCATGAATGAGCACTGCTGACATACCGGATTCTCGCAGCGCGTTGGACGCACTTCTCTGCCATTAACCCAACGCGTCTTGTTAGTACATTCATCTATGGCGTTGAAGCAAGCGCACGTTCACAAGAGCCGCCGAATATTGTCGAGTACCGTACCAAATGCACTTGTGTCGTTCTTGTACTTGCCACTGAATTTCATGACGCTTTTTTTCGTGCTCCTCGCGGTCCAGCCTATCCTTTTCGTCCCTCCGCTTTTGACCTTCCTCCCAGTTCTGTCTTTGGCTTTTCGCTTTCGAGACCCACCTCTCGTGCAGCTCCTCCTCAATCTTCCATCTTGCTCGTTCCATCTCCCTTTCGCGGTTGGACGAGTCCGGCGGCGTATGAACCATGTAACCGATGAGAAATGCGCCTACAATAATGGGAGGGACTTTGGGTTTCGCCCGTGCGAAGGGGCTCATCAGAGGGCTTAACCGCTACCCTAACCCATCCCGTATTGTAGCGACAGAATGTACTACCTAACGTAGGCTTCAGAGGGGGAGTATGGTCACATGTAGCATTGTGGCATATGTAGCGCAGCGGATGCGGTAGCAGTGACGTTCCGGGATTGATCCGGGACCCCGAGCTGGTAGGTATGACGCAATGGGCTCAGTCTAGTTCGGCACGACGCTCCCTGTCGGAGGCCGTTCTACTAGGGACCTGCCCGTTAGATGAGCAGGTCGGCTGACAGCGCACTCTCACGAGCGCGACTTTTCGTACCGCTGTCTGTGCGTTAATTCTATCCGAACGCAAAGCGCGCAGTCGACCGTCTCCGAAGATAAAATCGAAAGGCAAAGTGCGTGGTCTCGGAATCGAACCGAGATCAAAAATACCCAACGTAATGTGACTTTCTGCGGCCCGTTGGCATGAGTTTGGTCTGGAACTTCCACAGAAGGTCGTTCGGTGGGCAGCAATCTGGTCTGTTCTTGCGGATAGAAAGAGCTAACCAGCAAAAGGTTGAGGCAATAAACAACAAAGGATAAAAGTTATATGTGCCTCGGTATGCGCTACCTTGAAGATGGCTGCCTCATTTCTGACAATATGTGGGGATGGTAAGAATGTTGATCAACGTGAGTGGGCGCTAGCGCTTAACAAACACATTTTTGTCCGCACCCACGCCACAATTGAAGCCCGCACTCGTGACAAGTCCGCGGATTCCATACACGTTCCCTTACTGTCCTCATACTGTTTCAAATAAGTAATGCCAAGGCGCACAAGGACATTGAGAACATATAGGAATGTATTAATTAAGGTAATAAACCAATCGCAGTATTGAGAGGGAGATCGATGCAATGCGGGCTCAAGTCAAGTCAGATGCGAACTGCGAAGTGATAGTTATTCGAGTCAAATCCACACTGTTAAATCTGATGCCACTCACCAAGTCCATAAAACGATCTATTCAGCAAGCCTTTAGGCTGATAGTATGAAATTTGATAATATCAGCTACTCAATAAGGTTTCGGGACAGGCGATACATAGGTGGTGGGGATGGCGTTCGCCTCGTGCGAGACTCTAATGCAGCACTCGCACTATCACTATTCGAGGTCAACGTCTCCTCCCTCCCGTACTCCGTATGCTGATAAATGTCTTGCCCGGCTATGATTTCCCTACTTCTACTGTGCTTGGTTTCTGGAGCGCGAGCGAAGGCGCAACAGACAAGTCAAATGGCGACATTGTAAGACCATCATTGTTGGCCTCTGTAAAGTGTATTAGCATTTTTCCCGAGGCTGGCTAAATAATTTGATACGCGCCGACATGATTCAAATAACCTTTTCTTCTGTTTTCGATCGATGCCTCAGGAAGAAGAATATCAAATGACAGAATAAGGCAACCCAGAGCGCTACCGAGAATTGGGCTGAGGGCTATGCTTGACTTCTGTTCTGTTTATCTGTCGAAAATTTAGGTGAAACAGTGCTAGCAGGAGTAGGAGTTACGATGGTTCCCGACGTCGGTGTTATAAAATTTGACGAAGTGTTGAGATCCGACGTCGTGTCTATTGTTGTACCAGTTGAAAGCAGGGGCACAATTGATGTGCTTATGGTTGTAGCACTTCCAACGAGCGAAGTCGGCGAGCTAGGTGAGTGGAATCAGGTAGAATAGTATGTCCAGCAGTGGTGTATGGTATTTGTTACAATACTGACGTTGATGTGGGCGAAGACGATATATCTTGAGGAATAGAGACGTTGATGGAATCCAGATAAAGCGCGTCAGTTATCGGGGTCATCACCAATGTGTGCGTAACCCCTGGGGCTAGACTTCCTGCCTCCGCAGTATAAAAAGCCTGTCCCCACCGCGTATATGGTGCGAGTGTGCCAACGAACAATGTTGGTGCTCCGCCATCAAGGGAGTATCTTGAAATGCGCATTGTTTTCTATGAGATTGCCGAAGACGTCACCCCAGTACCTAGAATAAGCGACAAACATCATCAGAGTAGAGGAAGAGAGTCATATAGCAGATATCTGCATACCAGTAAAGGTGAGAGTAGCAAATGTATTGGGGCTGGGTAGTCCTCCTGTAATGGTTCCAAGATAGTTCGTCGATTGATTTCCTTCCTGTGACCAGCCGCGGAATAGACTATCGCTGGTCCCTGTCGTCAGAACAATTACGGGCATCCTCGAGAGATGTTGGAATTTATAAGGAATGCGAAATATCGAGCAATATTCAAGAGTGTGAGGCCTTGAGGTTGACCATAATTGGAAACGATAGAAACTGGTTTTGTGAGATATATACCTATGAATGCATGACACATGTAGCGCCCAAGTTTCCATCACCAACAGCGGACAGCAAGCATGGAACTTTGCGCTCTAAATTAGACCGGAATATGGCGATAACACTCTACATAAATCAGAATTCAACATTCTAGGCCCTATGCTAAGTTTCAAATACAGACTGTAATAGGACAACAGGTATTACTCGGATCACAATATATCATAGACTTTGACTGTCCGATTTATATCCAAGGATACGTTTTCTTTTCACGCATACCATTAATGACGTTCAGCTAAAATTATTCTTACATGAAATTGGAATTGAATTTAAATAAACAGAAAATGCGCTTTCTAGCTGTAATTTATTCTCATTTGAATGGCAGACTCATAATTTACATTCTCGTCCTTCGATGAGAACCTTGTTTGCGTTACGCGACACGATGGGTGAACGACGTCTCGGTCTATACAAGCGTACGAGTCTCCGAACAGATATAAATAGTAGTTGGGCTACTATTGATATCTACGGTCGTCCTGCGGTGTGGGCAATTTGAAGTCTCTAGTGAAATGCACGAAGTTCAAATGATTGAGAGGGAAAAGGGAGGGCAGCCATTGGTGCGAGTAATAAGAGGAGCTGCACCGTATAAAAATCCAAATAAATTCAAGCAGCGTTACAGTTTTCGGGAATGCAGACACCGGAGCCGATTATATTTGGCAACGGTATCTGATCCTAACGAGCCGAAGAATTGGCAGTGAAGCGCACCCTCTCCCTTGTGTATCTGAACTCTCATTGACAATTGCCAGCTGTTGATTGTCATTCGGTCATACATCAAGAATTCGATGCGACACGTCTCCGGGAATCCGTGACTTGAGGGAGGATGTTGCTTCGAGAGGAGTTTGGGACAGGTGTGCAACATATTTCTTGGGAAGACTCCTTGCTGAAAATCATTAGTCCTTGTCCGCGCGTTTTACGACTCGTTCAAGAACGTTCATCGACCGTGTGCGGTACGTATGTTGTTGCGGAGCAGCTAGGGCTGTACATGTACAATAGTCATCGACCATCAAGCAGCGCAGCAGACGGACGGGTGGACCCGGAGCTACATGAAGAGCAGTTGCAATGGTCCTCAGCATCCGCATGCGGCTGTAAACCTGCCCAGGAACGGTACGAAGACAAAGATTTCGGCTGTCCTTTTGCTTCCTGGCCTGGCGATAAGTGCTCTCTTTGTGCAACTGGCTTTTACGACCGTCTGGCGGGTGGAGGATTCGTGAACTCGCTATTCGCCGCTTGACTTTAGCCTTAACTGTACACATGGGCGTCAAGGATTGATGTCGACTCTCGAATTTCGGGACGTACCTCAATCGAATTTTGGGTATGTTTGTTTCGCGGTCCTCAGCCTACAGATTTCTTATTGCTCGTATATCTTTGTCTGCGCAAAACTCGACGGTGCTCTGGGCGTTTTCAGCAAAATTCGATCGATATTTGATGAAAGGACTTGATTTGTCGCAGGTTTCCCTGTCATATTTCCAATATTCTTCACGCGTGATCTGTGGGTCACAATCGGGTCGTAGCAAAAAGGAGTATCCTTTCTGACGTTCTAAAATTTGTGAACTTGGAATCGTCCAGACGTCGTTTGCGGACAGTGGATTCTGGGATCTCTATGGTGCTGGACGAGTGGCTCTTTTGAGATGGGTCCTCTACGATGAGGCTAACTTTCAATGTACGGATTATTTTCTTGTCGGTAATGGGCCATATCTGTCTGGATGTGCTTTGGGGATAACGTGAACCAGTTGAACACGCCGACAAGCTTAGGAATCGACTGTACCGTTCACGGTTTTCTGAGGCAGCGGGTCATCATGGGAAGGCTCTCTTTCACCTTTGATAATCATGTTCATAATCAAAAACCCAATCTATCGCTGCTGTGAGGGGATAAGGAGAGCCAAGACGCAGAGGCAGATACGGTATGCGGAGTGCAAAAGAAAGATTTTTCGGGCCACTTTCTGCTGTGTTGTTATGTTTTGTTTACGACCAGGCTGTATGTTGATTTTCGCTACGCTTGCATTCGTATCCAACATTCAGCATCTACACTATTGCACTCTATTTCGTTCTCTGTCTATTTCTTATATTCATATTCTTGATTTCTCATGTATTTTCGCACCAATACGTGAGTCGTTTTTCTTTTTTTGCTCGCCTGATATCTAATGTGTGCAGGGTTGTACTTCCCGAACTCGAAGATATCTTTACGGATGAATTCTTCAAGGCCTTCAGAGTTGATGAGTGAGTGAGTTCGGTCATACTGGGCATTGCCTTTTCACTAATATCTCTGACGAGGGATGATACCGTCACGACAGCGATGACATCGACCCTGCGAAGTCAGACTGTGGCTTCGAGCATTTCACCTCTATCAAGCAATGGGAGAGCTTCTATACAGACATGTGCTAGCTCTTCAACGTCTCCCACTGGTTCTGCGAATAGGTGTGTTTGTAAGTCATATCAATGAAGCACTCATCTTGAGTCCAGACCTAGCATGCTCTTGTCTGCGCCGCCTCCACCCTCGAATCAAGATGCGCCAGTGCCCACGATGCCCTCGCACCCAATCCAATCTCAATCAACACCCTCTAGCTTGTTGACGTCCTCCATTCGCCCTCCAAATATGTACGTGGCATAATTTTTGTCGTTGTCGTTCCCGTCTTAATCCCAGACCAAGTTCGTCAGCAACCGCATTACGGACAATCACAAACCAGGCTTTCTTCGCACCAGTAATGTCCACTACTCCGAACATACCCTCACACTGGCCTGCGCTCTCCAGCTTTTCGGTGGCTTCCTCTGGCGGCTCGTCGAACAGGTACGTTCATAGTCTTTGTCCAGGGTCGAAGTGCTTGTCTTGACACCGAATCTAGCTCTTTGGCAGCAGCTATCCCCTCGATCGCGTCCCATACCGTTGATTTTCCGGCCCCAACACACTTAAATTACGATGTTCAGCTCGAAAGTCACGTTCCAATGGACGTCGACACTCACCAAAGCACTCAAGTTTCAGAGAACCCTCCCCATCCGCCGCCTCCACCCCCGGGAAGTTTTCGCTGTCGCTGGGGTAAAGAATACTGCGCCCACATCTTTGGACCGCACGTCACGAGCTGTCAATTCCTGGACCATCTCCGCAAAGTGCATGGGCTCGTCACCCAAAGCTTCAGGGTGGATGGCGAGCTGGATCGCAGGAGGACGTCGAAGGTCCCCGTAACTGCGTTTGGGCAGGCTGCAGGGCGCGCAAACCGATTCTGCATCTGGGCTTGCAGACCATGTCAAGACGTCGAAGGATTCCCATGTGCGCAAGATTTGAATGCTCCTGTCAATTTTTTCGGTAATAGTTCTGTTGTATTTCTTCTGTACTCTGTAAACGCTGGAATGTCGAATCAAAGAAGTAAATTTTCAAGGTTATACGTCGGATGTACAAAGAGAGTGATTTGAGAATTCGGCCACTCGACATGTGGCAGTCGCTGGTATGATCGCGAGCGCACTAGAGTGTAGGATAGGTTGACAATAACCAGAAAGAGAAGGAAGGAATGATGCGAAAGAAGACAGCGGTCGAAGGCGCAGTGGTAGGATTTAAGAACCTGAACATTGTTTGTCGTAGATTGTTTTGTCAGTGGCCCATTGACGAAGGGTCGATGAAAGCAAAGCCACGAACCCCATTGTGCGGACGCATCAAGCGCTTCGAATTTATCATTGTATGAAAATACGTATTGCTTTGGGATCTACATTAGGAAGTACGAGGAAACGGATCGTCCTCCTGCGCACAGGAACCCGCATCCCAATGCTGTTACATATTCCACCTGCTTCAACTTACTGCTTCCCCAGAAGAGTTTCTTTCAATAAAAAATGTGCTATGGGATAGATATCCCAAAGTTAGTTACAGATTCGAGATGTGTCCACATTTGGGCCACTGCTTTACTATGGGCAAGAAATACCGCTTTGCCGTCTGCCGAATTCCCAAATGCTCGTTAAAAAAGTTTGAGTCGCTTGAACTGATCCAACGATTTCCCTATTGTTTCCTGACGCCGGACGCACATCAGAAACGTATCCAAAAGTACCAACGCCGGTCCGTCCGTCCGTATATCGACGCGCATGCAGTCCCACTTCCTCCAGGTTCGGTGCGCCTCTCGCAACAGGTCGCAAATATTGACTCCACAGGTGCGGATGTACACTCTTCACGAATTCAGAGGCGTCTCCAAAAACCAGCCTGCAACCTCCAACTTGGGCTTGGGAGTAGCGTAGAAAATGTCTAAGGGAAGGAGAGGTCCTGTCAGTCGCAGAAGAGCGCAGGATTCAGAGCACGTACCCAGGCGGGGGCCCATGGGAGGCGGACGGAGCGGGGTGAGGCTGGCGCCGGTGAGAGATGATTGGGACGGATTGAGTGAATGTGGCCTGAATATTGAATATTGAATATTGATCCGTTGGGGGCCTACTTTTGCGCCTTCGCGTTCTTGGCCCGCAACTCCCAAATGATATGTTGGAGGGGGAGATGGAGGGGTCCTTGGTTGAATCTCTATACAGTATTCCCTTTGCATAAAGAAAACTAGCATATGTCGCCTATTCCAAGCCTACGAGCAATACATTGGCGGAGGGGAAGCCGATCGTCTTGCCTGGGCTTCCAGTGCGGAAGTTCCATTGTCACCACGGCTCCTCAAGCTCTCCTCTACTTCATACTCATTCGTTCTAGATACGTGTCCGCCCACTCTCCTTTCCCGAAATATCCCTCCTTTAGTCTCTGAGATGTATCCAAGGCTCGTACTACTATCTGTAACTGCATACGCGTCTGAGGCTTCCAAATTGAATGGTGATATCTCCAAAATATTTTGCTGCGTATCTAAGAAAGGTCGTTGCGACATGCATTTGAGCAACACCTATGAATGAAAAAGATATTACTCACCAACAGATGGTTGTTCTCTCTTATTTACTTTGGATCTGCATCTCAGACATGCGCCCATACAACACAGTATAAAAACAAGACCAAGACCACCCAGAACACCGCCAACTATGGGACCGGATGGAATTTTCGTTCGATTTTGGCTAGCTGAGTTGTTTGAGGAGGTAATGCTAGGAATCCCTGTGGCTATACTGAGAGATGATTCAGGTTGTGCTGCCGTCATATCAGTACTGATACTGGTCATCGTGGGATCTGACATTGTAGAAATACTTGTTTCGTTGACTGTCGTCGTCGGCGTAGTCAAAGTTCCAGCATTTGGCGCAGTTGTCGTATTGGTATTGATACCTGTCAGCGTAGAAGCCGACATTGTAGAACTTGAATCGTTCACTGTCATCGACGGTGCAGTCAATGTTCCAGCATTTGTAGCGCTTCCTCCAACAGCTTGAGTAGGAACAGGTATGACGTCCGTGACAGAAACTGATGAAGAAGTGCCAAAACCCGTAATTTCTGTGTCTAGCAAAAATGATCAACAAAGGAAATACCAAGACATGTCGAAGGCAGAGAATTACTCACCGACGTAGGTAATGGTTGCAGATATGTCGGCTGGTGGGCTAATCGACATAGTAGTCCCCTGGTACTCCGCATCCAGATCTCCACCTTGCACCCATTCACGTGCGTACGCGATCGACGAATCCCTGTCGTCCAAGATAGCGAGGGACATAATAAGTGGTTTGAACGGAGTACTTACGGTTTAGTAGAACTAATATAGAAGAAACATTGACTGATATTTTGGGATGCGGCATTGAACTATGTAAAGAGCCAGCCTGGGGAGCGAGCTACCGCACTTCCTGCTCGAGCGCGACTCCATATTTGTATGCCCGTCGGCGTGATACGAACAAAACAGACATGAATCAACGCGTACGAAGATGGATGATGTATGCATAACAAGTGAGCCAATGAGTACTACCATTTATATACCGAATTCCAGATTTGTTCCTTCTCCTCGATCCCGCCAGCAGACATCTTCAGAGTAGAAAGATATCATCAGGGTTTGGAGACGGGACAACTCGAGAGCTACCATGATACTAGTAGAAATGTCACTCCTCATCGACAATCCGTCAGATTTCTGGTCTATCGAAGTGATTGGGTCTACGTTTGTCGTGACCCGCCAGAAACGCCGCTCCAGTCAAAACAGAATATAATCAACATCCAATGATATAGAACAAGTGATTGATACGAGCTGGTTGCTGCGACCAAAGGGACAAATCATGATCAGTATTCATCAGACGGCATTCAAATTTACAGCTTCTGAAGTACGTACTGTACTACATTCAGTTCGGAATGACCACGTTGGAGAGGAGCCAATTAATCAAATATCAGAAAAACTGCTATCGGTTATATATAATCTACATAGGTTGCCCCGCCGTCGCGCTTGAGACTAGATTTAGCCGAGTAAGCGGACACGCTGAAGGAAGGGCGTTGAGAGCTCTGGATGATCTGCCCCTAGACGCAGGGCCAAGACGGCAGCGTGTACCTAAGTCGTAGCAGTAGCGCGTTGACGCGTTGAGCGAGAGACGCGCGCAAGCCACTGGGTAAAGGTGATGGAGTGGAATCTTGGATCCGGAATACCTAGGCTTTGATGCCCTCGGGGCGCCACCCGCCGCCCGCCACCTGCCACCCGTAAACTATTCGCGTTCAGTTTACCTTTTCATGATCACACCTAGGTAATGAAGTTTCCAGGCGCCAGGCATATAACGCGTATGGAGCGGCGCCTTTCTTTCGAAGATGTGGGTGGGGCTTTTGCGAGAGGCTGCGCGTGGGCTTCGTGGGGAGGGAGTCGTTTCTGCTTTGCGAGGAGTTGGAGGTGAGCAAGAGGAGGAGGGCCTATGGTGCGGGGTACGGGAGGCGGGGAGAGGACTCAGAGCGGGAAGCGAGAAGCGAGAATGTAGGTAGAAGGGGGAGCGAGCGCGAAATGTTGAGGGTACTAGAGAGCGCGCCTGAGGAGAGGCGAACATTAGGAACAGCGTAGAAATTGAGTGAAAGATATATTCGTTAATGCAGCGTACAGGTCAAAGAATTTGTTGGTACAAGGGCGTGCAGACACCGTGACGCAGTATCATGATCTACGTCGAGTTGAGATCTCACCACATTGGCGCCGGACGACATGAGCGTTCTTTCAACCGAAATCGGGAGTGCTCTGAATCCTGGGCTCTTCGCTGTGATCGTACCCAGGCGGCGGGTCGTCGTCCCCTCCCTCCCCTTCTCCCGTTACATCTCCGAGCTGCGCCCGCCGGCCCCGTTGACGGCCGGCCTCACGCCTTGTTCGTGCAGTTCGTGCAGAGTGCTCCTGGTCTTGAGCGCGGTCCCGATCGGTATGCAGTGTCGACACCGTGGAGGAAGGGTAAGAGGACAAGGAGGACGCCGATACGTCTCCGGAGTGTGTATTAGCCGCATTCTTCCCAGCACTCAGCGTCCCTGAACTTGGCGTTATTGTGGGCGATGACGAGGAGGGCGAGGGACGCGGAGACAAAGTTGAGGGACGCGTGGATACGGTCAGGAAGGAGAAGGAGAAGGGTGATGACGTGGACGAGGAGGGCAGGGTCAAATGCGAGGGACGGAGAGGAGTGAGGCTGGTGAGGCTGGACTGGGAGGGATTGGGTGAGTGGGAGGGCTTGAGCTGTGAAGGGGTGCTTAGGGAGGTAGTCGAAAGGGAGGGCGAATGCGTTTTCGAGACCTCGAGCTCGAGCAACTGCGATTTAGAGAGCGAAGGCAAGGGTGAATGGCCCTTCGAAAGCGAAGACGAAGGCGAGTGCGTTTGAGTCAGGGAGGACTGAGAAGCAGGAGCAGAAGCAGGAAAATAGGACGAATAATCCGCCTGCAGCTCCGCCCCGTACCCATGCGTGTGCAGCGGCTTGTAGGACTTGTTCGGGAGAAACGGGGTGAGGTGTGTTTTGTGAGGCGGGTGGTGGGACCATACTGTGTGTGAATGGGGTCGTCAGTTGAAGCTCTAGGGAACACGGGAACAAGGGAAAGGAAGTGAACAAGGGCAGGGGGAGACGAGGCGAGGCGGAGCGCAGGAAGGCGAAGAGAATGGAGGGGAAGTGGGCGGAAAGGGGTAGGAAAGTGGGATGGGAGGGCCAGGAGGGAAGCAGGGTGATAAAACACAACGAATAAGAAACAGAACTTACAACTCCCATCCACCCTCTCCCTCCTCCATTTTCTCTCACTCCACCACTTCCTCACCAAAAGAATGCCCAGAACGCCGAAGAGGATTAGGGAGAGCGCGCCGAGGACGACACCGATGAGCGCGGGGGTGGGGAGGTGAGTTTTGTTTGAGCTCGGGGATGAAGGCATCGTTGATGTTGACATTCCTGGTATAGAGTCTACTGTGGCTGAAGTTGATGATGAGTCGATTGAGGAACTTGAAGGAGAGATGGAAGAAGACGAGCTAGGCCCATCCGCCTCGCGCTCAGAGAGGAATCTAAGAGACATCGAGGAGTTGTTTATGGGCTACTTGGTCGACTTGCCTGCTTGCTTGCTTTGTGAGTGGGGCGCGTATGTAGACAGCTCGTAGCTAGACGGCGCGTAGACGGTGCATAAGATGCGCGTTTACACGTGTCGTATTGCGCGTCGAGTTTGCGTCGAGTTGTGTTGGGTGGATTTGGAGAGAACCTCAATTTCAAGCTTGCTTCAAGCTCCAAGTTTCGAGTTGGAGCCAAGACAGGCTGCGGCGCTGGACAAAACAAGAGATGAACAGACTAACGAACGCGCCCCGGCGTCCCTGCCGTTGCCGTTGCCGTCGAGCGCTCGCCGCTCGGCATCTCCCACTTGCTGACTCAGCGCCTGCGCCGCTGAAGTCTTCTTGCTTGTTCCTGACTCCCAACTTCCACGGTGGTCTTTTGTCTCGACCTCGACAGCTCCGATCTCTTCCTCTTCAAAGCTTCGACTCGGAGGCCTATCTGGATAAATTCCTCATCCGATAGTCGCCTCACAACGCACGTCTCTCTTGGACGCCTCTTGGACGCCCCGTTTCGACTCTCCATTGCACACGCCTACTATATGCACGCACGCACGCACACCACCCGCACATCACAGCCGTACACTACCCCTTCTGCCTGACGCGGCTCGTTTACTGATTCAAGCCCGATGTACAGTATAGGTGCTGGGGTGAGGAATATGACACTTGGAAGTGCGGGTGAGACAGAGGCGCGGCAGTGCGACTCAAGATCCTTGTATGTGTTCTAACCTCTTATTTTCTCTGCTTGTGTTGCTTGTTGTTCTTGTTCTACTTGTTCTGCGTACTCTGGATTTAGGACTCGAATCTTCGAGCCTTACAAGCAGCTTGAGCTTGAGGCTTTGAGGCTTCGAAGGATATCTTCATCCTTTTCCACCTCCTGCCCACCTCTCTCACCGTTTAATCCAACCCATCTCCTGCCCTCAAGCTATCCCTGGCCCACAGCCCATCCGCTTCTCCATCCCATCCTGCTCAGACATCATTATTCAAATCTGGCAGTCCACGCTGGGTGGGGTTGTGATTGTAGGCATAATGAGCTGTGGATGCTGGCCATTGGACAATGCGAAGAGACTTGTTCCCAATTCAGGTGGTTAATAAAGTTACTTTTCCTTTAACTTTTGCCCTGCGAAAGTTAGCGGTGGCAACTTTTTGCAGGGAAAGTTAATTTGTCGCCAGTAAAGTTAGAAAAGTCAAAGTTACGGACTTAGCCGTGCGGTAACTTAGTGCACCGCCCGTTAAAGTGGCGCTTCTAACTTGAGCTAGTGCACCTCTGTTCTCTTTCTGTCTCTCGTACTGAACAGATCCAAAGTCAGGTAGACTCAGAAGAGGTAAGGGTAGAAGGGGGTACTTGGGGCAAGAGCACGACTCCATCAGCCACAATACAAACTCGGTGTCAAGCCGTGGGAACAGTGAGAGAGAGGGAGAGACGTGCGCAGCGACCTTCGAAGGGTGCGCGAGCGCCGAACACATAGTAGATAGCTCACCTGGTGTAGGTATGTTGTTGGATGCGAGATCGGAGAGGGAAGAGAGTGAGAGAATGAGAGAAGCAATCAAGGTCATATCGTACCGACAGAATACACTTCTTTTTATACGGGAGAATCAGGAAACTTTCATAGAAATTTACGGAAACCCAAAGAATTCTGGAGGAGACAAAATAAAGTAAATGGAAGGGCCAAGAGATGATATAATGCGGTAGAACATGGATAAAATAAATGGGAGGAGGAACACAATGAATTTGAAATATAATTACTTTTTGGGGATTGGCGCCCATTTCGTTGGCTGAGCGTGTCTTATTAGATGCTGTTGGGTTTGTTCCTGAGTAGCGCCAAAAGTATTAAACCGTTGTTACTAACGAGTTGGGCTTGAGTTCGCTTTTAGATGTCCATCGAACGAAGGGATTTTCAGGCGGCATTCCACGTCTAGAAGCACCCATTTTAAATTGGGAATCAAGCTCAAAATGTTGTATGTGGTCAGATTTTAGACATATTTAAACATGAGATGTGCCAGTCTATGACATGAGTATCCCTGTCTGTGCTTATGTCGGAAAAATCGGATTCAGGAAATCAGGTCTCATACGTTCAGATAAGGACCTATCAGACGGTCAGCTCCATTATGGTAGCCTGATATACTCTTTTCAGTGCTCATCATGTCCACTGAGCTACATTATCAGAGCCATCAGAACTGCCAGGCCTGATATGCTGAACCCAGTTTTTCCGACATACCATACAATGGATGCGCCGCCTCGTAGTATGGCTAACTTACAATTGACGACTTTCCATCGTAAACTTTAGTCTGATGAACAATGGGCCAAATTAATTTTACACTACATAGATATTGGTACATCCCGCCCTCTAAGTAGGTTCTAATGTGCGAGCTACCAAGCCTAAAGCGAAAGAAAGCGCCAAAGTAAAGCGCGAGACTAAAGCTAGGCAAAGTTAACTTTAGCGGCATCTCGGCACTTTGCAGGCAAAGTTAGGTAAAAGCTACGCAGAAAAGTGACTTTATTCACAGCCCCCAATTCATTATTTCCTGGTTCGCGTTTCGCATTTCGCATTCCGTATTTTCTGTTCTCCGTTCTCCATCTCTCTCGCGCCATCTGCTTTAAGACGTAGAGTACGAAAGGCGCCGCATGCGCATGCGCATGGATCCGTTTCTTCCCGCACATCTCGTTTTGGAATGCATCTGCCGTCAATTCTAGAATCAACGTGCGAGTTGCGCGTGGACTGAGGGAGTGGTGGCTGATAAAAAAAACATTCCTGCAACACGAGTGTGCGGGTCGAGATTTTGAGCTGTGCCATGTTCGGTTCTACGTTATGTTACAGTGCGTGCTTAGCGCTAGCTTCTTCCTTGTTTATAATTACCCTTCTGCGTCCTCCGCGCTCCGCATCCGCATCCGCATCCCGCATCCTCCGCCCATACGTTCCTCCATCATCCAGCCCGCTTTGGCCGCATTTGTGCGGGTTCTGAGCGACGGGATGGTAACAAAATTGATGTTTCCTGGGCAGAGGATGGGCTGTGGGCTGTGAGATGCGGGTGTGGATGATTATTGTTATCGTTTTCGTCCTCTAGCACACCCTTCTTCGAGTGCTGTCATTCGTTTTGCAGTTGACGTGCAAGTGGTGCGATGTTCGGTTCTACTCTACGTGCATATTTTAGTTGTACCTTCTTTGCTTTGTGTGCTTTCGCATTCAAACTCTCTTCTCGTCGAATCTCGACGCGCGAAAACCATCAGGTGGAGCTTTCGGAGAATCTGAATGCATGGAGTAGGGTCCCCGGAATCCGGATATGCCACGAGTGATGGGCTCAGCTTTGTGATTGTTACTTGTGGAGGGTCACCGTGAGATGAGACGAATCAGATGTCCATTCGTACATTGAGCTTTATCAACCTTCATGGCATTCCGTGTTGTGGACAGGTCTATTTCTAGCTGCAGGCAATGTTCGGTCACACGGCGGACAATCAACTGTCAAATCGGGCCGTCGATTGTCCTGTCAAGTCATGAAAAGGTTACCTGTCAAATATATTTTTGGTCACAGTAGCTCATGTCACGATCCGACTACAATTTCACTACGCCGTCTTCAAAGTTGCTTCAAAGCTTCAATCACTGAATTCTGATCCAATTCAAAATGTCAAAAATTAAAATCTGAATGTGAACACTTCTGTTGCATACACATTAACAAACTTGAAGGCTGGATGCGCGCGAAGTTCGACTGAATGTTTACTTTCGGCAGAAACTTCAATCTCTATGACAGTTACTATATATTTGCGCTCTACCGGCATAAATACTGTTGTGCAAGAGCTAATTTCTCTTGCATGGAGCCTCTTTAAATCTATCCAAATATGAAGCAATTTTGAGTACTTTGACATAGATAAATTGGGCTGCTGTGGAGGGTTGTAGTCAGAGCGTGACATGAGCTACTGTGACCAAAAATATATTTGACAGGTAACCTTTTCATGACTTGACAGGACAATCGACGGCCCGATTTGACAGTTGATTGTCCGCCGTGTCATATGGCATTCATTTTGTATACACAATAATAATTTTCACGTTTCCATCAGATTCTCAGAGGGCCAAGTCAGAAAGTGTCAATGTTCCGCTCATTTTCCGGCTTTCCGCGCTACTTTGGGTCGACACCGCGCTATATTATTATGACTCTGAGTGACCAAATGTCGTTTTATTCCCGCGGCATTCTCCGCCGTGCGCCCCAACCGTGCTGAGGTCGTCTAAACATGCAAATCCACCGTATTTGACTACATAATGATTATTTAATTACCTTATTAACATTAGCTTTTCTCTCTTACCTTTTGAAACTCATAAAACATCGTCAAAACGTCGTCGCCGACGTTGCGGGATTCCGGGCCGGGACCTCTCCGAACACATCGATGTTCTGATAATCAGCCAACCCTAGAGCAAGTTCAAGGCGTGGTAAACGGGAAGTGCGCTTCGGTCTGTGCGTTTCAATTTGAACAAGGTCACTTTCTGCTTTGGATCTGCATGCCATCGAAGGCGCAATCAGCTCCGCTTATGTCCTTGTTATCGATCCCACCTGAGCTCTTCCCTCTCATCGCATCGTTCATTCCCCTGCGTTTAGCTCCTCGTACACTCCTCTCTCTCGCTCTTGGAAATCACCACTTCCACGCTATTGTTCGCCCTCTACTGTACTCGCGTCTTGTGATTGGGAGTGAAGATGATGCGATCTCAGTCGTTCAAAAGATACTGGACGAGCCACAGCTCGCAATCGCCGTAACCGAGATACACATCATGGCCGGACTCTCTGTCGAGACGCGTGAAGGCAAGAAACCATTCGACGCCGTCGAGGGACTCCAGAGGCTCGTCAACAAGAAACTGCTTCCTCGTCTAGTTGCATTGGGAATTTACCTCCTGGACGGGTGGGTATGCGATGTCGATGACAACTACCAGCCAATCTTGGGGCATGGTCGTTTATACATCGACTTTTGGCGGACTCTCCGTGTAGAGTGTCCCCGCCTTCAGAGTCTATCTCTGCGAAATTTGGGCCATGGCTTCGATGATCCGTGGTTATCGGGGCCCGTAGTCCAAGAAATACTTAGAATATCAGTGAGTATTTGTCTTCCAGTCGAAGAATTATATGTCAATGATGTGTATAGGGCCTTTCAGCCCTACGCCTTGAATGGAGGGGGCCAGGTCTTTTTTTAGAGGATAATTTAGAGGTCTTGAAGGCCCTTCCCCAATTTGCCACGTCACTGCAGGTCCTGAGCTTAAAATCCGATTATCAAGACATAGGCCCGATGCTCGGCATTGATTTCCCCAATCTCAAATGGCTTCGTCTCTTTGCCTTCTCTTCGGACAATACACCCAAGGCTATGGAGTTCTTCAGGCGACATCCCCAGCTTGAGAGCTTATCAATCATAGATTGCATACGCAATTGGTTTGCCAGTGACGTCGATGTCGAATTTTTGCCTAATCTGAAGCACTTGAAGGTCAGTAAAATCTGATAATGAATATGATCAATTCTAAGTCATCTAGCCTTATAGGCAAATTTTAGCGACATTCGCCTGCTGACTCCCATTCTTACCCGTCTTGTTAGCTTGGCATTCGCAGAAAGCCTCAACTGTCAAGTCCCGTACCTTCTACGCGCTGTACTACCTGACGGACTCCCCAACCTGCAGTCTCTCGAAATCGAGAAGGATATCGCACAATGGCATCATCGCAAAATGGAAGGTGTCCTATGGTATGAGTCGGAGGACGGTCAGTTCCATACCGAGAAGTGGAAAAAGGTTCCCCGTGATTTCACGCAGGAATATCTGCATTCCATCGTTAGAGGCGCACCTAATCTCGAGGAGCTGGCGTTGCGCGGGGTATCGTTGGGCTTGGATGACTTGGTATGTGGACAATTTCATTAATCTACGCTTTAAAAGTTGGGAATTACTCATCTCTTATATAGGAAACACTCGCCCCGACTCTGGCTAAACTCAAACGCATGAAACGGTTCTACTATTATGGATTTTCGGTCAATCCAATGTACAGTAGCCCACCGGCAAAGGAAGATCATGAAGAACTTTTGGCTGAGTTTCTTTCGAGCGCTGCAGCATTGGCGCATGTATGTATAGGCTTAGAGAGTGTGACGAGCATTAGCGGGGGTGACCTCCCATACCCGTCATCAAGAGTCCAGCGGGATTCTTCAGGAAGGGTCACCGGAGTGAGGCAGAGTGATGGCGTTGGGTTGGAGATTTCTGCTAATGCGGATGATCCGTTCCCCTTAAATACTTGAAGTTAAGAACAAAGCTCTTTATAAAACAGCTGACGGTCCAATTTGAGGAATTGAGATATATTTTCATTGAAAGCTTCTACAGTAGTTGATAACCAAATGAATGTACGTAACCTGGTCGTCGTTTCCATGAACTCATTCCCGCTAGCATCATCCCCACATATCCCCACCTATCGGGAGAGAGGAGGTGGAGGGAGGCAGGGCGAGGAGGGAAGCAGGACGGATACAACACAACAAACAAGAAACAGGACTCACAACTCCCATGCACCCTTTCCTTCTTCCACCGCCTCTCACTCCACCATCTCTTCGTCAAAAACACCCCGAGAATGCCGAATAGGACGAGGGAAAGCGCGCCAAGGACTACACCGATGAGCGCGGGGGTGGGGAGGCACGGCTTGTTTATGCTTGGGTTTGAGGGTGTTGACATTGTCATTTCTGGTGTTGAATCGATTGACGTTGACGATGTCGATGATGGGTCAAATGAAATTGGTGACGAGTCTAATGAGGAACTCGAGGTAGAAAATGAGCCTGGGCTATCTACCTCGCGCGCGGAGTGGAATCCAAGGGAGGGGGGTTTGGGGGGCTGCTTTGTCGGCTTGGTGCTTGCTTCGTGAATAGGACATAGGCCCCGACGGCGCGTGTGCAGGTTAGTGCACGTTTCCACGTGTTGCGTTGCGCGTTTGGGTTACGCTGATTGTATGGACTTGGAGGTGCTTCAAAGGAAGCTCCAAGCTCTAAATCTCGAGTGGGATTGAAGACAGGCTGCGAACTCAGGAAAGACGAAAGGGCCAAGCAAGGCGGACGGTAAAGACAAAAAGATGAACTTACAGCAGCGGCGGCGTCGTAACCGGTGACGGATTCAGCTTTGTGCTTGTTACTTATGGAGGTTCACCATGAGATGAGACGAACCAGATGTCCATTCGTACATTGAACCCTATCAACCTTCATGCCATTCCGTGTTGTGGACAGGTCTATTTCTAGCTGTCAAACGTGAATCATGGGTTAACGATTATCTGTCACAGATGTGGTTATGTTCGTTATCTTTGAATTCAAGAGATATTAAGCAATGTTCGGTGAGGCCGTTCTATGGGTATATTTTAGGTGCAGTGCTTCGTACACTGTTCCAAAAGAAGTTAATTAGTTTGGTCCACTGTGGCGTAGTGGCAACTCAGAATCAATAGTCGGCGCAACGTTGATCCCGGAGTGTGTAAAACACGACCTTGGCTCACTCGAACGGTGCACCAGGCGCTAATCATAGCCTCTATTTTTGAGCATTTGCGCCGGAGCATTCACTCAACTACTTCGAATCTCACCGCGAATGCCGGTTTTGATGCTATCGTCTCGCTGGATTACATACGCCAACACACAAACTGCACACAGTTCGAACAAGAAAAGATGTACCCCATTCAAATGTTATTTCTGATTATCATAAGTGACTGAGGCAGAGACATATAATAACATCGTCCCATTGTGAAAGACCCTTAGAGCTGGTCTCCTCACTTTCCCAATATGCGCTGGACGTGTACATGGCTCATTCTCATTCCCATCTTACTTACTATCCAATCCATCGCCTATCCCACACCTTCGTCCATTGAGCTTCACAGTCGAAATGCCTCCAATCTTTCAAGAAGAGAAATTGTGGACATTGTTGCTCGAAATACGAAGCGAAAGAGATCTGGTTCTAGCTCTAGGAGCCCTAGCCCTGCACCTGGACCTCGCCGGAGCACCAGAGTTAAGAAGGCGGTATATCCTCTGCCCAATCCTCCACCTCAAAAGCGGCGCAAGAAAAGCAAACATGAACCGAACAATATCAGGACTTTTGAGTTAAAACATCCTTCGTACAAGTACCGACAAACGGCCTTAACTAATGAACCGAAGAGCACAAGAAAAGCTAAGAAGTGGAGGTTTCATCATGCAGGTAAGCAAAGCGAGTCATTTTTTGCGCACCTACTGACAAGCTTCTGTGTATTATTAGACCATATCCTCGAAGTACAGACCGTGACAAAGTATCTGAATACTCATCGCGGCCAGTAAGTCAACGTTTTTTTTTTTCAAACGTTTGTTCCTTGTTGATTTATCACGCTTCTACCTTGCTCTTAGAGCTCCCATACATCCAAAATGTAAGGAGGCGATAACGGGCATCATTAATGACAAACCGAATATGAAGATGTTAACACGGCGGACAAATAGGTGTCCATTCGCGATTTGATATGTCATGACGAGTCAGGTGTCCATTTTTGGAAGATTTGTGACGCTGTGTGACATGACCCTTTTCACGTATATGGTGGTACAATGAGGCGCACTACAATGTCTAGTTGCATTTATACAACTTGAGGAACTAGGTAATAGGTTATAAGAGCTATATCAGCCTGTAAATAAAATTATCTCTGATGAAATTCAAATTGGAACACAGGACAGGCAGAACATTGACTGTCACAGCTTTTCTGCAGTAATTTACCACAAAAACAGTATATTTAAATGTATACGCTGTGATTTCAGGGAATAAAAGTGCTTTAGAGTCATTGCGTATATGTTCCTTTGCCTCACAAATTTTGTTTAGGGCTAGAAGCCCAGGCTTTGTACTCAAAGGTCAATATTTGTGAGATAAAGCGTGACATGTGCGACTGGACAGGTAACTGGACAGTTGATGGTCACGTAACTGGACATGACATATCAAATCGCGAATGGACACCTATTTGTCCGCCGTGTAAGGGCCAAACACAATCTGCGCGTAAGTCTGCACTCGATGAAAGAGACGATGACGACAATAACTAAATTATTGTATTTAGAAAGGAGTATTAGTTGGTCAGCTGGCGAATGGGAAACAGCCAGATCACTTTAGCCCAACCGTCAAGCAACATATCATGGCTCACAAGGATGCAATCGAAGGTACAGCGAGAAAAATTGATGGATTATTCGCCCCCAACAGACAAGTACCGTATTTCCTGTCATTGTCGTAGCCTGTCAGTCTCAGATACTGATAACCTATTTTATTCAGTGCCGACAAATCTCAACCCCAGGACCAGGGGGAGGTATCTTGGGTGAAGCGAGGCGCATGATTAATCATGCGAAGAATTCACCATAGGCCGGGATGATGCCAGCGAGAACGAGTTCATGGGACCATTGACAGGCTACGTTCATTTGATTGGGCCAGTAACTGTAGAAGCTTTCAATGAAAGTATATCTAAGTTCCTCAAATCGGATCGTCGACTTTTTATAAAGAGCTACATGCATACGTTCTTTACTTCAAGTATTTATAGGGAACGGATCATCCACGTTCGCAGAAATCTCCAATCCAACGCCATCACTCTGACTCACTCCGGTGACCCTTCCTGAAGAATCGCGCTGGACTCTTGCTGAGGGGTACGGGAGGTATCTCCCGCTAATGCTCGTAACACTCTCTAAGCCTGTACACACACGCGCGAATGCTTCAGCGCTCGAAAGAAACTCGGCCAAAAGTTCTTCGTGATCTTCCTTCGCTGGCGCGCTACCGTACTTTGGATAGGCCGAGAATCCCCGGTAGTAGAACCGTTTCATGGCTTTGAGTTTAGCCAGAGTTGGGGCGAGTGTTTCCTATATCAGAAATGAGCAATTCACAACTTTAAAACGCAGATTAACGAAATGGTCCACGTACCAGGTCGTCCGAGCCCAATGATACCCCGTGCAGGGCCAGCTCCTCGAGATTAGGTGCGCCTCTGACGATGGAATGCAGATAATCCTGCGTAAAGTCACGGGGAATCTTTTTCCGGTTCTTCTCAGTATGGAACTGACCGTCCTCGGACTCGTACCATAGGACACCTTCCATTCTGCGATCATTCCAGTCTGCAATAGTCTCCTCGATTTCGAGAGACTTCAGGTTGGGGAGTCCGTTGGGTAGTACGGCGCGTAAAAGGTATGGAACCTGACAGTTGTGGCTCTCTGTAAACGCCACGCTTACAAGATGGGGAAGGACGGGAGTTAGCAGGCGAATGTCGCTAAATTTTGCCTAGACGAGAACTCAGAATTAATATGCGAACATCATGTAGATTTACTGACCTTCAAGTGCTTTAAATTGGGGAAGAATCTGTCGTCGACTTCATTGGAAAACCAATCGCGCATGCAATCTATAATCGATAAGCTCTCAAGCTGCGGATGCCGCCTGAAGAACTCCATAGTTTGGGGTGTATCATCCGAAGAGAAGGCGGATAATCGAAGCCATTTGAGATTGGGAAAAGCAATGCCGAGCATCGGGCCTACGTCTTGATAATCGGATTTTAAGCTCAGGACCTGTAATGACGTGGCGAGTTGGGGAAGAGCATTTAAGACTTTGAGATGGTCCTCTGAAGAAAGGCCTAACCCCATCCATTCGAGGCGTAGAACTGAGAGTCCCTACATGCATCAATTAATATCGAGTTCTTCAACTAGAAGGCAAATACTCACCGGTGTACTAACAATTTCTTCGACCACAGGCCCAGATAACCACGGATCATCGGAACCATGTCCCAAATTTCGCAGAGATAGACTCTGAAGCCGGGGACACCCGACATGAAGAGTCCGCCAGAAATCGATGAATAAACGTCCATGCCCCAAGATTGGCTTCCAGTCGTCATCGTATTCCCACCCGTTCAGGAGGTAAATTCCCAATGCAACTAGACGAGGAAGCAGCTTCTTGTTGACGAGCCTCTGGAGTCCCTCGATGGCGTCGAATGGTGTCTTGCCTTCACGCGTCTCGACAGAGAGTTCGGCCATGATGTGTATCTCGGTTACGGCAATTGCGAGCTGTGGCTCGTCCAGTATCTTCTGAATGACTGAAATCGCGTCATCTTCACTCCCAATCACAAGACGCGAGTACAGTAGAGGGCGAACAATAGCGTGGAAGTGGTGATTTCCAAGAGCGAGAGAGAGGAGTGTACGAGGAGCTAAACGCAGGGGAATGAACGATGCGATGAGAGGGAAGAGCTCAGGTGGGATCGATAACAAGGACATAAGCGGAGCTGACTGCGCCTTCGAAGGCATGCAGATTCGCGTTGTTGAAAGCAGAAAGTCACTGATCTTGTTCAAGTTGAAACGCGAACAGACCGACGAGCGCTTCCCGTTTTCCACGCCTTGAACTTGCTCTAGGGCTGGTTGATTGTCAGTTTTAAATACATTCCGGCTTATGACATTCATTTGCGCCATAGATCTATCATTCTCGAAATGCTCATCTGTGCTTACAGGAGCTTATGAATTTTACGTATGCTACAGAAAGACTTTTATAGTCATCGATACCGCAAGTATCTTGTGTGCGAGAGTGATTTTTTGTTCAACAGCCAAACGCGATCAGCGTGTGATGGATTCATGGAGTGGCAGAGGTTCAATTTCATAGCACATCATCTGTTCATTCGCAAGTAAATATGTCCTCAAATTGATTATCTCCTAGAAGAGCTGGCCTCCCACTTTTTCTATCATGCGCTGGATGTGTAGAGTACACTGTTTGTGTAAATCTCCTCAAAATCTCCTCGTCGGCGGTCGCTACGCAGTCCATCGTGTATCCCACCGCCGCATTGCTCGGAGTTGCTCGATCATTCAGATACTCTTATCTACTCTCCTTGGTCGACATCTGGGGATTTGCTGGAAGGAAGGCGAGGAAGGAGGCACAGAACATGAAGTAGCTAAGTTGA
This sequence comes from Pholiota adiposa, assembly GCA_009935795.1. Taxonomy (NCBI): domain Eukaryota; kingdom Fungi; phylum Basidiomycota; class Agaricomycetes; order Agaricales; family Strophariaceae; genus Pholiota; species Pholiota adiposa. The sequence continues at coordinate 49,208 of QEYC01000227.1, read as the reverse complement.
GAACCATACCATGACGTCAGCTGCGGCGTATGGCTGAGTCAGCATTTGGCGTATTAGAGTGCCGGGTACCGCCGCGCTCTCTGTCTGTCCTCGTTCTTTGGACTCTCATCTTCGTCTACCCGCTAACCCGCTGCCTGCTACCCAAACCTCCTATGTACAACCGCCTCCTAGGTCTGGCAGACCGCCTATTCCCATATCCTTAGCAGTATTCTCATACTTGTTCAAACGTTCAGGGCTCTCCCCATCCTGTGCGCTCATACCTCTCGTGCCCCGACATCCGTTGAACCTCTTGGTTCCCTCGTCCTCGTCTACTCCAACCAGTCTGTGCCGCTGCCCCTGCTTATGCATTCGCATTGACGAGTCTCATTCCAAGTCATTCGCAAGCTCCACTGCCAGCAAGACACTCTAATATCGAGCCCATATCAGCTCTAGGATGTACGGGCTTAGGCGAAGGTGCGTTCGAATGGATTCTGATGCGAGGCGGATGGTTGTGGTGCACCTGACGTGTGCGGCTGCGGTGTATAAGGTGCGTCTCATCTCTCTAATTCTTGTGTTCAAGCATACCTCATTCATTGTCTACGATTCTCAACCCGTTCATCCTTATCGCCCTACTTTTATCCGCCGATCCTGCTGCCCAGCACCCGCCCGCCCTCCACCCGCACCTCCCTCCGACGAATTCCGTCCGCTGTCATCCCTCTCGCAGCGCCCAGAGCCAGAAATGAAGAGATAAGTGTCGCTGTGCGGGGCTGGCGAGCGTAATATCTGCGTTATGAGAGTGTGCGGGTGCACCGGGCACTGCGGGCGCTATGTATTTTTGAAATACGTGTTCACTGCCTCTCCTCCTGAACCCGGCCTCTTCTCTCCGCAACTCCAGATTCTTCCCCTGTTTCCTCTTTCCTCGCGCTTTCACCCTTTTCCTAAGTCATCCCTTCTCCCTTCTCATCCCTCTTCCCCTCTTCCCCGCTCTCTTAATCTTAAATACTCCTCCGCGGCCTATCCAGTGACGTGCGGCGTCATTGCGTGGGTGATAAAGAGGATAATCTCAGGAGAGGGTGGGTTGGATCAGCATTGGGAACCGCTGGGCCAGGTGTTAGGGTTGGAGCGGGGGGATTCAAATTGGTGATCATAACTTCGATAAGCTCTAAGGTGCGTGTCATTTTCCCTCTGTCCGTCTTTGGACTCGGCTCACCCTCATTTGCTTAGTTCAGTTTCTCACCTTAGGCAAACGTATCGGACCCCAGGCTTTTGGATTCGGTACGTGAGCTGGCCTAATGCTCCCTCCCTATTGCAGACATCCTCACAAAGTTCTTTGCACTCGAGGCTCGTTCTTCTCGTTTGTACGCGCAGATATCTGTACTATCCGTGCCTCCAATAACCCCAAAGATATTATATAGCTGAGCGCTACTAGCTTTTAGCTGGGACGGTGAGGTTATGGAATTTTTTTTTTTCTATATTGGGAGCATGGATAGATGGATTGGACGGACGCCCCGCAAGGCGGATGACGGATGACGGATGGAGGGCGTTCTGGGGTACTGTTGTGCATTCATTCATTTTTATCTAACTGGAACGGACTCGCAGGTTGGAATTTGCAGGCGCTCTCGCTACGAGATGCGGGATGGACGTTGGGACGTCGGTCAGTTTGATGGCTTTGCGGTGTGTCATGTCCTCTATTTCGTTCGTGCTATCATGTACGCTACCCCTCCCTCTGTAATCTCTACCCGCACTTCTCTGTTACGCAAAAGTGGCCCCTCCGCTAGCTCGTGTTCTGCGTATATTCATGATTTTAGCGCCTTGTGGGCTGGCGGTTAAAGAGTGGTTTGAGAAATGGAGATTGCGGGTAAGCATATGGCGGCATTTGGAGTAGATCGCACGAGTTGTGTGGCAAGCTCTGAAAGAGATTGATGTGTCCGTACGCTGCTGTGCACTGCCTGTCGTTCTATCGATCTTCCTTTCTTCCCCCCTCTCCGCTCTCCACTGTATCGAGTATTAAATATTGACCCACTAGACTAATTGCAGACGCTGGGTCGACGTGCTTTGTTGCTGGTTGATTTTGAATTAATTACAATTGTTCTGGGTTTCCATTTCTGTTCGTGCTACGGCGCGTTCGAGTCCGTCCTTCCTCGGAGGTATGCAAAGTAGTGTTGCCGCAGCTCCGCTCAACTCCGCTGATGCAAAGTACTTGTTCAGTAATCAAAGTGTTGTTCAGATATTCGACTTCGAAGCTAGAATCTGATGTGATCTACGACTTCTATTGAATGCACACCAACTCTTGCATTCTACGCGTGCTTCTCCTCGGACGAAGATCCTTGTGGGCGCCACAATGTGAAAATCTATTTAAGAATACAAATGATTTATACAGAATCGTAGTGTTGTTTATGTTCGAATTAACTGTAACAACTGTGATGCTTACACAATCTCAAACAGCTGTAAGAAAATGTAACATCCCATCCCCATTGTTTCGAGGGGTTGAAGTGGACCAGATGAAGGAGAGAAAGCTAAGGCTTATAAATAGGTTTGTGCATTGCTCTTAGCACAGATTCGGTATATTAAGCTATGCGTGGATTGGATGGCGGTGAGCATCACACTAAGAATATAATCACGCTAGCTGGCATAGCTATCCGTTGTGATTTTTTATAGCCAACTTTAGCCACAGAGGTGATCTCAGGGAATTGGTAAAACTAAGGCAATGAGAAGAACATGTATTGAAACCCCTTATAATACAAACAGGAATGGAATTTATTACCGATTCGAGTCCAACCCAGCCTCGAAAGAACGACCAATGAACAATGGAGCAACATATCTGTCGATGAAGTGGGAAATTTTACTGTTTGAGTTCCATCTTCTCCCAAGGCTTTTCATTTAGTAAATTTAAACCTACCAGAAGAATGCAAGCTGTGAACACGTTCAGCCACAATGAGATGTGCATACCATAAAGGAGGGAGGGCTAATGTTGAGTGATTTCCTCGCTTCCCATACCACCATACTGTACACGTCGTCTTGAACACACTCGAACTTTCAATGAGTCAAGCATTGGGACTCGGATTACCTCCTGAGATCGATATCCAGGACACATTAGGCGCCGCTGCCATCGGCTGTCTAGTCTCGCTGTTTCTATTTGGAGCTACGACTCTACACGCCTATATGTACCTCATCTATTTCAAAAATGACAATCGCAAATTGAAGGCGCTGGTAAGTACCTGATCTTTGGCCTGGTATACGCTTGTCTGGGCTGAGCTACATACTTCGTCATTAGGTCAGTTTTGTGTGGTAAGATACGGTTCTATCCAGAATGCAAGCACCGTGTCAATTGATTTTCTGTTTCGTGCAGGATCTGTGAACTGGTGCATTGTATTGCTGTGGTGCACCTGCTCTATTACTACACAATTTTGCGATATGGGGACTTAAGCGCTCTTGGTGCTAAACCTCCAGCATCTCTTCCACTGTGCGTGGTGGTGGCAGGTATCGAGTCATGTATAGTCAAGGTGCGTGAATCTCCATGGACGTATTTTAAGGAGTGCGTGACATATTTGAATACTTGAATCCGCTGCAGATATTCTTCACTGAGCGAATCAGGGTCGTGAGCGGCGGAAAGCTGTTTATCCCAATCGCATGCTATCTGTTATCTGTGCTTCTATTGTGCTTGATAGTCTTCACCGCAGTCCAAACCCGCCAAATTTCCACCGTCATTGCCTTTCAAGCCGAGTGGAACTGGCTAGTAACTGTGGATCTCTGTCTTGGTGCGGGGATTGAGATAGCCCTCGCAGTGTCGTTGTGCTACTACCTCATTTCCTGGAAAAGGAAGCTGTCTGCACATAGGTACTATGACGTTCATTCTCGCCCGTCACCTATTTTTAATCCTGACCGTGATTCTGAATAGTACCAAAGAGACTGTTGGCGATATCGTGGTCCGGGTCATTGGTATAATTTCGATTGATGTTGACGTGATCATTTTCGTTCTGATTTCTATGTTGTCCAGAGAGTGGCGCTGTCACAAGCTTTTGCACGCTCACTACTGCTGTGTGTGTACGTCTTCTATTTGTAATTAAATTCAGACACAGGCAACTGACGCACATCGTTAGTTTCTCCAGATGCCCCAAAATTGTGCGTTTATATTTGTTTGAAAGTATCTGTTTACTTTCCAATCTCTTATCGCCAATCTTGGATTCCGTAGTTATCTGGCTGGCATTTTTTGTGTGTTTACCAAGATGTGAGCATCCCCGATTTGACGTGAATAATCACACCAATATTTATTTGTGTAGGCATTTCAAATGCACTGCTATTGTCGTGAGTAAAACAAGTAATAACATTGCTCCCAGCTCTCAGAACTAATATTCGTTCAGTTTGAACTCAAGGTTAAAATCGCGTAATTTGACAGGGAATTGTTTGATCGAGTTCCGTGCGAACCAGGAACTCGAGCAGCGCCCTCTCAGTCATTCGAGCAGGGTGAGTCTTATCTGCCTCCTTCCGTAGAACCTACGCTTAAAGCACGATACCTGGGTACCGCAGGGTACAGAAGTAAGCTTGGAGGCGACAACTCGCCGTTCTATAAACAGCGCTAGGAGCTCTACTTCGCACGTTTAATATATTAATTTTTTTCATCTCTGGACCACATTTTGTTTGTGTGATATGTAGATTTAGTCGAAAAAAAGAAATACTGCAATGAATTGGCAGTAAATTCAAGATTGATTCAAGACGTATTGTCGCGCTCTGATTTTCGCGCGCTGAATCAGCTACAATTTTCCATCCCACGCACATCCCATGGCCACGTATCTAGCAAGAGTAAATCCCTTCTTCAGACTCTCTATGTGCTTCCTGCCTCTAACATCTTCATTGCAACTGTTCGAAATCCTTAGTACCTTTCCCGAGTTTTTGTACCTCCCAACTTCCATCCCTCTTCGCCTGTGTGGACGTCTTGTGTCCACTCTCACAACCGCAGATTCCGCACCCAGCCCGCACCTCTTACGCATGCATCACGCTTTCTCCACCTGCACATCCACATGAGATTGAGTGCAGCTTAATGTTATGGACAGTAGATGGTAACAAGCTCAAAGCTTAACACTGTATGCGACGAGTGCAGACACTGCTGATAATTTTTAATAGCCTACGTGACCTATCGAAGTTTCGCATTTTGATGACATTCTGAAAGAGAACTGAAGGAGATTGTACTCGAGATCGCATAGATTGCAGCTCATTCTGTTAGAAGAGACATTTGGGAGCCTTCTCGTGGCTGCTCAATTCACGATCATTCATAGATCTCGATGGATTGGACAGTGTGCACGGTACGTCGTTGGTTAGCTCCCCTTCTATCTTCCTTCTGCATACCTCCTTCTGCCCACCTTCCTGTCTATAGTCCCATTCTCGCACACATCTCCCAAACCTACAATGTTTTTACCATCCACCGTCTGTATACATTGCCTCCCTCCGTCCTCGCATATACCCTCCGTCAATGTCGCTCAATCGCTCTCCAATCTGGCTTCTGTTGCAGTGGCACATCGGCGGACGTCTGCATTCACAGTGTACCCAAGGCCAATGATACGGTGCGATGGTAGTACGCACTGGGGATTAGGCTTTTCTGAGATTGGCCATTGTCGGTACCTTGCATTACGTGGTAATCGCGCTGAATATTGTCCATTCCTTGATATCCAGTGATCTACTGTATCTATCTCACGCTCTCAAAAGACATGCACGGTGCGTCTTCTACTTCCATGATATGACAGCTGCTCAGCTATTTTTCAGATTCCTTACGCTGGCATTGGGCCTTCACTTTATCGTCATCTGTGTTACCGCTCTGGTGGGACACCGATGCTCTCTCCTGCTCAAAGAGCATATATAAGCAGTAGGTGTAGTAAGTCATTTATCTTTTGGAATTTACTCCTGCTGTCTGTTGATCACCCCTCCTACCTCGCCCCGCTCCCCCTCTCTCCCTTTAATCTTCATCGTAAAATCCACTATATTATCTTCAACCATGCCTCGCGCCGCATTGTCCTCCCGTTGAGCGAGGAGGTAATATCTTTAAACAACATTATTTCTGTCATTTCTTACTTTTTCTATTTCATTAACCTGTGACACTTTCATTGATCTTGACCAGTACCCACACCGGCACCTACGACTGCAATCCGAGATTCCGCACCGCCCATCTCGACGGTGTGACACCCAAAAATTTCCTTTTCAATTATATCCATCTGGTGTCAGATGGTTTGTGAGTTGACGGTGATCTCGGGTTCAAAAAAATCTTCTAGCAGGTGAGGCGGGGCGGACTCAAGGGTGGTGATGTGCGGGTAGAGTCTAAGATGTAAACTTAGGTCTTCGCACTGGGGTATTTGGGGTATTTAGGCATCAGTGATTTGAGGTTGCAGGCGGGGCATGGCGTGTTCAACGTTCATGCTTGGAATATTCACTTCGTTATGCCACCTTGTTAATTTTCACCATATTTTCTACCCCACCTCCGATCCTACGACTTCTACTCGTACGTCTCCGTGACACAAAATTTTCCCTCTGCTATCCTTCATCTGTTTCATTACCATAATACCCGCTGGGGCTGAGGTGCGTACTGGGCGGTGGCTTGTGTCGATTGTACTGCCTTTTTTGACGAATATACTCTACGTGCTACTTAGTGTGTTATCTTTGTTCGTATATGTTCGTATACAGCGATAGTGGAAATATACTCTATAGAGTCCAGCTAAGACATTGTTTTTTTCCTCAAAGTGCTTGCCCATGTTCTCTTCTGGAGGGCGAACATGTAATCGACGTTTTATGTTCAGGTCAGAATCACTACAAATATGATTTAAATCTGTCGACAGCCATAGTAAGAATAAGTTTGAGCGACTGCACCAGAGTCAGAATGACCGTCTCATGCTCAAGTCGTGTAGCCTACGCGTACGACCAAGCACAAAGCACGAAGAGCATCTGCCTACCATCGCCTACCCACGCTCCTCTCGCAGGCACTCCAATCCATCTCTTCACGCGTCAGAAGTAGGAAAAAATGATCATCTTCGAGCGACGTGAACGGAAGGCGCTGAAGAGGGGGGTGTGGTCTGACAATAGTATAGGTCAGGATGGGTTGCTCACCTCAGCTGCTAGCGGCTTGCCAGAATAGGGATAGACGGAGGGCAAAGAGAGGCGCTTTCCAGGCGCGCCTGCACAAGGTCTCGGGCCCTCCATTACGCGTAGCATAGTGCTCTACTTCGTTCCTTTACGGGGGTTACACGTCTCTACGTGGCTAAAACCCCAGCTGTAATTTGCTCATTTGAGAGCGGCCTGGAGAAAATCGGATGTGATTTGAGGCGCGCGGTGTGGGCTGGGGGTTGATTGAAACGCGCTACCGCTGACGCGACACAATCACCGACTATCCTGATAAGAGGTAAGAAAAAGTGGGGCACCGTTAGCCCGCTGTGTGTAGAGTCCTCCGGTAAATATACGGGTTCAAAAATGCGAGTATTGCGACTTACCTGTGTATGCGCCGAACGCAACCGTCGTTTCTTCACTACGACCAATGCCCTGCTCCCTCGCCTCCTCGAATTGTCCCTGCGCCTGACTATTGATGATGAAAAGTTCCAGTAAACCGAAAGAGCACTGCAGGAGTAAGTAGAGGGTGTATATTCAACAATGAAGCACAACTAGTAAAACATGGGAGTGACGTTGAAGTTGACAAGACGACCAATAGTGCACCGGCGCATGCACGAACTCTAAAAGAACCCGGTACAAAGGTGACCCGCTACCTCCACCACGCCTTCACGGTGCCCACGCGTGCGTAGGAGGGGAGAGGAGGCGGGGGTACTAGGTATGAAGCGCTTGAGGAGTTCGGTGTGCGGATGAACTGGGAGCGCGATGGGTGCGTAGATTGGATGTGCGGATATCAGGATAGTCGGGTGATGAGCATAGGATATGCATGGATGGGAATGATGAGTAGGAAGGCATACTTTATACGTCGAAGACCGAGGAAAGGAATGGAACGGTATTGGAGCTGCAGGGGAAAAGGTCCGACGGGTGGGTGTGCGATGACTTGGTGAGTATCTGGGTACATGAGCGCTGGGAATACACACCTACGTCGTGGAGATACGCATTGAGGGATGCACTGGAGGATTGCGATGGGAGGAAGTGAGGATGAGGATGAGGATCATGATGACGACTCGGATTGGAGAAAGGAAGAACGCGCCTGCGTGTGTTCATTACATAATTTTCTTTATTTCACACGTCTTGCCGAGGATCGATAGCAGACACTCTGGTGTTTTCCCCGACCTGCTAGCGCAGTCCCCTCAAAAGCTCCATGTTTTCTACCCCATATGAAGATCTGAAAGCGCAATCCTGTGGTCCCCGGCGGCGCTCGCCGTCTCTTTCCATAGCGCCGCTTATCCAACGCTTATCGTTCCATTCTGAATGAGTCCATTCATTCGACTCTCGCCTATGGATGACTACTTCCAACCTCCTTCCCGTGAAGGCCCGATCTTTGTTTATTCGTTTTTTCCTGCGGTGGATACATAGAGTACGTCATCTCGTCTCGTCTCCTCTGCGCATCTTCCATCCTTCATCATCCCATCATCCTCTTCTTCCTCATTCCTTATGCATCTGCGCTTCAAACGCACCCGCACCGCATGTTGACATAGGCTCATACATACTGGCCTTTTGCTGCCCAGGGGGTCTTCATTCAGGGCGTGCTCCGGGTGGAGGGAGGTGTTTTGTAGCTGCGATTTCTATGCGGGTCGGGTAGTGGTGATATGGGATGTTGACTGATATGAGAGCTTGCGTTGCTCTCAGTGCTGACAACGATTGATGATCGTCTGATAATCTGTCAATTCGCTCGAGATTTGGATTCAGCGGTTGAATGGGAATGGAATAGTCATATAGCAAGTACGTCGTCTGGTTTTTCTCGCTTGGAAGCTCGATGCTTATTAAGACCTTAGCTTCTTTTTAGTTTCTTATCGCTTTTCAGAGGTTTGAACTTTCTAGAATTTCATTTACTTCCTCAATCCGCTATGCGCTCCGCACCCAACCGTCCATCCGCACTCACACCCGCCCTGTGGCTACATATACCCCCCTTCTTTGTCCAGGCATCTTTATTAAACACGCTCTGAACTGAAGGCGGGGAGCCTATGGAGGTTCTAGGGGTCGTGTGAAAGCGTTGGACTCGGTGCGGTATATACAATATGATAAAGAGCTAGTTTCGGAGTGTGAGGCATATGCTGCCCCATTTCTATATATGGGTTTTCGTTTCGTGTTTTTGCTCTGCGTCTTTCGGCCTGGCGTTACCATCGACGTCATAAACCATTTATTCCTCTCCATCTCGCTTTCTCGGTTTCATCCCATCCCCTCATACCTATGTCCCTATACGCCTCCCTCACAGCTCCAAACTAACTCCATGCACTCACTCCCATCTAGCTGTAGTTGGTGCGCGAGTGGACGGATTTAGGGCATTTTCATGGTCCGTGAGTGAGGTGTATTTGACTGTGGGGTGTAAGTGGGGGAGGTCCTTCTGGACTGGGGTTGTCTCTCGTCTCTCTAGTTCGCTGTTTTGTCGGCATTTCCCCTCGTTTTATTCACTCATTATCTCCCCGATACGATAGTCCGTTTCCTCTACCGCGTCCTGCACCTCTGCCCCGTACAATGCCTCCTCTTGCCCATATTCTGTGAGCAACTCTCCATATGCGTCGTTCTCTTGCATCTCTCCCGCTCATTCTACGTTTACTTGTAGATCATGCTAAGTTTTTACTTTCGGGTGCATGTAGACGGGATCAGGATTCATAGAATAATAATGTTAATTTACGTTTATAAATAGTCATCGCGCAAATGAGTTTGAGCGAGTGCGCCAGAATCGTACCGATCGACTCATGCACATCTCATGTGGCGTACACGTACGACCGAAACACGAAGTGAATATGCTGCCTACCATCGCCTGCCCGCGGAATCCCCCTCGACGGACACTCCAATGCATCTTTTCGCGCGTCAGAAGTAAAAATAATGATTTTCTTCGGGCTGTGCAAACGGATGTGGCTGAAGAGGGGTGTGTTCCGTCAATGATACAGGCCAAGGGTGGTGTGCGCACCTCAGAATATGTAAGCGGCTTGACAGAACAGCGGTAGGCGGAGGGCGAAAAGAGAGGAATTTTCCAAGCGTCCGCACAAGGTCTCTTTTGCTCCTTCTAGAGCAGCATGGAGAAAATTGAAATGAATTTGAGGAGCGCGGTACGAGCAGCGGATTATTGAAGGATACTCATACTGCGCGACATGATTGCCGACTGGTTTGAGAAGAGATGAGACGTCGAGAAGACGTGGGACACCACGCTTTATCCTGCTATTCGTAGAGTCGTACATATGTTCAGTAAGCATTCAGGGTAGAGTAGAACGTATGTACTGACCTGTTTGAACGCCTAACACACGCCTATTTCCTTCACGACGATGGCTCCGTTCCCTCGCCACTTCAGATCGTCCCTCGTTCCAACTATTGTTGACCACCATTCCATCCAACCATGAGACGGACAGATGTCTATAGGGGGGTGTACACGCAATCAGTAGAGTACACGAGTTACGTCGGCGTAGACAAGACAACCCATAGTGTACTGTCATACGCAGGCGAAACTCCACGCCGCTACAGTTCTCGCCCGCGATACTCCACCGTGCCTTCACAGTGCGCGCGTGAGTGGAGGGGTGCAGAGGAGGCGCGTGCTATGTATGAGGCGCGTGTCAAGTTTAGTGCGGAGCGGGATGGAGTTGGGGCGTGTTGGGGACGGACAGAACCAAGAGTGCGGCAGCTCGGGAGTGAGCGGGTACGACACTTATGTTACCTCTGCAAGGGAGATGACAAGAATGAGGATGAGATGAGGTGAGGCAAGAAACGAGCAGGCAGGGGGAATGCGTACCATATACGTCAAAGGTCGAGCAGCGAAAGGACAGGGCGAGGACAGCATTGGAGCTCAAGCTGACGAACTGACGGGAGCGGAAACTAGGATAAAATGAGCTTTAGGATCTGGTTGGTGACCGGTGCCGGTGAGCGCTTAGCGCTTAGGCGCTGGAATTTAAAGCTCGAAGCGCTGACTGGGTGCATACGTATGGCGTAGGACTTCGCGGAGAGGAGTGCGCTGGAGATTGCGGCGGGAAGAGGTGAGGCTGATGCGTGAGAGGAAAATGGGAAGCGTGTTCATTACGTAACACTGACTTCCCACGTCCCATCTTTCCTCCGTTCGAACTCCCAGCTTCCAGTCTTGTTCTCGTCCTCTACCGTCGCGCTAGTTGCCTGCCGTCTTCTGCTTTCATGCTCCTGCTTGTCCCACCTCGGTCTACAATTCGTGCAAGTCTCTATCCATCTCATCTGAATATTTTAAACACGCAGCCCGTCCGCCCGTCCACCCCGCATCTCTGCACATGTTCATGGACAAATTTCTGCGTCCTAGCCTTACAGTTTTGCCCCATGGCACTGATCAATCGATCAAGACTGACTGAACGCAGATAAACTCTTGGTTCAGTGCAGAGATGCCGCTTGGACGGCGGATGGCGGGATATGCTCCCTCCAAGTTCTATGTACTGGGAACTGAGATACGCTCAAGATCGAAAGGCATCGAATGCATCGCAACTCATCCTGTCATGCAGAGGAACCTGAAGTTACTCTGGATATTTCTCTCTGCGTGGCGACTCAGTTGATCGCGTCAGATCGGCATACGGTGCGTACTTAAAGTACATTCTCCAACTATGCTCTCCCTTCCTTGTTCTCTGCCCCATCGTCCGACTCTCTCTACGTCGTCCATATGTTGCCTAGCGTCGTCCTCATACATCCCATCTACTTACCAACAGCCTAGTAAACTCCTCCAGATCACCTTTTCTCCATATTTTATGCCGGTGGGACCGGTGATGGGCGGTATTTCTCATGCGTAGACGTAGGGTTGAATTCGCAGGGGGTTGGGTCAGTGCTAGCACTGCCCGGATCGATTGCGTCAGATAGACAACGGGTGTGCGAGCTGGTGCACGTTAGTTTCCTGCATTTTTTCTATCATTGCTCTCATTTCGGTGAGTATTGTTCTCCTTCCGCCTATGAATATTCATTGACATACCGATGCTCTCAGTTTCTCAACCGATTTCTCCGCTGCCCTCGCTCGCCCTTAGCTCATTTCATCATCCCATCATCCTCCTGGGCCCCCTTGCGAATTGTCGCCAACACATCCATACTTCACCCGCACCCGCATCTAGGCTTCCGATACCGCATCCCCCCTCTTCGTCACCTTGGGCGCCTTCATTCAAGGCCCTCTTCGGATCGTAGGAGGTGGCGCGCTATATCAATTAGCCATGCGGGTCGGGCGAAGGGATGTGGAATGTTTGTTGATATGAGAATTTGCGTTGCTCTCGGTCTCGTTTGATAATTGTTAGGTCATTTATCAATACAGGCGGATTTAGTGGTCGATTGAAATATTTTCGTATGTGGTCTACTTTCGTTACCTTGAAGCTCGAGGATAACTGATTCATGATTTTAGGTTCTTAGCACCTCCTCCACGCTCTCCCCCTCTTCTTTTCGATCTTCCCCATTTATTTCCCGGATCATTCCAAACACAATCCTCCACCCAACCCCCACACGCACTCGTACCCACACCATGACTACTGCATATACCACCCCCCTTCGTTGTCCGTGCGTCTTTTCCCAAACACGCTTCGGATTAAGGGCGGGTTTTATCGCAATATTGTTGCATGTTGCAGGTCGTGTGCTGAGGGACACGTTGGCGTGTGTGTATACGGTGGATGTATTAAGGTAGTATTACCTGCGACTCCGGTGAGAGAAGGAGCTCGATGCGGTGCTGGCGTTAGATTTTGGGGCCGTTTAACGAGCCGGTTTCATACGCGCTGTATCTAAGTATTCGAGGAATGTTGAAGTCGGAGTGGTGACACTTGCATATTTGACTAAGAAAGATTAAGGCTTTATCGTCTGACGATCATTTTCAAATGACGCTCAAGAGGGTATTGACTTACAGTGCTTTGCATGAATAAATGCCGCATCGTTTTCCGCAACGCCAGTGATGGGGCTGATGGTGCCTTGCGGCACGCCTCGGCTTGCATACCTCCCCGTCGTGTTCCAATGTTTGAGGCAAAATTTTGGTACATAAGACTTCTTTACTCAACCCACTCCGCTCTCGAGGCATCGCCTGTGGACAATGAGGCATTTTTGGAAGCGGGAAGAGTGGAGGAGGAGACGTTGGTTCACTGGCAGAGGATTGCCGACCCATCAAATACAGGACCAAACACGAATAAAATTATTTGACGCGTGGACCCGTGCATGAGTGTACTGTTGTCGCGTCGGATGCTACTACTCTTTGCGCTTGACCTCAATGGCTTCATCACGATCATCCGCAGCTTCGACCACCCCTCCTGAACCGAGAACATCAAAACTTTGTACGTATGTGTACACTCCAGTGCGCTTCACGCAGCACTGATTTGTCCCGTCCTTTCGGTGGACGTATAGTCAATTCACCGACCGCAGATGTCACATTCATCTCGTCAGATGGCGTCCTGTTCAGATTGCATGCCTCCCACCTCAGCTTGAACAGCGTAGGCTTCGGGAAAGTCTCCGACAACACCGTAATCGGAACGGAATCAGTTCCACTGGAGGAAGATTCAGACATCCTCGACATTCTCTTCCAATTCATTGAACCACCTCCCGAATCTCGAAATTTCCGCCAGCCATCCGTACTGCATTTACCAGCGAAGACATTTCTTTGCATTAGCCGAGGCAGCAGAGAAGTATGTCGTTTACGCGGCTACAAGCATCTGCTTTACGCGCATGCAGTACGTGTTATGGTCAGCTTAAAAGTATCCTTTAACGGGTTTTTGCAAGGCAACTGGTGTCTGGCTACCCCCTCAACGTACTCAACCACAGTGCAAAACATGGCTATCCCGATCTTGCGGATGAGGCCGCCTTAAAATCCCTACTCTTTCCACTCGACGAGGTCGCTTTGAAGCTCACAGCTCCGGGTCTCCTCCAACGTTATGTAAGTACTAAACCCCGATTCTTTGATTCACGGTTGATTATTTACCAACACTTCCTCATTTTCTAGCTGTGCTACCTCTCTAAGTACCGAAACGCGGCGCACGAGGCCACTAAACGCTTTGAAAATGTGCTTCTGACTCCGATGGTGTGTCCTCTATGGACGCACATGTACGCGCATATCGTCGACAGATCGACGATGACCTCCTTCTGATTGACACTATACCTCCACTCCCGGATGATCTAGATGTTTTCGACTGTCCCGACGAAATGTGCGAATGCGTGGGCCTACGTTTGGATTTCAATTTACCATCATTTCTTGAAAAATATACAAATATGCCACCGCGTATTGCTAAATTCAGCACTATTCATGTACAGTAGTACCCAGAAACTGACAGGAACGTCAATTATCTTTGCCAGCAGTCTCAGATCACGCGAGTGAGGATATGATGTCGATGTGTTGAGAGCTTTTCCCGCTGTTAGTTGTCTCGTGAGATCAGCGCTTTCTGATTTGTCTTCCTGCTGGCGTTACAGGTTGCATTGTGATTTATTGGAATGGGAGGAGATTCAGAGAACATACTGGATGTTTCATAGTCAAACCCAAGTCAAACCAATATGTACACTGACACACCGGCCTGTCTTACGAACTTACGGGGAGCGCCATTCCACCAGGCGAGAATTATCATTCTATATTGGCTGATGTTGAACGTTGAACGTTGAACATTGAACAGCATTGAACATTGAACACTGATCGCTAACAGGATATTTCCATCAATTATCGCTAACAGGATATTTCCATCAATTAAAAACAAAGTGCGCACCATATCTCAAGATCTCAAGTGTCAATGACAGTCATCCATCGTCACATATATACGACCTTCCGCTCCACCAGACCCTTTCTCCCTAAGGCTACACCACAATTTCATCCGTATCCACCGAGCCAAACAGCATCTAGACAGATAGATTTGCAGTCCCTAGCAATCAACAGAACACAGAACGGTGCGGGGCCAGGCAGAATATCGGATCGAACCAGTGTGTTACCACCATTGTGGGGGTGAAGTCGTATACGACTTGGAGAGGTAATACAAGGATAGTGAGTGGGACGGGGTCTCATATGCAGGACGTTGTAGCGGAATGAAAGCTGGATGTGGTGTTCGACGTTCGTGTTGTGTTTGTGCTCATAGCAAGCGTCATGGCCAGCGAGGTGTGCTTATGCAATCTCTCGGCAGATGCCGGCTGCACTGCGAAGCTCGGATGCTTGAGCTTGGCTTGAGCGTCTTCGCATCCTTCATCCTTCCCCTATGTCATCTGCGACTTCAACCACGGAAAAAGACTATAAACTATCCCACCTATAACCTATCTTCATCGCGATAACGCGCAATGTCAAATGTTGCTCCAACATCTAGTTAACTCGCCAACCGCAGATGTGACTTTCCTGTCGTCAGATCGCGTCTTGTTCAGAGTTCATGGATCCCATCTCAATCTCAATAGCATGGGGTTTTCTCGCGTCTCTGAAGACACCATAGTCGGAACAGAGCCCGTACCGCTTGAAGAGCCCTCCGAAATCCTAGATTTACTCTTCCAATTCATCGAGCCCCCACCCGAGTCTCGCAATTTTCGACAGCCTTCCGTGGGTAATCTGTCAGCAAACCAATTTTTTGGGTTAGCGGAGGCCGCAGAGAAGTATGTGGTTTACGGGGCGGTGAATGTTTGTCTCACCTATATGAAGTGCGTAACTACGTGTCTCACGATTCACGAACGCTGTGAAAGAGCTAATTCAAATTTACTTAAAGGCAAATAGTGGGAGCGTTTCCTCTTGAGATTCTAAACCACTGCTCGCTCCACGGTTATCCTGAACTCGCTGATCAAGCTGCGGCAAGATTTACAGCTGACGTTTGGGGCATGCAGAGATTTGAAAAGATCGCGTCGAAGCTTACTGCTCCGGGACTACTACAACGATATGTACGTAGATGTGTTCTGCACTCCTTTCTGGCGAAACTGATTTCTTGTTTTGTTTTATAGGTGAAATACTACTCAAAGTGGCGTGATGTTGGAAGAATCGCTATCAAGATCTTCGAAAACAACGCCCTTGGTCTGAACTGTCCACGTTGGAATTACATGTACATTCGATATCGTCAGCAAGTCGACCAGAATATGATGAATGTCGATTCGCCGCCGATATATTCATTTTCAGAAATTGAATCGCTAGAATGTGGTAACGGCAACTGTTCTTGCGTGGATGTACCTGACACTTGGCCTCCTTGGTTTGACTTGCTTGATACTTTGAAAAATAAAGTTCCGAAGCTTAGTACTGTCACAATATAATGATGAAAAAATTTGTTTCCACGTTCAACTGTAAATAATTCCTGACGGGGGTACAATGTGGGAAGCCATCGAAAGCATAAATGGGCCGCGGGGAATAACCTAGAGGAGTTTTTTAATTCGTGAAATACCTAGCTAGATACCGATGCTGCTGACGTCCGTCTGTAGATCTGTAGGAAATCTACTGGAGTGTGCTAAATTACATGCTCCCTTCTCTACATCCTTGTCAGCTCCTGTATAAAGACCAATGAAAATATCGAATATTCTGTGCGTGGATGGTTAATTGCTCAAGAGAAAGGGTCATCATAGGGATAAGATAACAATGGTTGTGTAGCTGGACGGTTGATCTGGATGCAAGAAAGAAAGACGAGGGCGAGACGAAATGAATAATATTAACGAATGTAATTGAAGGGAAATTTTCAGGGAACGCGCCAGAGCGCGCCAAAGGGGAAATGCTAGCGGAACTGGGAGGATTAAATGAGTACTTAAATTGGTGCAGATGTACGATGGGTATAGGATGGCTGCAGATTACGGAAAGGAAAGGTAGGCGTGCAAGGGCGGGGAACGAACTTCGGCATGTATCGGCTTGGGGCGCGTGGCAGAATTTTGTCACGACCGTGTTCGCGACGCGTCACGGATCGAAAACGAGCTTCCTTCATAAACGTCCACGACGCATCTGACAATGGCATCTGCGAATGCTTCCGAGGCCCTTGGGCCAACGACATCCGAATTATGTATGTGATATGACTTTCCACCTACCCTCACCCATCTAAATCGCCTCAAAACGCGTTGATAGTCAATGAGCCGAGTGCTGATATCACTTTCATGTCGTCTGACCGCGTCTTATTCAAGATTCATACGGCGTACCTCAGCTTGAATAGCATGGGCTTTCCTAAAGTCACCGAGAACATCATAATCGGAACAGAGCCAATTTCGCTAGCGGAATCCTCCAACGTGCTCAACCTGCTATTCCAGTTCATCGAACCTCCTCCGGAATCCCGTGGTTATCGCCAGCCATCGCTTATCGACCTTCACGCGGAGTTATTATTTGAATTAGCGGAAGCAGCCGAGAAATACGGCGTATATGCTGCTATGAACGCTTGCTTCATCTACATGCAGTACGTCCCCAATGTTGTTCTCATTCCATGCATGCGTTAAATTTTTTATTGGCCCTATTAGACACAACATAGACAAATATCCACTCGAAGTTTTGAACCACAGCGTCATGCATGGCCCGCCTGAGCTGGCCAATAAAGCTGCCAGGCATTGCCTCCCACGGAAACTCGATCAAGTAGCTTTGAAACTGACCGCCCCGGGTCTGCTACCACGCTACGTCAGTGGACCGGTTTTTATATTGATACCATGTCTTGGGTTTACTCTAACTATGTGCATCACAGTTAATCTACCTGTCTGTATGGAAGCAAAGGGCAGAACTGGCCATTGCACAATTTGAAGCGTATATGAGCGAGGATGCAGACTACTCGGGCACTGAGGATTGCCCCGGCTTGTTTCATGCTTACCTTCTGTATCGACAACAAGTTGACAGAGATTGTTCTTCATTCGATCGCTCACTTACTTCGAGAGTCTTGGAATCAAAAAGATGTGAAAACCTTCAATGTGGCTGCCGATATCTTCCCGATGAATGGCCCGCCTGGTTTTACGGGCTCTCCAACCTGAAAAACTCAATTCCCGAGTTCAGCACGATCATTCTGAAGCAGTAGTATTATTAGTGGAAGCAGATTACTTTTACACCTAGATAAGCTTTCTACATAGTCTACGCTATTACAACACATCATCACACATCGCCACCATATTTGCGAACAAGTTTGAGTTCTGAAAGTTCCGAATAGTCAACGATCTCCGCTCACTGTGCTCAACGACAAATCCTTGACAGAGTCATGACGTGGGTTGGCACCACGGATTAGGTTCAAACTCTCTCCGCATCCAATAAGGCTACTCGAGCTCGCCCAACGGCGACCTCTACTCCTACTTCCGATGGTTGTCGCAGAAAAACGCCCACGCACGAACGACGACGCAGACAAGCGCCTAAAGTTTGAGATCGGGCGTCCTTGTCCTCACTGCGAGAGGGACAAAAAGGTCAGCATGCTTCAAGACAAAAAACAATCAAATGCTTAAAGGCGGCCTGATGGCGAAAACGATGATGACACGCCAACGTGGACGACGACGACTACGATGACGGCCACAAAGAGGGATAACGCAGCCTTGAGCAGGCAGCTGCACGCCCCAATTCCCGTCGGCGGTGGGTGCAGAGCGTCATCATTCGCATCCAGTTGATATAGAAAAAGAGCACAGACGTCGTCCAAAAGCGCCACCAACGACCGCCCAAAAATATCAAGGACTGCCAACCCCACCCAGAAAGCCCCTTTAATCCTCTAACCAAAATTCGAAAGCTGCGAAACACGACGATCGACACGAAACACGAAATAAACCCACCTAGAACTTCAACCGAAACACGTCTTGCTTTCGCGATTTTTGACTCGCCGCATCTTTGATGCTTTATATGGTCACAACGGAGTCTGAGAGGAGATAGTACGATGAAAAGGGGGGAAAGCCAGAAAGACGAAGATAAAGATCACATACCATTCGAGAACCGAAACTACAGACGAGAGAATTCACGGCCTTCCAATGTTCCATTCAGCGGTGTGTTCGCGCGCAACAGCTTCGAGTTGGGCGACACGCAGTATTAGGCGTCTGTTTGTCGGGCAAAAAATAAATAAAAAATAAAAACGAGAAACGAACACGACATCAGTTTCCATCGCCAAGCCACAAAAAAAATGGGTAGGGGGGAAAGAGAAGAACACATCGAAGAAAATAAATAAGAGAGACGCACGATAATCGATGAAGCGTAGCCTCGGATACTCGAACCCAGCCTCGTCCTCGCTCCCAACGCCTCCATCTTCCTTTCCCACTCTCTCCACATTCCTTTTGATTGCCGCAATCGTCTTCTCCCTCCTCGAAACTACCACTAATGATCTCGCCCCGCCGGTCGCAGTCGTCGATGCGTCATCTCCATCCCTCGGCATAGCGGGCATCGGGATGGTCAAATTCGAGGCGGTGAACGAAGGCATGTTTAGCTCGTCTTCCAATCCCCGTTCGAGGGCGCACGCCAGACGGTGCCTATGCTCCGGCTAAAGGCTATACTTCGAGCTGGTGGTCACGGTACACCACTAGG
Organism: Pholiota adiposa; assembly: GCA_009935795.1. NCBI lineage: Eukaryota > Fungi > Basidiomycota > Agaricomycetes > Agaricales > Strophariaceae > Pholiota > Pholiota adiposa. The sequence continues at coordinate 29,737 of QEYC01000227.1, read as the reverse complement.
ACTCCTTGCCCCCGAACCCGGGCCCAACCTCCAGCCCGCGCCAGAGCTCGAAGGCGTCTTCACACGGCGGTCCTCGGCGGGCGTGGTCACTTCGAGCGAGAAGTTAGAGATGACGGAGATGACGCTGCTTGTGCCCATGGGCGTTTCCATTCTCATTATCGTTACCGTTACTGCTCCTCTGCACCTTCGTCATCGACGCCGAGCTCCTAGACCGCACGACGTGGGCGGAGGAGGCGCCCAAGATTTCGCAGCAGAAAGCACACATAGTCTTTCGTTCCGAATCCACTCGCCCGATTTCTCCGCTGACAGATCACGATCCTAAAGACACTTTGAATAAGCCTCCACCGCTGGTACCAAACCGCGCAGTTGAAAAAAAAGAAAAAGAAAAAAAAAACAAGCTCACCTCCTCGTCGCCATGCTCCCCGTCATCCCATACCTGCTCCTCTTCTTCCCAGAGGTCGAAACCCCTCATTGAACTTCCGTCTTTCTAATAAGGCACTCGAGCTCATCGAACGCGTGAGCGGGTGCGGTTTTCGTCCTCCACTCCCACCTCCGGCAGTTGTTGAGCGTTGATGTCCGGCGGGTGAGTGGGGATGGGGTTTCCTCGTGTTTGCTGTTAAGCAGGAGAAGAGAGAAAAGGGACGTTAGATTGGAAGAATAAAAAGACGATGATAGCGATGGGAATTATGAGGGCGGGGAAGAATGATGCCGAGGATCACACGACGAGGGCAATGAAGCGCAAACGTGGAGGAGGGACAGGTGAACGACAACGACAACGACGACAACAGAATGACGGCGAAAGGCAAGAGTCAGCGGGTGGAGTGCGTCGTCACCCATATCCAGCTAAATACCGCGCCCGAAAAAAGTTGTGCACCTGGAAATATCACCAAGGACGGCCCTTGAAAATATTGCTACACCCGTCTAACGTACCCCAACCCATCCAACCCTCCATAAAACCTGCCAAATCATGACTTGAATGGCGCTCGCGAACATAAAGAGACCTTCCAATCCTCCAACCTTCCAACGGACAGAGACAAAGACCCAACACGAAACGAAAAAAGCAAAACGCACCTATCACTCCACCCCAAGTCCCATCGTCAACCCAATCCCTCTTCTGAGAAGTTTTCTGTCGCGGCGTCTGACGGCGGTGTCGCAGTTGTCTTCGACCTAATTTGGTCATGACGGACGCTGAAGAGAACAACGTGATAGTAAGCGTTGGAATAGATATATGCGGGAGAACGAGATCGTCGAGGAGAACTTGAAGAGACTGGATTCGAGAAGAGGAGAGGAGGTAGTAAAGAGATGACAGGACGATAGCAGGAAGAAAAAGACAAAGACGAAAGATACATACCATTCGAAACCACACCAGCCTTCCATCCAACGGCGTCTTCGTACGCGACCCAGCGCGGTGCAACATCTTCGAATTGGGCAACATGCATCATAGGTGTCTGCTTTTCGCGCCAAAAAAAATTAAAGCGAAAATGAAAGAGAAAACGAAAATGAAAATGAGATCAGTATCCATCACCACGCAAAAAAAAAACGGAAAAGAGGAAAAACGGGAAGAAAGGGAAGAGAGGGAAGAAAAGAAAGAAGAGAGAACGCACAGTCACCGATACATTTATGAAGCTGATCCTCGCACTCTTCGAGTCCGTTCACGTCCTCGCTCCCAACGCCCTCAAATGCCCTCCGTCTCCCTTTCTCTCCCTCCCTCCATCTCTCCCTCCATCCCTCCATCGCTCTAGCACCCGCCCCATTCATCCGTCTCCCTCGCCCAATCCGCGAGCTCGTACACCACCATCCCCGTCAGGGATCCCGCTCGACACCCTCCCTCCTCCCTCCTCCCACCTCTCACCTCCGGAGCCCACACTCGTCCGCAGTCCCATACCCGCCCAGAGCCCATACCCGTCCGCAGTCCCACTACCGCAGCCCCACTATAGTCCCACTCCCACCTCCAGAGCCCACACCCGCCCACCTCCGAAATCGGCGACTAACGACTAACGACTGAAGAAGGGCCAACGACGTCGACTGACCACTAACCACTAAAAGAGGACAAGGCTGCAGCGGACGGAAAGGAAAGGAAAGGAAAGGAAAGGACGGAAAGGAAAGGAAGGGAAAGGAAGGGAAAGGAAAGGAAAGGATGGAAACACATCCAACGCAGGCACGCCGCACCGCGCGAGTCCGTTCTCGACATCGACGTCCTGCGTACCCAGTGTCCACGATCCAGGGTCCACGATCAAGGGTCCACTAGGCGGTGCGCTGTGGGTCGTGTCGTGTCGTGTCGTGTCGTGTCGTGTCGTGTCGTGTCGTGTCGTGTCGTGTCGTGTCGTGTCGTGCAGAGGGACGGATGGGCAGAGCGGGCAGACGGGCAGACGGGCAGAGGGACGGATGGGCGCGCGGAGGAACGGATGGGCAGAGCGGGGCGCTTCGTCGACGCCGACAGATACGCGGCAGAGGGGTAGCATCCAACAGAGCGAGGTGTTCGTGGTTCGCGTTCGTGTTCGCGTTCGTGGTTCATGTTCGCGTTCGCGTTCATGTTCGCGTTCGCGTTCATGTTCGCGTTCGTGTTCGCGTTCGTGTTCGTGGTTCGATGGAGAGGGGCGTTGGACGTTGGTCTTTGGGCGTTGGGCGTTGGCGTTGGTCATGGGTATTGGGCATTAGGCATTAGGCGTTGGCGTTGGGCGTTGGGCGTTGGGCGTTGGGCGTTGGGCGTTGAGCGTTGGTCGATCATTAGGCATTGGGTGTTGGGTATTGGGCATTAGGCGTTGGGTTAGTGCGGTGGGCTTTGGTCTTTGGGCTTTGGCGTTGGGCTTTGGGCTTTGGGCGTTCGTTGGGCGTTGGGTTAGTGCGGTGGGCGTTGGGCGTTCGTTGGGCGTTGGCGTTGGGCTTTGGTTATGCGGTGGACATTGGGCGTTGGGCTTTGGCTTTGGTTAGTGCGGTGGGCGTTGGGCGTTGGGCTTTGGGCTTTGGGCTTTGGGCGTTGGGCGTTGGGCTTTGGGCTTTGGCGTTGGAGGGGGCGTTGGGCGTTAGGCATTAGGCGTTGGCGTTGGGCGTTGGGCTTTGGGCTTTGGGCGTTGGGAGTTGGTTAGTGTGGTGGATGTTGGTCATTTGGCGTTGGGCATTGGGCGTTCGTTGGACATTGGTCGATCATTGGGCGTTGGGTTAGTGCGGTGGGCTTTGGGCTTTGGGCTTTGGGCTTTGGTTGGGTGTTGGGCTTTGGAGGGTGCGTTGGTCTTTGGGCGTTGGTTGGGCTTTGGGCTTTGGTCTTTGGGCTTTGGCGTTGGGCTTTGGGTAGCGGATGTGCGTGTTGCGTCACGCGTGCGCCTTTGTGAACGAATCCGGAGAGGCGAAGATGAAGAGGAGGCGCCTACTGCACGACCGATAACGTCCATATCCACCGCGTGCTAGATGCCACGTAACACGTTATGCTCAAAAACTATGAGCGCCGCCCCAAGAACCAAGACACCCCCCCCCCACAAAACCCTCTGCCCTTGCACCGCCCTCCCCTTCCGCCCCTCCGCCCTTGCACCCTTCCGCCCTCCACCCTTGCGCCCTCCACCGCTCTCCCCTCCACCCCTCCACCCCTTCCACCCTCCGCCCCTCCACCGCCAACACCTCCATAACCGCGCGCGTTTAAAAATCGAACCGTGCTGGGGCGAAGCGCGTGGTAACGCAAGCGACATGCGTTTGTGAGGAGGATGGAGGATGGAGGAAGGAGGAAGGAGGATGGAGGAAGGAGGATGGACGGCATCGACTCCTAGAGCGGCGATGGATTGGTCGGTCGGTCGGTCGGTCGGTGAGGCAGGGTGAGGCTTTAGGGGCGCGGGCACGGGCACGGGCATGGGCACGGGTTGGGGAGGGTTCGGGGGTTTGAGGATTCGAGGGTTCGAGGGTTCGAGGGTTCGAGGCTTTGAGGATTCAAAGGTTCGAGGGTTCGAGGGTTCGAGGGTTCGAGGATTTGAGGGTTCGGGGCTTTGAGGATTCGAGGCTTCGAGGCTTCGAGGATTCGAGGCGTTGTATCCCACGGCTGGGAAGACTGCGCGAACGGAGCGACGGACGAGTGGAAGGACGAGCGGAAGGAGGAAGAGACGATGGGCACGGGGGGGACGAAGGGACGATGAGACGGACGGACGAAGGGACGGATGGGTGGTGGTCTGCGAGAGCGACGAGGCCGACGAAGTGCATGAGAAGCGGACGAGGAGACGAGGGACGCATCGACCAACCTTGACGCGACAGAATGGGAGATGACAGGATTTCGAAAAGCGGGGGGCGGCTCCGAGGTCCATTATAGGAGCTGGGGTAGCGCCAGAACACAGCGCGTATAGGTAGATAGACCGGAAGGGTGTCATGATCTGACGCAGAGAGTTGGAAGCGTCAGTCGAGTGTCGGTCGAGCGCAAGGCGAGGGATGGTAGTGAACTGAGCCCCCGCGAGATATTCTGAATGATGCTTAGAAGTGTAAGCATGCGCGCGGGAGGTTCTTGGATGATTAGGACGACGATGACAGTGCCACGATGACACGATGACGATGAAAGGAGGCTTGAGCCAGCCGCGAGCAGAGACGAGGAAGCGGGCGACTCAAAGGCGTGTGTCGAAGGCGCGAGGAATAGCATGGAATGATGAGTAGGAGGGGGTGGAGGGAACGAGGATGTGGCGACGTCGTGAGCTGGCGTGTCACACATTGGAGTGTTGGGCGCTGGGAGATAAGTACGTGGACATGTGTGCGTAGCCGCGGGGAGGCCTGAGGCTCGCGGTGTCGTGAGGCCTGGGTCTGAGGATCGCATTGGAGGACAGAACTAGCGGTGGGCGAACCTGAGGAGGATGAGAATCATGTAGAGAGAGGAAGACGGTGCGGAAGTCGTGCGTACGCACCGTGTGGAAGCCAGAAAGCCATCAATCCAGTATGTTAAATTTGGCGCTCGTTGACGAGAGAGTTGAGAAAGAGAACGTTGAGTATTGGCGTCGTCTGCTCCAGAAAATACCTAGGAGGCCGCGGCGCTACATGACAGGCCATTTCTCGATGCAGAGAGGAAGAGAAGAAGAATCCATCAGTCAATGTGAAGCTTTAATTATCTGTCCGAGTTGTAGTTTAAGCTTGAGCTTGAGAGCCACCCAAGCGCATCGTAGAAGAGAGCACAAAATGAGATGCAGAAAAAATCCAGAAACGCGTCGCGCTCAAATGCGAGATATCGGGCCGAAACGTTCCAACTTCCCGCGCACGGTCCAGGTGAGCCCTTCCTTCCGTTGCTCTTTCAGACTTCCAGACTTCCAAGTGAATCCTAAGTGCTTACCTCATCGCGTTGCCTCAGCGCGTTGCCTCAAAGTGTTCTGAATCGTGATCGAGCCAATTAAATATTCTAGAACATCTCGCAAGGTTCTCGAGAAAGCGACGCTCTCTAAACACCCAATATGTCGCTTCAAAAAAAGGTTCGCATCGCACTTGCATCGCACGTAGAGCGTGCTCGGAGGCCAAATGGGAGCCAACGAACCGTAAATGCATCAATGATGCGCGCATTTATCAATGGATACAATTTGAATTTTTAACGTTTAGGCAATCGCGCGAACGCAATTAAATAACTCGCAGGGAGAGTAAGTGCATACTACTTATACTGTCCATTCGGCTAAATACTGCACCTCATCAACAAAATACCGCATTTAAATTCTTCCTGGACCCCATCCACGCTGCCCGCGCGCCTCCCATTACCTTGCCTTGGCCTCTTCCTTCCCATTACCTTGCCTTGGCCTCCTCCTTCTCAATCCCATTTGGCCTCCTCCTTCCCATTACCTCACCTTAGCCTCCTCCTCCTCCCCAATCCCATTTCTAACAGACCCTTCCACTGCGAGACGAATACCCTGTGCTTGCCCCGTGCTTGCCCTGCGCTTGCCCTGCGCAATAAGCTATTCCAAGTCGTCTCTTAAAAACGCAGAGGTAAGCATGTCGTATTACCTGGCCTGATTTACGAGAGTAGAGCGCCCGCTTGGATACCGCCCATGATTTACGAGAGTACCGCCCATGATTTACGAGAGTACCGCCCATGATATACGAGAGTACCGACCAACACCAACGCACAACGCCCTACATCTACCCTGCCCTCAGCCTTGTTGGTGCAGTGCACTTCGACACCCACGTACTACATATGCGCAGCGCCGCCAACCGCAGCCTGCACGGTCGCGTGGGAGGGGTTCGTCCCTCTCATTCCGCAAGGCTGGGGGATCGGGATTGGGTTTGGGATTGGGATTGGGTTTGGGTTTGGGTTTGGGGTACGCTGCGGCGACGCGAGACGAGGATGTACTTAAATAATGTATGTGAAGTTGATGAATACTGTACGTGAAGTTGATGAACACCGTATGTGAAGTCGATGTGAAGCTTCACGAATCATTGACAGGAATCAGGAGATGCAAGGTATCCTACAAGGATAAACTCGAAGGAGAAATGAAACGCGTGCTGCAGTGCGAGCTAGACTTAGACTAGCATCCACCACACGCAGTGCGCACCACCCCTTGAGTGTTGTGTTTCGTCGAACGGGATGAGCGACCTACCCCCGCGTCCTCACTGAATGGGAAAGAAATATCAGCGGGCTGCAACATGAAAAACAAAGAATCAAACGCCCAAAGGCGGCATGATGGGGAGAAGGATGATCACGCCTCAACGTGGATGACGATGACGACGACGGCCACGATCCAACCCCACCCAAAAAACATATGTGCCTTCCATCCTAACTGCCAGCAGCGATCCCGTCAACACATAATGTCCATCGCTCGGCGTAGCAGGCATCGGGATGCTCAACGTCGAGGCGGTTGACGAGGCGGTTGACGAGGCGCCTTCAGCTCGTCTTCCGAGTGCGCAATCCAATTCTCATTCGATGGCGCCCGCCAGACGGCGCCTATGCTTTGGCTAAAGGCTATACTTCGAGCTGGAGGTCAATGGTGCCACCACTAGGCTTCCTCTCCCTCCAACCAGAGCGCGACCTCCAGCCCGCGCCAGGGCTCGAAGGGGTCTTCACGCGGCGGTCGTCGGCGGGCGTGGTCACTTCGAGCGAGAAGTTGGAGGAGATGGAGATGACGCTGAAGAGACCTTCCAATCCTCCAATCTTCCAACGGACAGAGAAAAAGACTAAACACGAAATGAAAAAAGCAAAAGGAAGACGCAAGACGCGCCTATCACCCCTCCCAACCCCCCTCCCAATCCCATCGTCAACCCAATCCCCTCGGAGCAGTTTTCTTTTCCCCGCACGGACGATGGGTTTATCGCGCGCGTCTTCAACGCTACCTAATTTCGCCACGACGGAAACAAGACGGAAGCTGAGGAGAAAATAAGCGTTGGAAGTGGATATGTGATTCAGAGGGAGAATGGAGAACGAGATCGTCCAGGAGAACTTGGAGAGGTTGAAGGCGAGAAGAGAGGAGGAAGAAGTCGAAACCAGACGACATACCTCCATGCCTTCCATTCAGCAGCATCTTCGTGCGCGACCCAACGTCGGATATCGGCTTAGTCGGGCGGCACGCAGCGTTAGGTGTCTGTTTATCGCGCAAAAATTTGTTTATCGCGCAAAAAAATTAAAATAAAGTTAGAAGAAGAAAACGAGACGAATTAAACGAAGAAAAGAAAGAAGAGAGGAATGCTAACCTACAAATCTCCGCTTCGCATACCTCCTCGAACCCATTCGCGTCTTCCCTCCCAACTTTCAATCCCTCTCCCCGTCCCTCGCTCCCATCCCTCTCTCCCATCTCGTTCTCCTATCGCTCTGGGAACCGGAACCAGAAGCGGTACTCGCCCCACTCGTCCTTCGCGCCACCTCCCTCCCCCGATCCGCCAGCTCGCAAGCGATCAACGATCCCGCTCCACACCCTCCTCCCTCCCCCGATCCGCCAGCTCGCATAGCCGTCCGCAGAGGAGCTCTGTACCACTACTGCGCCCCCTCGCCTCGACCCTAAGCCGGAGCCCCTCGCCCTAAGCCGGAGTCCCAGCTAGAGCTCAGCGCTCAACCCACCTCCACCTCCGCCACCCTCCAGAGTCCATTCCAATTCCCATTCCCATTCCCATTCCCACATCCACCTCCACCTCCATTCCCACTTCGCCCCCAGAGCCCAGAGTTCACATCCAGCCAACATCGAAAGTCGAAGGCGATAACCCAAGGTCATGCGTACCGCCCTCTCCGCACCTCGAACCACCTCTCCACACCTCGAACTCCATCCACCTCTAACCCCTCCCTCTCCACACCTCGAGCCCATAGCCACCAACACCTCGAACCACAAACCCCCTTCCGCCATCGCTGCCTGTACCTGACGTTTGTGCCGCGGCGGCGAAGTGGATCGGTCGTCCGAGGAGACATGAGGATTGTAAATAGATGGAAAGAGGGAAAGAGATGGGAGGGAGGCGTGGTGAGTTGCGTTGGTCGGGAGGGTCGGGAGGTCAGGAGGTCGGGAGGTCGGTGTGGGTGCGGCTTGCGGGCTGGGTGTGCTGTGGGCTGGGGGCTGGGTAAGGTGGGGTTGTGGGCTGTGGGTTGGGTAAGGTGGGGTTGGTGATTGAGGCTTCGCTGACCGGGCGTCGAGACCTCATGGCTTCGCGAAGGGATGGATGGACGGATGAACTGGATGGATGGATGGGCGGGCGGATGGACGGATGGATGGGCGGGCGGGCGGATGGATGGACGGACGGACAGACAGACGGATAGAGGAAGGGCGGAAGGGCGATTGATAGTTTGCGACGGGTGACGAATGGTGCATGAGAGGTGGTGATAGGCGGAGGAGATCGGGCAGGAGGCAACGGAGAGGATAGGCGGGGTGGTGGCTTGGACGTCGATGGACTGGACTGCGTACCCATCAGAGGACGTGAGGTGACCGAAGAACGTAGGCCTTGTGGGTAGACGGGAAGCACGACACGATCTGAAGAAGGTAGATCAGCGGTCCGTCGAGCGCATGGGTTGATCGTAGCCTACCGTGAGCGACCCTAAATGATATCGATAAGCGCACGGACGAGCCACGGAAGACAAGGTTGAGGGTAAAAGGAGGCGAAGAGCAAACAGCGAGCAGAGGTGCGGAGGCGCGCGGGGGGATGAAGGTGTGTGTGGAAGCGAGGAATGGCATAGAATGGTGAGTGGACGGGACGGTGGAGGGTATGAGGACCTTGCGACTGGCTGAGCGATGAGCGTGAGCTAACGTATTGGAGGGTTGGGCGCTGGGTTAGATACGTACGCATGTTCTATATATGTACGTGAGAGTCGCAATGAGGCCGGAGGGTTTTAATGGAGGCCTGAGGAACGGAGTGCAGGAGAGGACTGCAGTGGGAGAAGCGGAGGATGAGAATGAGGATTATGTATAGAGAGGAGGCTCACGCACCGTGTGGAATTCATAAAGCTATCAACACAAAGAGGCCACTATCCAGACCATCCTCGGTGCAGGGTCGACGCCATAACTTATAAGCGCTCGTTGGCGTTCGTTGGCGCCCGTTGGCGAGAGAATTGACTGGGCGCGCCCTCGTCTACATGGGTTGAATACCGTTACGTAGGAGGCGGCGCTTAGAAGGACGCAGAGAGAGACGTTGAACAAGAGTTGTTGCTGATCACTCCATGTAGAGCGTCAATACTCTGTCTGGGAAGTGGGGTTGAGAGCCATCGTATAGAGCGCAAATGAGGCGAATGGTCATGACTCATGATCATGAGGAATCGAAACAACGCGTCGCGTCTCGATGGGAAATGACGGGCCGAAGCTTGAACGTTCCCACGCACGGTCCAGGTGATTCTTCTCTTCGTGCGTCTTCCCCAAATTCCTGCATACGTTAATCTCAACCAAGCTTAGAGTGTTCAGAGCGAGCGAATTCAATATTCGCCGCTCGTCAAACTCTCTATAGAAGTATTCTTTCCGAGCAAGCAGTAAAGTTTTCGAAATGTTTTCGCGATGTTAGCGCCCTAGTAGAGTATTTATCGTAAATAAGGCCTCAGATCTCAGATCGCATATGGGACATGCAAATATCGGCACTGTGTAAGATCATGTTTCTGACTGGCACCATTTAAATTTGAACAGTCGCTCGGGGACGCTGCATCTGGCTAGCCGCTAGATACCTCGTCGGTGAAATATTGCATTATTCCATGTGTTCCACCGCTTGCTCTCATTCTGGGTTCAACGCGAGATGAACGTTTGAACATTAAGTGGGCATTCTGATCTGTCGTTCACTTCGCAGGTAGATTTGAAATTGGGAAAATAACTAACGGGTGCCAATTTCCTCGACCCATCGCGCAGCGTTGAATATTTAAATGTGCCGCCCGCGCCCCCGAGCTCTTCTGGACAACACTCACAGAGAGATTACCAAGCGTCATACATCAGTTCTATGCTCATCTTCAATGAAGAAACAGCGAGCAACCAGTAATACTAGTCTGGGGATAATGACCGAAGGGCGCTCGTGCCATCGCTACCTCTAATGATCTTTTGAATCCAATGATCTATGTTCATCAAGACCGAGCTTTATTAATATTTTGCTCGTCTGGCGGAGACATAGAGTTCGAAGACCGAAAGAGGAGCGCGGAGCGTCGATAGCGTCCAGTCTCGAGTCGAGTCGAGTAGAGTAGAGCATAAGGTCAAACAGACATCCCCACGCATCCCAACCCAATCTAACAGGTCACACCTAATGCACAACGCACTACCTCACCCTCAGCCTCGTTTGGGACAAATGTCTCCATAAAAATCCACGTACCGTGGCCAGCCACACAGATAGCAGCCTCAACGGTAACGTGGAAGGTTCAGTTATCCGCAAGGCTGAGGGATGGAGTACGCCGTGTTGATGGAGACGAGGGAGTACGACGTGAAGCTTCAAGAAATGAGAGGTATGAAGTGAAGTTGAAACACGTAGCACCCATCGCACGCACCGCCCCTCCTGAGTGTTTCGTTGAACGGAATGAGTGCCCACCACACCGAAAACCTCTTGTCAATCCCCCATCGCACGTCTGAGCTACATTCATTCCGAGTGGAGGAATGGAATGAGTTGGAATCGGCAGTGCGAGGTGCGCCCATGAACGACGGGGTGGTGCGGGGATGGAATGCGCATAATCAAGGTAAAAACGAACGTATAAAACCAATCAATTAAGCATCTGAATCGTCGCCCTGCGCGCAGGAATGCCTATCAAATTCAACATCCTGCATACCACTGCGCGACACATAGACAGTCGGGGCCTGTGCTGCTCGGCACACAGCCAATCGGGCGAGGCTGGATGTTAGATGGCTAGAACTGAGCGCTGGGCGTGCATGCGTTTTTTCCTGCGAAAAGGCGTGTGGTCGGTGCGGGCTAGGTAGGGAAGGATAGACAGAGGCGAAGATGGGCGAAATTCGATAAACACTCACCATTCTCATCATCGGGAGAGATCCAAGCGAACCCAACACTGTCCAAACAGGCCTCCGACATCCTGCATCCGACATCCATCGCGCATACCGACATGGCTCATGGTAAAGCATGAGCGCCGACCAAGAATCGTCCGCCATTCCAGGGGGGGTTGATGGCATGCAAGCGCTCATATTGACATGCGGATCGGTGCGCGATGGATGATCGATTGTTGAAGCAGGCAGCTGAGGGCGTATAGGGAGGTCTGTAAGAACTGCAAGACATCAGGGCTTCGAGCGTCCGAGTCAAAGGTTTAAATTGTTCACGGGTTCACGGGTTGAAGAGCTGACAGACCAAAGACGAGTGACGATGATCTGCTAGGGACGACATATATGATATGAGCGAAGAGGAGATGCGGCGATGAACAGGAAGCGTCATTCACCTTCCGAATTCCAAAGAGCCCAGAAGACGCGATAAGATTAGAGGATGAAGTCAATCGGACGGTGAGTGGTGGTGGCCGGATGTTAATCGGCAAGAGATCGCCTCTCATCAGGGGAGGCCCGTGCACCAAGATATGAAGTCAGCGTCAGGAGGGAGATCTGACGAAGATGAGCTTACTCTAGATGAGTTATCTCTTCATCGAGCGCGAGGTAGTGATCGGAGCCTACCAGTAAGCAAATAAAGAGAATATGAATTGAAGATGCATTTGAGACCACCGAGGCAGTCTGCAGGGATGGGAAGGAAGCGGGGATGGAGGCGTGCGTGGAAGACTGAGGAATGGAATGGAACGAGCAAGCGGGAAAGGGTGATGCTAGACGCCATCGGGCTACTTGGCGATTGGGGAAAGTAGATAGCATGTGTACGTGTACGTATGTCGCGGTGAGGCCTGGGGATTACGGTAGAGGACTGCGGCTGGAGGAGAGCAATATAAGATAAGTAGAGGAACAAGAAGATGCCCGATAGCGCCAACATGTGCATACGCACCTCTGTGATCCATAAACTCATTGCTCCGCTAAGGCCACTGTCCAACTCATGGGTGGTGGCAGGTGTCGATGGAGCTGTTCAACGAGCGAGAGAGAGATGTGAGGGTGGGAAAATGTGCAATGGACGCATTTAGCCGACGTACGCGCTTGAGCTTTCATGTTTCTCATCGATAAATTTATGTTTTTTCTTCTTTGTAAATTCAGTTCGAGGAATACATTACGGGATACATGCATCTGACTATACTGTAGTATATCTGCACCACAACTGTGAATGCGTTTATCATGAAAAAATAAGCATTTAGGTACGTACATATATTACTGCCCATCTCCAGATGCTTTCACTCGCAACAACAAACTAGGACAGGCAAGATAAAAAATGTGCGCATCTACTCTTCCACCGGAGAAGAAATTCTGAACGCAGCGACATCAGTTATCGATCGGAGACAACCAGGATGCGCACTGCACGCGAAATGGGCTCCTTGTTCATCATTGGTATTTCGCGTGGTCAAAGAGAGTGGCGCAGTGCATACTTCCGCGCAATAACATTACAACGCACTATTTCACCCCCCCCCCAGTCTTACTGGGCGGCATACACTTATACACCCACCTACCATGGCAAGCCTCGAATCCGATTAACGGAAGCTGCATGTACACCTCTCATATAATCCCGTCCGCTCTGCTACGCATCTTTGGTCAAGGTATTTCAAGTCTTCGAGATGTTCGTCCAAGCATCCAAGGACGCAGGAACACTGTGGCAGTAGCAGTCAGTCAGTCTCATCTCGTCATCGCAGGTGCGAACCAAACTGACCTTCGGGTGTCCAGATTGGTGGCTCTACGACGTGCGGCGTTAGTCCTCCAGTCACAGCGTCAGAGGATTGTAAGGGCACCTCACGATGCACGCGGCTCACCTTGACCCGTAACCTCAACCTACACTCCCACTGCTCCTACCCCTCCATCATCATCGTCGTCTTCGCGGTTCAACACTCCAAGAATACAACCTGCTTGCTCGATCGCACGTTTCAAGCATGCGCCGACGTTCCTGTCGATATTTCAGCAGAGGTGACGCGTGTATAAGGCCAGAAATGGCGCACGGGTGGACGAATCTATGGTGTGGGTGCGGACGGCGTCGTCTAGCACGAGGTAAGCATGAGTATATCAACAGAAAAGATAGCTTGACTCACCGTGTATAGACAAGACGAGACGAGTCGTGACGACGAGCACAAACAGCTCGTCAGCACCCCGGTCGACAGGGCCACGTCTTTTCCAGACCCAGGATGACGCACCAAAACTGACGAGGCACTGCCTACGCATAGATCAGCACGCCTCGAACGACTGTTGGGACGGCGGAGACGGATAAGTGACCAGTTCACAAGCCGTGGATTTATAAAAATTGTCTTCCACAGCGCCGCCTGTCAAGTCAGTTGCCTATACACCATATCCTCAGCATGCCGAACCCGCTTCCGTCTTCCTCCTCGTGCAACCCAACATCGTGTGTATCTCGCAGGAGTCGTGGGGGCGCATCGAGCGGCTCATTAAGGGCCTGGCGGGCGCCGTCATCGTTATAAATGGGCTGTTGACGAGGTAAGCACGCGATCTGAATAGGCGAATAGATGGATAACTCACTGTAGAGTCAGAGGCTTTTCAGATTGAGGCGTACGCTGCAGCGTGGACTCGGGAGAGAATCGAGTGGATTGCGTTGGAAATGTTGGAGATTCGATCGTAGCTCTGCATTTCGCCGGCTTATGCATATGGGCCTGCTGCGTTCAGGAATGGGATGGTAGCCTTCGAAATGAGATGCTTTAAATTTAGGAGGTTATGACAAGGTTATGAGCAAGTTATGTACTATTAGTATGACTCTGAGGACGCGTCACATAATGCGACTTGTTACATCATGTGACGCGTGTGACGATTTCTCACGTCGTCAAATGCGATTCTTCGCCTCCAAATTTGAAATTGAAACCTCCGTAACCCTCATCATCACGTATATCTCTTATTCTCAACCTGCGAACCTTCCAAACTCACGGCCACTTCCCTTTCTGACTCGCATATTCTCTGCTTGTTCTCTGCAGTGAAGTTGTCTTTGCTCTAGCGTCAAGTGAAGGGAGTCTTTAAGGTACGCACCTGCCTCACATCTGGAAGTGACCACCGCCAATAACACATTTCTAGCACGTCTATACGCAAGAATCAGATCAGCATGGAAACTTGACTCAAGTGGAACACTTTCGAAACAACAATTTCCGCCTGGCTGTTTTCGTGGCCCAGATCTATTGTAAGGACTGTGTTTGAAGCGAAGCGGCGGGCACTGAGAGTGAAAAGAGAGAACTCAGTATCGACGTGTTAGACGAACTGATTGTTATATTAAGTACCTGAGAGTGAAAAGAGAGAACTACAGGTACTGTGTAAGTAATGAGAAATATAGAGCGGATATACGAAGCTCACCTCAGTATCGACGTGTTAGACGAACTGAGGAGAGCAGAAGGAAAGTGCTCGGTAGTGTACGGAATCGAAGATTATGTAATGAACGTATCATGTGAGTTGAACAAACAAAGATAAGAAACGAATGTAAGTGAAACGTCCAAAGTGTCCGTACTAAAATATATTTACAACACGCCCACTCAACGAGCATGAACTTCAGAATGAGGCTTGAGGCCGACTGCTTGAACAAAATGTGTGAACTTCTGGCGAGCAAGGGACTTGGTGAGGATATCAGCGAACTGATCTCCAGTCGGGACGTAGTCAGCAGCGACAGCGCCAGACTCATTGATGTCGCAAATGAATCGATACTTGATGTCGATGTGCTTGGTGCGCTCATTGATGTTGCCGTTCTTGATCATGTGAATCGCGGATTGATTGTCGATTAACAAGGGAGTAGGGTGTTCAGGAGTAGAGCCGATGGAAGCAAGGAGATTGCGGAGCCAAAGAGCCTCCTGACCAGCATAAGCACCAGCAATAAATTCTGCTTCAGTGCTTGAAAGGGCGGTAGCAGTCTGTTTCTTGGAACCCCAAGAGATAGCGCCACCAGAGAGGATGGAAAAATATCCAGAGGTGGATTTGCGATCAGTATGATCGCCGGCCCAGTCAGAGTCGGAGTAGACAGTGGGCTCAGATGAACCAACATTCCCATCGTAGACGAGAACGTAGTCAGAGGTGCCGCGCAGATAACGGAAAATCCGGTTAACAGCAGCGAGGTGAACTTCACCGGGGGCGGAAGTGTGACGAGAGACAACGCCCAATGCCTGAGCAATGTCCCATCGAGAACAGACCATGGCGTGCATCAGAGATCCGACACGACGTTGATAGTCATGAACATCAACTTCAGGTTCAGAAAGAACAGGAAGATGAGTGTTGGGATCCATGGGAGTGCTGACTGGACGACAATCCTGAAAGCCAAAGCGCTCGAGGATGGTGTTGATGTACTGTTCCTGGGAGATGGTGATGAGGCGACGAGAAATGTCTCGCTCGACAAGCATGCCGAGGATCCATTTGATCTCTCCGAGATCCTTGACCTCGAACTTCTCGCGGAGTTTGCTGACGAGCTCGTCGATGACGCCGTTTTCGGTGGAGAGGATGAGGAAATCGTCGACATAGACTGCCACGATTGTGAGAACCCCATCTCGGTTCCGATAGAAGAGAGCGTGGTCGACGGCGCTGCGGGTGAAGCCGAGCTCAAGGAGAAGGTTGCATACGAGGAGGTACCACTCGTGTGAGGCCTGCTTGAGACCATAGAGTGCTCGCTCGAGGAGCCAGACTAATCCGGGTTCGGTTTCAGCGCCAGGCGGAGGATGCATGAATATTTCACGGTCGATCTCCGGGTTGGTGAATGCTGACACAGCGTCAACCTGACGACTATGCCAGCCGTAACGAGCAGCGAGAGCGAGGAGGGTGCGGATGGTCGCGTAGCGAGTAACCGGCGAGAACGTCTCGTCGTAGTCCAATCCTTCAACCTGCGAAAAACCTTTCGCCACGAGACGTGCCTTGTATCGCTCGACCTTGCCGTCGGCCCAAGCTTGCGCTTGAATACCCATTTGCAGCCGATGACTTTCCGGTTGACAGGACGTGGGACGGGCGTGAAGAGCTTCTGCCGCACAAACTGCTCGAGTTCGAGGGCGCATGCCTTCTTCCATTCCAGAGCGTCAGATCGAGCCATGGCTTCCTCGTAGGTGAGTGGATCTGCATCCATCGTCGACGTTTTCGCTGATTCAGCGCCCACTGAAGGACCAGCGTCTGCCGTCGAGCCAGAGCCGGCCTCTGAGACAGGATCGAGAGATCGCTGCGAGGCGGCGTCGTCGTCCTTCACTCGGGGAGTTTCGGGACGTTTCCTGGAGCCATACGACGTCGTTGTGAAACGGTCATCGTCGTCTCGGACAGGCGTGCGACGGGTGCGTGTGGAACGACGTGTTTCAGGAGGAGGAGGAGGTGATGATGTGGCAGATGTTGGACCGGGTCCCTGGGCGTGCTCCATCGAAGTAGAGGTGCGTATACCCGTTTTCGAGGTCGGCGAATCCGAATCTGAAGTCCGTTTGGACGCGCGGTCGTTCGTTCGTTCGCTAGAGCCGTCCGAAGTCGAATGTGACTGAGACTCACTTGAAGAACCTGTGGAATTAGATCCACCCATTCCGGCGCCCCCCAAACGACTTCCCCCACTGCCCTGACCTGTACTAGTCCCATTCTCGCCATTTTCGTCGTCCGAATCGCCCTCTGAGGAAGAGGAATCCCCCTCTCCCTCCCCATCCCCCTCAGGCCCTCTATCCGAGTTTTCGTCATCGCTCTTGTCGTCTGAGGGGTCGATAACGACCCTAGACTGTCCACCAGGCAACCCTTCGTCAAAATAGACGTCCCGCGACTCCAGAAGACGACCAGAGGGCCTGTGCAGCAAGATATATGCCTTCTTGTGCTCTGAGAACCCTAGGTGAGCGCATTCCAACGATTTTGCATCGAGTTTCTTGCGCTTAGAGTCTGGGATATGAACATAGGCCTTGCAGCCAAATGCTCGAAGGTGTGCGACGTTGGGTTTGGTGCCGTAGTAGGCCTCGAACGGAGTAATTTCGTCCGGAAGCGCGCGCGTGGGAGTGACATTGACGATGTGAGCCGCGTGTTGGATCGCGTGTGCCCAATACGTGTGAGGAAGGTCGGCGTCGTTTAACATGGTGCGTGCCATCTCGATGAGAGTCCTGTTCATGCGCTCACTGATGCCGTTCTCCTGTGGTGTGTCCGGATTGGTCTTTTCGGCATGTATCCCCTTCATCTCGAGGAACTTGGTAAATTCCGCTGAGATGTACTCTCCACCATTATCCGTGCGCATGAAGTTGACCTTCTCACCGGTCTCGACCTCAGCGCGAATAACCCGAGCCCGGAATTTCCCGAAAGCATCCGATTTGAGTCGAAGAGGATCGACCTTGACGAGGCGAGATTTACCGTCGATGAACGTCATGAAGTATCTCTCGCCGTGTCGACCTTCAGTCTGCATCGGGCCGCAGAGATCTGAGTAGATGCGATGAAGGAGTCGGGGATTTTCGGTGGTTGTGGACTTCGGAATGGGAGAGCGCGTCTGTTTGCCTTTGAGGCACGGAATGCACGTTGCGCCGTGAGTGTCGTCGTCCGTAATCTGCATGCCTTTGACCATCTTCTTTTTAAAGAGTTTGCGCACGGACTCAACCATGACGTGGCCAAGACGGCGGTGCCAGGTGCTGAGCGGCGCCTTGGACGTCTCAACCTTTGCCTTTAATGCTAAGATTTGGGGCTCGGAAGAGGGGTCCAGGTCTTCGGAAGCGGTAGAGGGAGGAGCAGTGCAGATGTAGGCGCGTTCGCGAGCAATGGGCGCTGTGTCGAGGATGTAGAGATCATCCTGTTGACGGCCAACTCCGCAAAGCTTGCGAGACGAGTCGTAGATTTCGCAGATGTCGTCGGGCGCAAATGACAAGTAGTGCTTGGACCGTGTGAGACGTAGGACAGAGAGGAGGTTTCCACGAAGCTCAGGAACATAGTATACATCTGTGAGACAGGTAGTGATATGTTCCCCACCAGGTAAGAGGAGCTTGAGGAGTATGCGTCCAATACCCGTAGCCAGGATATAACTCTCGTCTCCGAGCCAGACACGTTTCGGCGTAGCGAGTTCCGTGAAGGAGATGAACCACTGACGGTTCGAGGACATGTGGGAGGTGCAACCGGAGTCGACGATCCACTTGAGGAGCAAAGCTGTCCTCTTGGAGATGCTGTTCGCGAGGAAGAGCTGGATGTACTCGTCGTTGTCAGTCCTGACTGACGCGAGCTTAGCTGAGAGCTCAGTTTCCTTCCCACCACTGGCGGAACTCGAACTGGTGCTCTTCACGTCTTTGGATGACGCTGCTTGTTCTGCCTTGAGCTTGCGACACTCTGACTTGATGTGACCCTTCTTCTTGCAGTGATTGCACCGAATCGTCGATTTCTTGTCCCCTTTCACACCCAACTTGGATGCATCTGCAGCTTTCCCCTTTGACGTACGCGTGTAAAGCGCAACCTGAGAAGAGTTTGGATTTTGTCGGCTTCTCTCCTCCGTAAGGACTTGAGTAACAACTGAATCCGAAGTAAGTTTTTCTTCAGGTGTGGCCATGAGGATAGTGCGAAGGGTGGAAAAAGATTCGGGAAGAGAGATGATGAGTGCGATCGCGATGAGAGCGTCGCTAAGCTCATGATTCAACGTCTTCAGGATGTACACCTTGTGTCGAACAGCGTTAAGCTGTGGCTCCAAGGGAGTTTCGTCGGTGAACGTGCCGCGGAATATTTCGCCAGTGAGGAAAGCGACAGTTTGCTTTCCTTTTCCTTCATAGCGCCGGAGTAGTTTATCCCAGACGTCGGCCGCAGAGGCCGCGTGGAGAACGCCACTTAATGGCTCGTCCTTCAGAGTCAATGTGATCTGAGCACGCGCCTCCTTATCGCGTCGATCCCAGTCCATGATCAAATCACTGGATGGGGTCGAGGGACTAGGAGTACTGACTGCCGCTAACGTCGACGCAGTCGGCGCAGGTGCAGGTTTGGTTCCCACGGTGCCGGAAGACATTGGGGGGCGAGGCTCGGATCCGTCGACAATGCTGAGGAGGCCGCGAACATCGAGGACAGTGGAAATTCTGAATTTCCATGTCTGGAAGTTGGCGCCATCGTTCTCGAGTGACGGAATGTCGTAAAGTCGAGTAGAAGCTGATGGGAGTTTGACGGGGTCGGGCATGATGAAGGAGTGCACGAGTTGACAGGTGTGAGAATGCGCAGCGGAGCTAAGAGATTATCTTCGAGATGTCTTCTATAGATAGCGTAGGTCTGCGGGGCCCATAACCTATTGTAAGGACTGTGTTTGAAGCGAAGCGGCGGGCACTGAGAGTGAAAAGAGAGAACTCAGTATCGACGTGTTAGACGAACTGATTGTTATATTAAGTACCTGAGAGTGAAAAGAGAGAACTACAGGTACTGTGTAAGTAATGAGAAATATAGAGCGGATATACGAAGCTCACCTCAGTATCGACGTGTTAGACGAACTGAGGAGAGCAGAAGGAAAGTGCTCGGTAGTGTACGGAATCGAAGATTATGTAATGAACGTATCATGTGAGTTGAACAAACAAAGATAAGAAACGAATGTAAGTGAAACGTCCAAAGTGTCCGTACTAAAATATATTTACAACAAGATCTCCCCCTTTTCAACGTTCCTCCCTCCATCTACTAGTATTGCCTCTCTCCATCGCTCCAGTTCTTTTCGACAGGGATATTGACGCCGGAGGCCACTGTAATCTACTTTCGGAGTCTGTGCACTGCGCTCGATATCTTCGCAGCCATGGTTGTTCCAAGTGACGAGGACAGCCTGTGCGATCGCTTGAGAGAGAGGCGCAGAAAACGAGATCGACGCCTCTTCACGCCTACGCCTCCATTCCCTCCCGCGAGCGCGTTTTCAGTACGTACATTCAGGGCCAAATGTTGATCCACGCTCACCTTGGCTACAGATTTAATTGCTTCACATTCAAGGCGCATCGTTTTGTTTTCATGGGCATACGTATGCCATACTGCCCTCGACGATCGGATAATGAACCGATCTCGCTTTCACGATCGAGTCCGCGCGCCGGTCGGTTCAGACGCACGCCCTCAGAGAGATGTTGAATAGCTGCGCAAAGGTAAGCCTTTATCTACATTTCAAGATCATCACGACGATAATGCCAACGTAGGACAATGAGACGTACCATGGCCAGAACCTCGTCACCAAGTTAAACCAACATCCACTATCCAGCATCCAGAAGGCCTTCTACAACCCATGGCACTCGCCTTCCATGTCGTCGAATGGATACGTTACGCTGGATATCCAATGTAATGGCGCAACGAGGAGGTAAAATAAGGTGAGTACACGTCGATCCATGCTATCCATAGCACACGACGACCGACTCTCTATGGACAGCGAAGGTGAATGTATCAGAGCGAGGACATGAACACGAAAGCAAAATACGCACCATAGACAGTAGTATCTCATCCACATAGCCCTCGCCGCCTTTCAATTTCGCCGCCCACAAATGTGCCCATCGTCGCCGTCGTGCACCTGCAGCGGCGGCGTCATCCAATTGACGATTATGACGCATGTCGTCGTCGAATCTCTAAAACAGGAAGTCAGTTCATCATTCTGTAATCGAGATTGCGTTACTTACTTGAAATCTTCAGTCAATGGTCGTCCTTGCTCAATCTAGATGAGACGAGCATAAGCACCGACGAGACGTGCATAGCGACGGCAAAATACGTACCATCACGATATCGTCGTCATAACGTCAACCTTCCTCGACCATCTATACGATGCCCAACGCATCCGTTAACGAGAGAAAGAGTCAGTGAATATCGAGGAGAGAGACGGAAACAGTGCTCACCCGTGCATACGAGTTGGAGCACATTGTTGAGGGCGTCGTCTTTAATGTTTGGCGGTCATTAGGGATGGGAGCAAACGAGATCAGACGTGAGTCGTCGTCGAACAGGCGGAAACGTAGGATAACTCACTCGACGTTGTCCAGGCCACGTCCTGCCACGTCTCGGTTCTCCCTCAATCACGCGTCATCGTCCTCGCAGACTTCCGCGGTCATCGAGTATGATGAGGACCCTCGATCTCGACATTGAAAGGACCCTGTAACGTCGAAAGAAATGAATCAGGGCAGAAGTCAAATGTCAAGACTAAAGTATCTCTTATTCCGAACCATGCCACTGGCCTTCCGCCTTCCATCGTCGTGCATCCATCCACCGCCATTGCCAATGTCAACGGCAATGTCACGCCTCGCCTCGTTGATCTCGCCGGCGTAGTCGCCGAAGGATGTCGCGATGAGTTTGGATGTCGAGCAGTAAGGATGTCACATACCGGGAGGTCCAAGAATAGGTGAGCACGTCGAGATCGATGCAGAGAGCGGCGCTGATGAGAACCTGACTGACGGTAGCAATTTTTTCCCCTGTGCATTCGACGTGTCTCGTGTACTTCAATCTTCAATGCTGCCTGAAGCGTTTGTGATGGATATGAGGGTTCTACAGGCAACGGTTTTGCTCAATGTTGGGACAGGAGATTGGCTAGGATGCGATGGAATCTGGGAGTGCGTAAAACTGGAGATGGGCCGCGTGCTTCGACTATTTCAGTCCGTAGGAGATAGTGAGTTTCTTTTCAATCATATCAAGCCCCAATTTTTGACGCTGACTTCGTCAGGTCCTAGACAATGACGGACGTATGGAGGAATTACAGCCTATGTAACGTCTCTAAAACAGGCCTTCGTCGTCACCCGCTCGCTCATCTGCTTGCCCACCTGCACCGACGCCCCCAGATCGTCTTCGAGAATCAGCAATGACGCACCGCCCTCAGCCGAAATCCACGCTCCCTATCGTACTCTGCCTTTACTGCCCTCGAAGGAGATAGGTGGGTTAATAGTATCCTACCACACTGATCTCTAAGTATTTGTTTGGTATTCGTCTCGGGTAATCTGTTCCTACAATGCATCTAGTTGATGAATCTTTCTGTCCTCACCAGCGGTGCGCAGTTCCAACAAAATAAGCACTATTGACCTATCCATAAAACAATAAGCGCAATGCGCAGATCAAGGTCAAGGTAAAAGCCATTTGCGCCCTTTTCGGAATACGCCGTGGGAACAAAATCAACATACGGCTTTCATTCCATGCCTCCTCCTTGCCTCCTCCCACCATGCTCCTTGCACGCTACCGCCATGTCAAGATACCTCTTCTTCTCTGTGCGCGTCGGACATATGTGAAGGGAGTGCCGCTGACTCTCCGGCCAGAGACCCTGGCCACTATCCGCCCACCGCCACTCGACTTATCCAACAAGCGCACGCGCGCGGTGCACAAGATCACACTGCACTACTCTGCTTTCTTAGGCACAAAAAGCCTTAGGCACTTCCCTGAAGGCACCAAAGGCTTCCTCTACTACCATTTGGGCTCCACCGAGCTCGCCGGGCAGATTCGTCTGCGCATCTGTGAAGATGCGTCCTCCTTCGACAGTGGGCGCGATCTTCTCGTCGACGGCGTCCGACCATGGGGTTACACCTCATCAACCTCTTGCGCAGCTCGCGTTACCAACCGCTCGTGGACATCATCATGAAGGACGGGTTCATCTCCTCGCATATGGTCGATACCCTGCGTGCTCTTCTCGCGAACACGGGCACGGATCCCTTTCTGAACATCCTCTGCGCGCTCTCCGATCCGTTCTACGTCAGGCTTGATCACCCCATCCAGAGCCTTAGAATTGTATCTGAACAGCACACGAGGAATCACGAGTTTCGTTACACATTCAGCACCACGCCTTTCTACAAGCCCAAGGGCCACCGCTGTCGTACGTCTTTCCTTACATCCTCCCACCCCACCTATATTTTAGTTCCATTTATTGATTTTCTAACTACACACAATCCTTAGCGGCCGTTGTGCCCTTCACTGGAAATCTCAAAGTCCGTTTCGAGCTCTCCAAACTCCCCGAACACGCCTCCCTTGGACCCATGCTTGTCCTCAAGATCCTCGAAGCCCACAATGTGCAGCAGGTCAGGAAGGATATTACCATGGTGAAGGAGCCCATTGCTGGTGAATACCACTACCGATTACCACACGACAGCAGAACACTATGGCGTTTGTGTATCAACAATATCAGCGGTGCGCGAGAGGCATACGGGCCCCTGCTCGACCGTCCAGGAATTGTTTATGCGGATTAAGTTATATCGCCTTGGGATCGACGTTACCCAACATTCTTCAATATTGTTTTGCTGGCCTTATCTCATCGTATACCCATATTGTATGTACACAATCTAACGATGTTTCACATCTATCAGCAGCTGGACGTTCCTCCTTGCATTCAACCCGCCTTCAAGTAGCCGCAGAAGCTGTGAGTTTGCTGTGACTCCGAGTGAGTTTCAAATCATGTTTCTTCCTGATCATCAAACACTCAATTTTGTCCCATCAGTCATCTCTACGCTGGAGCTTATAGAGTTATTAAAGGACTCTGTCCTGCATGAACTTCACCTGCCCGTGCGGCGTGCGTGCGTGCCTCCTTTCTGTTCCGAACTGTTCGTCACAAATTTGTCATCTTCTTTGTCCTTCGAGCTTGAAGCTCGGAAGATTTTCGTTATCTCTTTGCTATTCTCCTCCTTCCATGACCTCTGTTCCTCTCTTCGTTCTTTGCTCCTCCACGCTCGACAATCGGACCTTGAAGGAAACCAAGGGCAGCGGCTCATGCGCGCTGGCGCGTTGATCCCGTGCTGTAGCCTGTCTGCCGGACGTCCGGGACACAGCCGGGACACCCTGATGATTACAGAACTTGGATGTCGTAAGCACAATCTCTCTCCCTTCTGCTGTCCGTACGCGTTGACTTTCCGTGCATGGCGGCACGCCTATGTATATACCTACCTTCACGGCTCAAATTGCGGATAATTTCATCCCGAGTCTCTTCATCTCACCACGTTCGGGACACGAGACACCTATAAAAAGAAGATTTCTGTCGTATATAAGGGCACTGGAGCTCTCAGCTACTCCATACAGCTGGAGAAGATCTTCGCACAGTGACACATACTTTCTTTCCTCCGCTATTCACCCCTCTGGTATTTCGCCTCCGCTGAAGTAGAAACAAAATATGCCTCTCCCCACGAGAAAGATTGGCCAGGACGACGTCAGTGCTATGGGATTTGGGCTTATGAGCTTGTCCTTGAATTTCAACGACGATGAGGAGCGATTCAAGGTAAGCGTCCAGGCTTTATCTTGGGCGTATTTATGACACCGTAGGGGCTGCATAGGTGCTCGACGCCGCCGTTGAATTAGGATGTACGAACTGGGACACATCTGATGCGTACGGGGACAGCGAGGACCTAATCGGAAAATGGTGTGTCACCGTCTCTTGACTTTCTAAAGTCACCTAACGAGATATGTCGAAACTACATAGGTTCAAACGCACGGGCAAACGAGATGAAATATTTCTTGCTACTAAATTTGGACATACGCGCACTGGGTTCTGCGGAACACCTGAATATGTACGAACGGCGATTACACGCTCTCTTGAGAGGCTCGGGGTGGACATGGTTGATTTGTATTATGTCCATGCGAGTGACATCAGTCTCTGCATCTGTTTATGCACCCTGACGCCGACGACGTGGTCTTTTTCCATAGCGTGTCGACAAGACCGTTCCCATCGAGGTAGATATTCTGTTATTCGGAAGCGCAGCGCAAATGCTAAATGTTTGATATATTTAGCTAACCGTCCGTGCACTAGCGGAGCTGGTCAAGTAAGCGTGTTCCTATTTTACCCTAGTACATTCCTGATTCAACGCGCCACTTAGGGAAGGCAAGATTCGATACATTGGCCTCTCCGAAGCCTCCTCTGCAACTATCCGCCGTGCGCACGCTGTTCACCCCATTGCGGCGGTGCAGGTGGAATATTCACCCTTCTTCCTCGATATTGAAGATGAGAAGAATGGCGTCCTGAAGACATGCCGTGAACTTGGAATTGCCATCGTGGCATACTTATGGCACATATACTGTTCAAAAAGTCATTTCTTGCGCAAACAGTCATTTATACTAGTTTTTGCGCACCTTTACCATTATTCCTGCGATTCTCCGCACGTTGGGCTGCCTTGACACATTTATTGTACACCTTGATGACTCTGCAAGTTCTTGCAGTGCAGGTAGATGCATTACTGCAAATTTTGCACATGTTGTGACTCACAAAGATATTCTTTTGATGCGACATTCTCTTGAGGGTCTTACATGTAGGTTCAAGCTTAATTATAACTTGCACATGTTGTCAATGACGGAATGAAATTTTGCACATGTTGAAGGGACTGTTTTACACGCATTGGAAGTTGAGTGGTATTTTATCACAAGTTCGCACCCTTGTTACCTGTGGGGCGCCTCCTATTAGGATAATGTCCACTGACAATATCATAGGAAACCGTAGCTCAATATTTACTGTAGTGCCATTGTGGCCCTGGACCATAGCGATTCATGTGTAAAATTTTGACCTGATCAGCCATCCTGTGTAATTGTTTGACCTGGCCGCAACTTGTGTAGAAGCTTAGTTAGTGAAAGATGTGTTGGAGGCGAATCAAAGTTTCGAAGGTATGTAAAACAGTCTAAAAATTAACATGCAGAAAAATATCTTAGCGGAAATGTTCATGTGCAACTAATTCGACGAATGAACCTACATGCGTAAAAAGGTCTCCAAAATATGTGTGAGAAATGAAGACTTTTTGAACAGTATATGTGCCATACATACTCGCCGAATGGTCGAGGAATGCTCGCTGGGAGATTTGTGAGCTTTTTATCTTCCTCGGTAAAGCACCTGCACTTCGTAATCTCACAATTCGCGCTCTAGAAATCATATGATGATATCCCAGATGGCGACGTCCGAAAAATGACACCGAGGCACGTCTAGACTCTGAATTCGAAGCAAAACCTTTTTGTCTCCACTAATTTTCTTCCACGTAGATTTGGTCCGGATAACTTCCCGCATATAATTAAAATTGTTAAAGGATTCGAAGTTCTCGGTGCAAAGCATAACGCAACTCCTGCTCAGGTGTGCTTGGCCTGGCTCCTCTCTCAAGGAAACGATATTATTCCGATTCCGGGTACTAAACAAATCAAGGCGCGTTCGACTATCATATTGTAAAGCGCTCGTGCTGATCTTTGAACGAACAGTTTTTGAAAGAGAACATCGACACGTTGAAAGTTACGCTCAGCAACGAAGACTTGGCAGCGATTAGGGATATTGTAGTGAAGGCAGATGCTAATCATGGTGATAGATACCACAATGCAGCTCTGATGAACCTCTGCTTCGCTGATACTCCGGAGCTCGTTGAGTAAACCGAGGATGTCTAGGAAGGTCATACAGTATCTTGGACTCGTATTAATGTGCGCGTATCTTACAAAATCCTATGGCATTAGGTGATCGAGTACACATTATACAATAATCAATCATTCGCACATGCTCCTCATACGGCACAATACGGAAAATTGATATCTCGGCAGTATAAAATCATAACCGTGTTTTGACGAAGATCAAAATCTCAGAGCATGAGAGACTTAAAAGAAAGTGACAACACAAAGTGAGGGATTAATTCAAAAGTGCAAATAACCTTCTCTATTCCACTTGTCACGCCGTCGAATGCAAGGAGACGGCAATGTATTATACAAGAGTTAAAAAGATGCTGCTCCATTCTGAGCATTTGATACAGGCGGTAGATTGAAATATTTGCTCCTAGCTAAAGTAGTCGGCTTCAACATAGGCAAAGGTAGGCATTGCGTGGGTACGATGGTGCACCCTGCTCCAAATTTGAGAAGCCTTTGCGCATCAGCGACAAGCTCATTGTGTTCGTCTTCCTCGTAACCATCGCGAGAAATCAATATATAAATACTCCTGAGTGCAAATGGTTGTCCGTACGCGGCTTGAGCTTGAGCTGCCAATGCAGAAGGGCCTGGTAATAGTGTGGTATACACATTCCTCCTCGCAATCATGTTCATAATGTGCTCTGGGTTGGATGTACCGAGCTCTAGCCTGCGAAGTCGAGGAAGGATCATGCATGCCGCCATTTTTTCTACGGTAGGGGCGTGGACAGGTATCCCTAAAGGAAGGTACAAGTTTTCCACATTTGGAATCACGTTGAACAACTCCTCGATGGATTGGTAGGGAATTTCAGTGTACCGATATTTGATAGTATGATTTTCGAACTGCGGGGGTGCGAAGTCCGAAAGGCGTAGTTGTCGAAGGGATTGAGAAGATGCGCGCGAAAGGTTGGTGAACAGAGAGATGTCCCAGTCCTGAAATTTGTCAGACATCTCTATCCAAATATGCTGAAGAGCAGGAAATTGGAGAGCAGAAAATAATTGGCTGTCTTTGCTGGGATATAGCAGCCTAAGACTGATGCTGCGGAGCTCTGTCATGGTTATGTTTGGGAGAATATGGAACGGGCAGCGAAGCTTGACGAACTCAATGTTAAAAAACCCTTGCTCAAGGACGGAGGCGTTTTTCATTACAATAGTAATGAACTCTGCCGGCGTAATTGGTGAGGTTCCTAAATCCAACGTCGTTAACGACTCCCACGAAATGCGAAGGTCGACGGGGCGAAAGCCGTTCAATAGGCGCGCTGTGATCTTGGCTAAGCGCGGTGCGCCACGCAACGCGTCAAATTGAAGGCGACGACGTAGTGGAAAGGAAGAAATTGGGTTCTTCCACGTATTTATCAGACAGATTTCCAACGCTTCGAGGGCGCTAAAGTCGTCGGCGTTGATTGTAAAGAATGATTCAATATCTTTGTCCCTGTAAATTGGGCAACAGAGCGCCTTGATACGCTGACGAAAGGGCATGATGATGGCGTCGACGATGCTGAACTGCCAGCCCTCGCACATCATGTCGAAAGAAATTGACAGGCGGTTTTGAGCGCTGCGTCGAATGCAATAATAGAATTGGCGGAGGAGGTGTTGCGGTGGGTAGAGCACGTTTTCGGGTTTTGTGAAGTGTATGTCGTCCCAGAGACTAGGAGTCGTGTCGACGATGGCTGCCCACTCATCGCATACAGAGCTCAAAATGTGTCTTTGGTCGGACAAACGACGGGGAAGGAGGATGGGACGATGCATGCAGACATCTTCGAATATTCTTCGCAGTACACCTGTCGGAAATTGTGGGCTGCCGGCCATTGTCGTCGGTGTTCAGAGCTGTCGCTTGTGCGCTTTAAGGCGGGAGACTGAATGGAATGGGCGAGGATGAAGGCAACGAGGGCACGGAGGAATAGTCAGGACGGCGAATGATGTCGTTCAAATGGACAGGGAAGAAGAAAATTTGTCCGTACCGGGAACTTTACGAGGGTATGCGTAGAGCAAAGCGTGGCAGTCATAGACAGATCCTGAAGGCTCCCTCCACCCCAGTTTAAACATGCGACGTGGCGTCGACAAAAATGTTTAGAGCGGCACCGGCACACTTCCAGGGTGCGTGCGTATTTCGGACGGCTATTGTCGTCCATTCTGACAGAGAACGAACTATTCGAAATCAGGGAAGGCGGGCAATGAGGTAAAAAAATAATATATCAGGAAGGCTCAATGCTGGCCTTTATCCTGTGTATTCTGTGTCTTTGTTTAGAAGGTACAAACAGAACGGATGGTCAACCAATGAAATTCTTGCTCGAGGCCGCTCATCGAGTCATCCGCCGCTCTAGTAGCGCTTTTGAAGAAACTCGCGTTGTAGGCTCTTTGCCCTGTATTTTAATCCTATGGACCAGATTTTAAGAGCTTTCGCCCCGAAGATGTTACTGAGTTTCCATCCATGGTATAATCCATTTGATTTGCAGTCGAGAGCCTGAACAATGGGAAGGTAAGTAAGGGCTGCAAACAAAGCCGTTCCTTCTCATCGATCTGATCCTTTATGGGCTTGTAAGAATCCCGAACAATGTGCTGCACTGCAGTTAAGCGACACAAGCTACTTTCCATTTCCAGCATCACCCCGTTACGAAAAGTCCGAGTCGGGCACTGTCGGGGGTACTTACGCGAACACGAGAAGAGCCAGCCGAGAAGGTGCGCGTAACAGCCAGCTGCTTTATACGGCCTTTACCTTAACCTAAATTTTAAAAAATCAACACGAGATATTTGTAGGGACAATTTGGACGAAGAAATTTACTGATGACGACTCTAACCCGATTATAGGAAGAAGAAAGGAAGGCAGGCAGTTGCGAATAAGGGGGGAAGGTGACGGCATGGAGAAGTTTACTTTGACGGCGATGGAAAAGGCGGAAATCGAGCAGAAATCGAGAGAATTAAGGATGCGGCGCACTAGGAAAATGTTTTGCGAACCTCCGCCGTGAGCGATCAGCACAGTTTATCGAGACACTGTCATCCTCCTCCTGGGACGCAATTCTAGAGAAATGTACTTGTCAAGCTCCTTTGGGCGGATGGGGGCTGGTTCGAAAGATAAAGGTCACCAGACAATGATCTCTTCTCTT